>WBNH01001420.1:87891-502052 GCA_013401255.1 Urocolius indicus
TGTTTTTAATCTTTTTTTTTGGGTATGTGTTGTGGTGGTGGGGGAAAAAAAAGAGAGACCTTTGAGATTAAATTAGGTAAATTTTTAAGGACTGGGAAAGTTCACAGTTTTTGTTTTTAATGCAAAGAGAAAGTAATAGATTTCTGTAATCTTTGTCAACTCCCACATAGTAGGAAAAATGTGACAGGTTAGCAACTGAATAATTAAAGATAAAAGGTGCAATTATACGGTATTTCTTCAGAAGGATAGTCCAGTTTTGCAATAGTGTTTTAACTCACTACTGTAGTTACTTACCTCACGTATTAGAATTTTGTTCATTTCACATACATTACAGAAAGAAAGCCTGATCAATCATTCCTGAAATCACCTTGGCTTGTTTAATTTCTTTGAGTAGGCTTTGATTTCTAAGTGTGAAATGACCTGTACAAGTAATCAAAGACTCAAAAAAAAAAACCCCTGTCCAGTGTTTATAAAAGCATTAAAATTGCTACTATGTGCTGTGGTAGTTTAGCCCTAACTGAACAATAACCAAACCACCCAGATACTCCTCCACAACTCAGCATGATGGAGAGGAGAATCAAGAGAGAGTTGTAGAACTTTCTGGCTTGAGATAAGGACAGTTTAATAGAACCCCACAATGAGTAGGCAGTTACAGTGATGGACAAAGAAAAAGGAGCAATGCCCAACGTAACTGCTCACCGCACTCAGCCCGACGGCAGAACTGCAGCTCCCGCACTGGCCGCAGCACCACCTCGACCCAGCTGCTGCCCTTATATCCCGAGCATGATGTCACATGGGATTGAACAGCTTGGCCACGGCCCCCAGCTGCAGCTGGGGAGAGTTAATTCTATCCTGGCCAAACCCGGGACACCTGGCCAAACCCAGGAGAGTGCCCCATATAGGCATATTCCAGAACATCTGTCCTGAAACCCATATGCAAATTTTGTGTTAAGTAATAGGATTCTTAGCTATAGGAATGGCTTCTAAAATATTTTAGGTATTATAAATGCAAATATATAAAATAAACATTTGATTTTCTGCCTACTATTGAAGATGACTGCCCAAGAGGCAGGGGAAAGCATATGTGAGAGTGAGTGAGGGCTTTTCTTATCCCCTTTAGCATGTAGAGATCTAGGTGATGTTAACATCTGTCTTATTCTTCCCCTTTAGAGAGGAAAATAATACTGATAGTTGATCAGCCTTGGGACAAGGTAAACACCTAATCATGTGGTTCCAGGCTAGCCCTCTAGCCTCTGGAAACATTACATGCCAATGTCTTTTTATCCCAGAATCCTTTGCATTTGAATCCCTACCAACTTTGTCATGCTTATTTTGCAGCAGGAAGTTCCACTTAGGAACTACTTGTTGTGGGAATAAACACCTTTCCTTTGAACGACTCTGTCTTTATTATTTCACCCAGCTGGGCTGTGGAAAGGACCTAAATAGAAAGAGAGTTACATAACACAGACAGTTCAGGATCTGTCCTAGAAAAGATGGGCTTAGGAAACAAGCATAGATTTTAATATTTTGGGCCAAACTTGCTAAATGGTACTTAATCCTGAATACCAGATTAGCACTTCTGTGCGAGGGTACCAGGTTGGGCTGCCACATGGTGGATTAAGAAATCTTATTAAATGCAATCAATATTGGACCTTGAGAATCTTTCAGAAGATACTTTACACTGTTTAGTAAGCTAATAAAAAATAAAGAGCAAGGGACAATCCAAAGCTTCTATATCAGTGAAAGCAATAGATATAGAAATTGCTCATGCTGTGCTAGAGGTGTCTGTTGAAGATAAGATGCAGAAATCAAACCTTCTGATTCTTGGATTCAGTGGTTGCCAGCAAAGGGCAGAAGTCTCCCCTCTTCACCATTCACAACTGGTCAGATAAACAATATATTGATCACATCTGGAAGCAGGACATTTCCCCCCCCGCCCCCATTGTTTTCCCCTACACCACTTGAAAACTCCTTATTTGAAAATATGCTTGTTATCACTACCTAGCTTGAATTATTGCTCTGTTGTCTGCAGATAGGTCTGCTGAGCATGTGAGACAATTTTTCAGGTAGGTGAAGTGTCAATTTTACCTTGAAAAATGCTTAATTAAAAGGCAATGATGAATGCTCTTCCAACAAGAAGAGAAATGGCTAATGGTAATAAAAGATGAGAATTTCAACTACACCAAAACTGAATGGAAAGTGAAGGATGTAAAACACTTGGCATTGTCACTTAAGAGGAATTTAATGTGAACATGAAAAGACTAAGTAGGTGCTGAACTGGAAAGTAATGTTATATGGACGGATTCCACTGGGATGGATTTTATACTGATGAATTCAATAGAAAAACCCAGGAGAATTAGATGGATATAAACAGGGGAAGATTCAGTGAAACAGCAGTTCTCTCCAAGCCTCTTGTCTTACAGCTAAGAAGACAATTATAGTAGCAGTTAAAGCAGGATAAGTTTGATTTCAGTTGGGTACTAAGGTTCAAGCAGGGTCTAATATAGAGTTCCCTGTGGCCAAGGCATGTAGCAAGGGATATCACAATTATAGAAAGCAGGGCCTGAGGGAAAAAACATTTAGAAAATTAGTTTAGTGGAATTGCTGTCCACTATAGGTGAAGATTTCTGATAATTGCATTAGCCATCTAAAAAGGAAACAGGTTTGGAATGGCACCTCATTTCTGAAAGTACCTGGAAAGTTCCTTAGAGATCATAGTGGCATGCAGTCACAAGACTGTGTGATCTGTTCCACTATATACAGCAGTAAAAAGAGAACATCTATCAAAAGAAGTACATGTGTTATTGCCAAGCTTTTATCAGGAAGTTTAAATAGTCTTTTTTTCCCAAGTGTGACAGGACTCAATAGTATCTATTACATATTCTCCTCCAGGGATTCCTAAAGAACAAATTATTTAGAGACTAACAGACTTAACTTCTACTTGGAAGCTTAGACTTTGCTCAAATACTTTCTAGGCACTGAGGTTAGATTGGTAACTTTTAACAGTTTTTGACAATGACACAAGAGATGAACTAAATAATTTCAAGTATTCCTGTTCCTCTTTCCTTCAGGCCACAAGCTTATAAACCCCAAAACAATATCAGAACTTGATTTTTCATAAATCCAAACCTGTGAGGATTTAGAAAATAAGTAAATGAAGAAGAAATTATATATTGATTGTTGAAACTAGTAACATTGATGTATTTGCAATGCAGTGTAATACAAGTATCATGCCTTGCAGGGGGTTAAGATGAAGAGAAGGAAAGGTTCCAGGCCTAAGGAAGAGAAAGTGAATATAGTTGAGGGCAGGGGAAAAAAAAGTAAAATTACATGAAATGAAAGAGAATAATCTTACATAAAAATAGAAAATAATCAGTGTATACATACTTTTTCCATTAGGCCCTTGACCTTCAACATTTGCAGGTAAAGTTAGTCAATACTAAAGGTCAGAATGAGATGTTTTCATGAAGGAGGTATGATAAGTCTATGCTCAGTCACCATATGATTCATGCATTTCAGGTTAATCTGTGCTTCTCCTTTGGCAAATGTATAAATCTATAATAAATGAGCAAACATAAGAAACCCTAAAGCCCTTTCCACTTCCTGTACTGTAGAAAACAGAAGCATTAATGAAATATGAAAATGCCACTGCACTAAATAAAAAAGACAAATTAATAACCTTCCAAATTTAGAAATAAAATTAATGCATGAAGAAAACTATATTTGTTCTCCATATTGGTATTACACATTATGAGGTTTAAAAGAAACCTAAATGTAAAGAAAAATGAAAATCTGAAGGTATAAAGTTTTTCAATTCTTCATAAGCAAATCTACTCTCAGTTCAATTACGTGGTTGTCAAGACTAACATGAAGCCAACTTCTCTTCCCCTACAATGCAGTTGTGACAATATCATGCCTGTATTAATAGAAACACTCTCATGATTTGCAATTTTAGACTAAATTGAGACTCTTTTCCAATGAACTTTATTCCTTTCTGCTTCACAATCCTGGTTTCTTTAAAAAGACGGTATATTCTACAAAAAGGTGTTGGTTATTTTTTTAATAGGCCTAAAATATTTCAACATCAGCCATTTAAATAAAATGCAAAAACTATGTGGATTTGAGCCAGACTTCGTCTCCTTGTAATGGTAATTAAAATAAACATCTTTTAGAATTGTTGTGTTAATTTGGTAATTTTCCTGTGCTTCTAATAATACTTTCCTACAGGCAGCCATGAAAACAAAGCTTCTTTTGTTTTCTAATCACAGCATTGCCTGTCAAAGTAGCAGGCAGGTTCAACAACCCCTTGGGGAATTATTCTCTAAAGGGAAGGTGGTAAAACTAGTGATGAAAAGAACATTAAGAAAGTGGGATAAAGCAAAAGAAAGCAAATAAGATGGGTAAGAGAGATGTAAGCTGTTCCATAAATAAAGTCACATGAAAGAAACTACACAATGAAAGGCTGCATATCTTAAAGTCAACAGAAGAAAAATATAATTAAAAATGGTGCAAAACACAAAAATAAGAAATGAGACTGACAAAGGACTTTTCTAGAGAAAGGAGACAAGCAGAATCCTGACAATTACAAGGTTAAGATTTTTTTAAAACTCATACTATAATAGCATAAGCTAAATGCTGAAGATGGAAAGATCCCTACTATGACTGTAGATTAATGGACCAATGGAATTATTTTGCTGAGAAAGTAAATGTTGTATAAAGTTTTCATTACTGTGTGCCACTTAATTAACTATGAAAATAATTATTAAGCAACTTCTAGACTATCTAATCCGTTACAAACATATGTGCTTACAAACAATATGATTTTCACCTATGATGAACAGATTTTAGTGAAAGTCTTCTCCACTCACCTCAAAATAAGTGCTAAAAAAATGCAGTACTATGTGAAGAAAAGGTTAGTGAGAGCCAGTGACTGAAGTTTAAGTGTGCACCACTCAAGCGAATACACAGTACATTTTAAGCATAATGAAGTATTCAGAACAGCTAAAAGCCAGATTCTGGACTCCATGTCTTCGTGTTTCAAAATAAGGTTAATGCTTTTAAAAACTATCATTTCAAGCATCTCTTTCTTTTTTTTTCCTTCCTAACAACTGCATTATCTGGGAAAAACATTCTGTCCATTTAAGCAGTGAGAAGAGGCAGTACTTGTTGCCTTAATTGGTAGAAGTTCAGGTCGGTGTGCTAGAAGAAAGTACTAATTTTGACGCCTGTGCTGTTTATTACCTGCAGTTTGAGAAGAATGACAAGGAAATGATTTCATAAAGTTAACGCTGATGATGGATAGAACAGCCTTACTTTACCTGTGATGACTGCTATCTTAACAAATTGCCAGTTAAAAAATGCTATATTATATTGATAAAAAACAGAAAAGAACTCCTGACTGCCGCAATAATAATTTAAATTTCTGATCACCCCTTCTCTCTCTCATGAAGTTTCCAAGACTTTCTTTTATCGATAGAGGTATGGCAGACTCTCTTTAATAAATAATTTGGTGTGTTTTCCCCTGTTAAAATATTCCAAGGCAAACAATTACTTTTAGTTAATTTAAAAGGAAAAGATAAAACAGCCCTAGTTTTTGTATCTTTCATCAGATTCCTCCCGTCAGCACTGACTGTATTACAAAGTCTCTATTTATTTTCAAAACATTTCCAATGTTCATTGGAAATAAAATTGCTTGACAATTATTTATACCTGGGAGTCTTACTCCACATTTGAAAGGCACAAAAAATTGTGAACATCTTTTTTGTCCAGATGCACAGTTTAGGAGAGTGAACATACCTGGTTTGATATGAAACAAAATTCTTCTTGCTCTTACTGGCACCACTTCTTATTTCTACCAGTTCCTTTTGAAGAACCAAGTATTTACTTCTTCATACTATGGACTTCAAAATTAAGAATCCATTCAAAACATACTAAAATTTGGTGAGATGAAAACAGAAAAGAACATTTCAGAATGTCTCTTGCCTAAAACTTTTTTCTCTCATCATAAAATAAGTCATCTGAACAGGAATGATGCTTTAAAGAGTGGCTAATCTATACCTTCAGCTCTCATATTTCTTTTCTACTCCTACCTTTGATAAATAAATAATAAAGTAAGGTTATAATTGTGTTTGACTTGGACTGTCTTGAGCCTTGAGTTGAACCTTGATCTGTGACTGTGCAGGAGCTTTCCCAGATGAACTCTCCCAACTGACCGGGCTTGCTCTGCACTCTGAACTCCGCAGAGCACTGATACTTCACTCATCCTCAGTGAGGAATTTTAGATTGATTTTGTGTGTGTGTGTATGTGTGTGTATAACTGACCAATTACAAAATTTCTGACAAATATTTAGTGGAATTTTCAACAGTGTATGGCTGACCTTTGAGGTTTGACATCAGAATGTTTATTTAAGAGCTAAAAGCAGTAATCGTATCAGATGGCAGAAATAATGTTACAATATTTTTATATCAAAACAGTATGCTTATAGTGAATTAGATAAGTAAGCAAGAGCCCTTACATAGTATTAAAATCCAGATAGGAAATGCTGACAGTATGCATTTTTAATAAAGTTAAATAGAAAAATTAGGATTTATTGCCTGCTTGATGAGGTCTGATTACAGAAAGACCTCTCCTCTGTGCTTGAGGCTCACAAACGGATGGATCCAACTGGAGGTTCACCTATAAAAGTGTATGTAAGTCAACATGCATATGAGCTGGCAGAACTTGACCTATGTTAGTTCACTGGGTATGCTCTCTATTGTTTTATAAATCAATTTGGTCACTCTATAGTATAAGTTACTATGGCTTGTAGTCTGCAAGTGACTATCCTTTTTTGTTATTTCCATGCATTACTTAAGTATCAGCTAATTTAATAGAAACAAAGTATAGTAAAAAAAAAACCACCTTTCACTACTGTCATATAATAAAGACTGAATAAAAAAAGGAAAATCTTTCAGAGGTAATTAAAAATTCCCCAACTTCTTTATGTTTTCCTTTTAAAAAGATTCATGTCAATATAAACTCTGGTTTAGCATCTGTAAAGCCAGAATAGTTGACTCTCCTTTGCTCAGGTATTATGCTGGAAGTTTATTGTCAAGAAATTCTGATTTTTTTTTCCTATTTATATTTTTTCCTCTTAATTGAACTTTGGTTTAGATTTAATCAAAATGCAGGTAGGGAAATGTAAATGGAGTTTGTTTCATTTTCATTGTATGTCTGCAACAACCAGAAAAGGCTTATTCTCATGTAAGTAATATGCTCTTGAAAAGGAGAAGGAAATTGGTTTAATGTTAAGGTTTATTAGTGACTAAAAATCAATTAGCTTTGATTCTTGCTTAATTTTATTGCTTTCACTGAATCAGGCTGTGTTTGCTTTTAACTGAAAGGGTCTATTTTAAAACTTTCATGTGCAGCAGAACTGCAGATGTATAAGTAAACAAAAGCAAAGTAACTTTTATAGGAAAGGCATGTACATATTATAAACACTTAGCTATGTGGCTAAATTAATTTAATAATGGTCTATAAAGTTATTTCTCTCCAGTTGAAAAAAAAAAAAAGTCAGGTGGTCAGAGTTTAAGAAAAGCTATTTGCTTGAAGAGATTCAGAACAAACATGACAGGTCACAAAGGTGACATTTACCTTAAGAGCTAAATGAGAAGGAATCTCTCTGGCCACAGGTGTGGTTTAAACCCTCAGCAGGATGGGGAGTATCAAGAGGATAAATAGAATCAAGAGGAAAAAGTAAAGTTTTGTGGGTTGAGATAAGGATAATTTAATAGAACAACACAAGGACAGAACAAACAGCTCTAAGGACAGCAAAAGAACACAGAACACGATGCCCGATGTTACTGCTCACGTCAGCCTCAGCTCCTGTATGCCATACAGAGCATAACATCACTGTGGTACCCAATGGCCTGTCATAGAATTATAGAATGGTAGAGTTGGAAGGGACCTTTAGAGATCATCTAGTCCAACCCCCCTGCAGAAGCAGGTTCACCTAGATTAGGTCTCATAGGAACATGTCCAGATAGGTCTTGAAGACCTGCAAGGAAGGAGACTCCACAACTCCTCTGGGCAGCCTGTGCCAGGGCTCCATCACCCTCACAGTAAAATATTTTTTCTTATATTCAAATGGAACTTTTTGTTCATACACTTCTTGCAACATCTTTGAAAGTTAACCCTATCCCAGCCAAACTCAAGCCAGCCATACATATGTAAAAGAAACATGAGTAGTTTACACAGGAGTCCTTGTACAATTCTCTATAAGGTTCAAAAAAGTGATTTCTAACAAGCAGTAGCTACCTAGCTTAAACAAATGAACACAGCCTTCAGAAGGTAATGCCATTAATCACATTGTCTCAGAAAGCTATTTTCCACGACAGACAAATTATACAAGTTTCAACCTCCTCAATCTAGAAAAACTTGTTAGTTCTAGGTCAGCACAGGATCAGCAAGGTTATCATATTACGTTTACAGGATTTGAATTTTAAGAGTCTGGAGCCTCTCTCATTCCCCAAGTGTTTTAAACTAACGTGTAAGTAAGTCATCACATAAAAAGTACCACGAGTCAAGCCATAGCTAAAAATGTAATACTTCAAAAAAGAGATTTTTTTATTACATATTTTAAGCTAATAAATGTATTTGGAAATATTGAGTTGAAAATAAAGTAGTAAAGGGGCTTTATCATTAGAATTTCAAACTAAATAGCTATTTTTAAAAATTGCAACAACTCGGGGACCTAGTTTTTAAAGGCAATTTTCTCAAAAGAAAAATATATGAAGAATTTATTTAGCAGCCCAGTAATACTCAAAGGTTCAAGATTAGCTTTTTCTTCATATGAATTGTGTGTGTGTGTGGGGGGGCGTTGTGTGTGCTCTTTTTTTTGTGGCTGAGGTGGGTTCTATTTTGTTATTGTGGTGATATCTAACACACAAGTCCCCCAATTACATATTGAATTCTTTGTTTTCTATCTGGTCAAAATAACTCTCCGTTTTCAAACTTGTTCGGTGTCTTATAATTTCTTGTCAGTAGAGGGCAGTATATCTCAATGTGGTTTTTGCACAGGAGGCTGTAAATAACAATGTAATACACTCAGAAAAATGAAACGCAATCAGATATGATTTTGAGACAGTTGGGTTTGGCACCATTTCAGTTATAAGAATTCTGTCAATAGTTGAAAAGAGGCAGGAATCTTATATATCAACGTATGACTTGTAGCAATATTAAAAGTTCTCACAGATGGAGGTAACTTACTAATTCTCAAGCTTTTTGTTTAGCAGGGGGACTCACTGAGCCATTCAAGTATGAGGACTCTTGTTCCATATTGCATAATATGATCCAGCATTCAAGGCACTGGTAGAGATCAGAGAGTTTTCCAATACTGAAGATTAAAGGCTGTTTTCTGTAGACTTAAATCTTCAAAACCCACTTGGACATGTTCCTGTGTGACTGGATCTAGATGGGACCTTCATCTGCAGGGGTGTTGAACCAGATGATCTTTCATGGTTCCTTCCAACCCCTACCATTATATGATTCTATGATTATTAAATGGTTTAGTAGCATCCCTTTGAACATCTGTCACAGTTTTTAAATGAGTTTTGTAAATACTGTGTCTTCATTTTCACTAATGCTGTCTAAAAATGGTGTGGGAGAAGATTCTAAACAAATATGTGGATTGACACAACTGCAGGTTACACAATGAAATAGAAAAGGTTTATTTAATCTTAATTTCATTTTTTTCAGGTAGGAGAAATATTCATCCTTTGCTTTGAAATTTTTCATTAATTTTCTGTTACTCTTATTTTAGATAAATTTAACAAAATATTATTGAAGATGTTTATCCTATAATCCGGTTTATTGATTTAACTAGGTCAATAATATAATTTTCATTAACCCTAAGAAGATAAGACTGTTTTACTCCTTGTAGTTTTCTCTTATTATCTTATTCTTGATCTTTTCTTTGCATATTCTGTTTCTCTGAGGGAATTTATACCTGTTTTTCAAAAATGGTTATGTGAATTATGGCCAAATGTTTTCTGGAGAGAGTCCAGCACAAGGCTACCAAGATGATCAGGGGACTGGAACATTTTCCTTATGAGGAAAGGCTGAGGGAACTGGGGCTGTTTAGTCTGGAGGAGATGGAGACTTCATTCATATTTACAAATATCTAAATGGTGGATGTCAGGAGGTTGGGGCATTACTTTTTACTGTTGTATCTAGTGTCAGGACAAGGGGTAATGAAAAGAAGCTGGAAGACAAAAGGTTCCATTTAAACATGGGGAAAAACTATTTCACTGTTGAGGTAAGGGAGCCCTGGCACAGGCTGCCCAGGGAGGATGTGGAGATTCCTTCTCTGGTGGTTTCGAAACCCCTCCTGGATGCATTCCTGTGTGACCTGATCTAGGTGGACCTGCCTTGGCAGGGGAATTGGACTAGATGATCCTAAAGGTCCCCTCCAACCCTACCATTCTGTGATTCTATGATATTTGACAGAAATCAGTATTGTAGTAGATTTTACTTTAAATAAACCATGATCAGAAAACAGTTTCCTACCTTCATTAACTTTGGATTGGAATATTTTAGTAGCTGTAAATAAGAATAATTTCTCAATCTTTCAAGTATTTTACTGTACTGAGAAGAAATTAGACTATCTAGCTGTTAACTCAAAAGTTTCTTATAAATATCATTTAGTCTTAGAACCCTTTGTGTTTAGAAGAATTATACTATTAGTATAATGCTGACAATTTTACACTATTTAATGGAATTTTATGAAAGGCTGAATGACTACAGCCTGAGACTTGTTCATTTTTCTAATTATTTTTGACACACACACAAAAAAAAACCCCTTTCAGTTGTACAATTGTATTCTCATCCGTGCTGGAAAACAGACTAAATTTGTTATGGTTACTTATACTTTCAAGAATGTGGGCACACTAATTTAGTTGAAAAAAAAATGTAGATAAAGGAAATCATACTAGAATAGTCTAAAATGACTCTTGGTAGATCACTAGGCTGCTTATTTCAGCCTACAAGGATGTTAAGTGCTAATATATGTCAATACATCTAAACTATAACAGTTGAAATCCTAGGGTATCCTAGTCTAAATAAGATGGATTTAGATAGACCTCTCTGTTCTAATTATACTAATTTATGTCAAAATCTGGAAGGATTCAGAAGTTTATCACTTCTCTGTAACTTGGAAATGCCTACTATACTAGAGTTAAGGACCAGACCTTTGATGTGTGTGAAAGGAATATCCTTGCAAGAGTGAAGATTTCTCAGTGTCCAGCTGCCTGCCAGGTCAAGACTGTGGTAATGCCTGTCTTTGTGCCTAATCAAATGCATGGGAATGAAATCTGAAGCAACTAATGACAACATTTTCCACTCTGCTCTGTGTATGATTTTTATTGAGTGTTCTGTGCAGAATTTGCTGGAAGTTTAATGGCTGTATAATCTTATAGGTTTTAGAATGACTGCATTTGCAATATCTCTTTATACTGAATGAACATCATGTTCTGCTGGGAGAAAATGGGACAGCTAGTTCTGTCTCAAGAGTAAGGGCTATCTGGGATTATGAGCACCATAGAACTGCTCTTTGGGACACAGTATGCTTCAAGAAAATGAAAAGACGTTCTCAGGATGAGCTTCTTCGGACTCTATTTTAAAAATACTTCCTTTAAGCAAACTATTTAAAAACACATACTGACAGTTCCAGGAATGTAAACATGTATTACCAAAGCTGCTATTAATTTAAAGGAAGAAAGTATCAATGAATTGTCATTTCCAATTTATTCTTATTTCTTGACTTCCTGTGCAATAATTTTGTACCCCTGCTATTGTAAAAGGTATTTATTTTCCTCAGTGATTGCTTTAACAATCTAAATTCCATATTTTTATATTTTTAATCCAGCTCAGTGTGCATAATGTAAAATACAAAATACTGTGATGGGTAACTGCATTGGTCTGAAGTTGTTTACAGAAAACAAGTGTGTTCTATTCATTCTGAAGTAATTCATTCTGTTGAATCTCACTGAGATTTAGGCATACCCCATTTTCTTTAGTAAAAACAAGAAATAAAGAATTTATATAACTTCTGATGTTGAAAATCTTTGATAGAAACAGAAGAAAAGTGTGTTCTACAAGTTTGTCAGTAGGTAAACTTATTTTTCAAGTTTAAGTTTGATTATTCTATTTCTGTCCAACACCTAGTTATCACTAATATAAATGATAAGGTACTTAAAAAATGAAACTATATAGAATTATGGCTATATGCAACATTTCAGAACACAAAAAATCAACAGGGCTTCTGTAGGCCAAGTATGTTTGACATCAGAATTCCAGGTTCAAAGATAAAAAAGAGAATGGCCATAAAATTTGTTTTTACTAGTATTAAACCTAATGGCTGTTTATGATTCATGAGGACTCTTGATTGCACAGAAGCTGAAGATCTGATAGTTTACTGTGAGGCTATATTTTCTTAGCAGCCCATGCCAATTTATCTTTAATTATTGAGGATATTGAAACAAAAAAATCTGACAGACTGTTAGCTCAAGTCAAACCAGACAGGTGGCACTGTTCCATTCAAGCCATTTTGGTGGAAATTGTGCTGCACCATATCGTAGAATCAGTTCAACAGCTAATTAGTTCTTATTATAAGACAATATTTTCTCCAGAAAATTTCTCATGGATAGCTCACCACTAAAATGAGAAGAAAGAAGGAATAAAAATATGAATTCCATACACTGTCACTGACTTGTTTACTGCAGTCATAAATAAAGGTCAGCATGGTAAACCATCTTGAATAACCTTTCAGCTCAATCCCAGTAGTGCTGACATTCCTGGGCTGTATTTGGAAAATAAATATTGAATGCTGTAGTGAATTATAGTTTTTTTCCTCCTTTTTCATAACTGGTGTGGTGTAAAAAATGGAGTAAAGTTGATTATGCAGCTAAGTTCTTATCTATTAAATGAATGTAATTAAAGAAAATACATTGCAGAAGAGATTTACAAAAGGTTAGAATTATCAAGAAAAGAAGTGATTATTATAAGCATGAGCAATAGCTTACTTTCCAGTAGTCTTATCCATTAACTGCAGTTTACCAGGCAAAAGCAAGAAGCAGATTACCAAAGTTTTTATAGGACAAAAGCAAGAGAAAGGTGAAGAAAGATGTCATGATATGCTGATATTATAGTGTCTGCTAACTCTTTTCCTGGGACCTACTATGACTCCTGGAGGTCAGATATTTTAAGACTTATAGACTGTTGAGGTTCAGGCTTTACAATCTCTATCTCTGAGACATGCTTTCTGCATAAATAAACCGATACACAAAACATCTAAGTAGCCTTGATGTTCAGAGAAATTGTTGTAATGAGAACTTTGTAGTTACACAGGCTTTGGAAAGTTGAATTGGATGTGCGCCAGATGTAGAAGAGAACTATTAGGATGATAAGAAGAGTTAGTTACTACAAGAACGAATATCTGCCTGTGTGGTATTTCCCAGGCATATTTAAACTAGCTTTCCTTGCAGATTAGTATGATTGGAAACTATGCAGCTATATTGATAAAACACTTTATTACTATATAGTATGTTTGTTCACTCCAAGAATAAGCAGAGAAAATGCTTGTAAGTCTACACATCTAAAAATATATATTCTGGAGAAGGTTAGTCTTTTTTTTTTTTTTTTTTTTGTGCAATAATTTTGGCTCAGCCAAATAAAGCCTGAGCAGAGTTCATTTTCTTAATTAGGTAGAGCAAGGAGAGGTGTTTTTGTGTAGTTGGTTGGTTTTTGGATTTATTTTATTCAGAAAGTAGTTTCACCAAATATCATTATATGGCTTTGTGAAAGAGATCGAAGTTCTATTTTCTACTTTTTTATCTTGCAAATACTGAGATGATTTCAAAGCACAGTCCATTATGAGCTCCTTCAAAATTTCTTGATATGCACAGATGTGACCACATCAAGTGGAATTCAAATAATAGGGTGTGCCAGCTGCTTAAGCTGCCTCTGTTCAACCAATAAAGGAACTTAATTTCTGAGAGTAGATGAAAAAGACTCCTACTCTCTAAACCAACTGTCTCTGACAATGAATTTGAATGCATTTCATCTCTGCAATAAACCTGATGCTTCAGAAAACCAAATGCACAGCATTTACGGGCATGCACCTTGCTCAAATGGCATAGTGTGATCTCTGTGTGTACACTATTTTCAAGACTTTCCTGGAGTACTAATCACACATTAATTTAATTTTTAAAATTATTAAAAATTATTTTGTTGTCAATTAAAATAGATTTGGGCAGTAAATGGCACCTGTTGAAGTGTTGTTTTGAAATTGGGATTTCTGTGCAGCCAAAGAGACGTAGGAACACAGAAACACCTTTTTCCAAACTTGAATATAGAGAGCAGAGATTCTCTTCACACAGGTCATCATTTTTCCTCACTTCACAATCATCTTTGGGACCATCAGGTGTTCTTTCCATCAAATAAGATAAATAAAATGCAGAGGAAAGAGGCATTGCAGTGAAAAAGGAGCCCTTCACCAAGCAGGCTTTTTGAAAGAGCAGCTTGGCATTAGAGCTGAAATATGTTTGCATAGCAGCTGTTAGAAAATAGCAGAGCCTGTCACCACAAATAAGAGAGTTATGGGTATCAATAAAGAATGTTTATGACAACTAGGCATGACTTTTCATGTATATATGCTTTCCTACATGAAAAAAGGATATGCATCTTTTCAAAATTGATGCTGTGTGTTAATTTGTAGTGATACTGGGATTAAAACTCTCAGACTTCACATACAGTCTTTGGAAACAATTTCTGTAACCAAAACACAGTTTACTATCATTGCATGCTAACATATTACTGTAGTATCAGTCTCAGCTCCCATGAGAGGCTGAAACATTTCTGAGCCAACAGCCATCAATATTTTAAAAGTCTAGCTACCTTATCCCTCCACATCCATGCTTTTTTTCTTTTTGTCCTTGTCTGTGAGAAACGTGGTAAATACAGCATACCAAAGGTGACTGAAATTAATAACAAGACATGTAAAATTAAGCTTCTGGACATATTCCACTTAAAAAATGTGGGTTTTTTTCCCATCAGTACTGAAACACAACTAAATTATCATTCAGCAAACAAACCAAAGGAAGCATGATGAGCATTTTCTAATGATTACTGATTTTAACAAATCCGAGTTTTGATAGTTTCCACAATACCCATTTCTACTCATTGTGAAACAAGGATGGTTGCACATATCTTTCTTGAGCTTGTCAATTCATCAGCAGAATCAGATCTCTCTTCTCTCCAAAAAAGACTCTGTCACTTCCTATATTCACTGCTACTTACGGTTTAAGATGTTTGCAACTATTAGTTGATGTAACTGTTGCACGGTATAAAGAAATGCCATTTCACCTCATTGAACAGTATATATGTTTCAAATTCCCAACATAATAGCATGATCTGGTTTTAGCACTAGGAAATCTGTATGCATCTCCCTGGATATTACATTTAAACAGCATTTTACTAGACAGACTTGAAGAAATTAACATAATTCTTCATAACAACTACCATCTTGAAATTTTAATGGGGTCTTATTACTAAGATATGTGTTTTATAAAATGAAAAGGCACAGTAGTAGAGGCATGACCTTCATAACAGAAGTCATTGTAGTTCCAGGCATGTCTAATATTCCTGTGACTGATTATCCTCCAAACAGTTAATGAATTTTACCCTCTCCTTATTTGCTCTACTAGTGCAGTAATCTGAGAATCTTTTCCCCAATACAGCTCTTTTTTTTCCCTCTTTCTTTTAATGTCTCACAAGAACAGCTATTAAGAGCAGACTGATCTCTCCTTACTCTCAAAACCATAAAAACCATGTTGATGACAGATGGAAGTACACCAGCTTTGGATTGCCCAAGTGAGAAATCAGATCTTCCCTTGGTTTGCCTCTAAATGGATCTTAGGTCTTGCATGCTTCTTTATTAGAGCCACACTAAGACAAGAAGTGTGGAAATCATGAGTCACACAGCCCTGCTGTCTAAAGACTAACTAATCCAATCAAATCTTCTGCCTTTATATTTTATTATATTATATATGCATTAGTTGGTATTTGCATGTCCAGTCATACACATAGTTGTGATTGTCTGAAATCCCTGATGGCACTTGGCTGGACATGAAGACTTAATTTTTTGATGATGTCTCCAGGCATCATCATAAAATCGTAGAATCATTACAGTTGAAAAGACCTTCAAGATCATAAAGTCCAACCCCTAACCTCACACTGCCAAACCCAACACTACATCATGTCCCTCAGTAACTCATCTGTGCATCTTTTAAATATCTTCAGGATGGTAACTCCACTGCCTCTCTGGGCAGCCCATTCCAATGCTTAACAACCCTCTTGGTAAAAAATTCTTCCTAATGTCCAAACTAAACCTACTTAATGGGTATAGTCCTATGAAAAGTAAATGTGTAGCTGCCACCATAATAGAGCTATGCCTGCAAACCTCGGCAAGGCAAAAATAAATGAAAACTTTGAATAGCAGATCTGATTTTGTTTTTGGAGGAAGCAATGAAAATAAAAGTAAAAGCCATATCCTTTGTTTTCAAATTACAATGCTGTATGCAGTCAACAGTCATCATTTAAGTACAATGTATTACAAGTTAATAAACAACCACATTGTGAAAATATGTTCAAAACCACAAAAGCAGGGTGAAGTTTAGCTGGTCTCCAGAAGAACTGAAATCTAAGTTATTTCGAAAGAAAAAGAAACAATTCAAAGAGAACAGTATCCAGAGCTGTCAACCCCAAGTTCTTCTATCAGGTAGCTTGGTGATAATTATAGCAAAAACCAGTAAGTGTTCATTTCAGTACTTGTCCCCAGAGGAATATAAGATGCAAATAGTGAAACAGATTTAAAGACAGTCTTTGTCAACAAAACACAACTTGTACAGAGAAAAAAAAATCTAGGGGTAGGAAATAAAGACCAGATTTGTTCTTCTACTACATTAGCATTTATCTCTTTATCTAGCTGTCTTCTGATTGTTATGATCTATAAAGAGTAGAAAAGACAGTCCTAGCACAGAGAACAGTATAGGAATTTCTAGTTGAATTAATCTGCAGCAGAAATTATCATCAGGAGTGTTACCAATTTTGGATTATTTGTAGGGATAATTTGGATGTTATATGTCTGCCTTTCCATATAAAATTCTGCTTTCTGCTCCTTTACTGTAGCTCTGCTCTATCATGTAATTCATTTTGCTCTTACACATTGCTGCTATCTCTTAGAATCCAAGACAGCTGCTCCTCAGAAGTCCCATCCCGTAGTCTTTCAGTAAACCTTTTACTCTCTTACTGACAGTAAGAAGTTTTGTAACTTTCACTGTTTTACCTGCAAGATACTGTGCATTTAGGGATATGATACTTGAATGACCAAGCAACATGTATTTCTCATAATATAAGTTACAGAGATAGAAAATTACTTGCACAGATCATTTTTATTTATACATTTTGAAATTTCAGAATAGGTCTATGACATTTTAGTAATAAAAAGCTATCCTAACCATCTCATCTCATAACCATGTCATTTTTGGGTCAGGGGAAGCAAGGGTGTCAGTTCCCCAAAGAGACATGGAATGGAAAAACCCATCCTTGACTTGGGGGAAATAAGTAAGAAGCAAGAAGGGGCAGAAAGAAACCACTGCCCATCACTTTACTGAAGAGACTAGAAGGCATGAACATGATGTGTGGTGAGGACAAGGTGAGGTGAACTAGGAAGAGGGTAGGGGAGCTGTTGTTCTGATGTCCCTGGGGAAAGGGAAGGAAAGGGGTTTCCTTCAGTGAGATTTTTTTACATTTTAGTGTGCTTCTTTTTGTTTTGGTTGGTTGGGGGTTTTTTTTGTCAATGTTTGACTCAGCAATTAAAGCTTTTGTTTCTTTGGAATTAAATTATAGTAAATAAAAATCCCTGGTTGATTCTGATTTGCTCATGAAAATCAGACAAGAACAAATGTGAGTAAATGTAGGAGAAAGAGTACAAAATTCGGTGAAAGTAAACAGGCAGCCTGTCTGTAGGTCTTTCTGACTGATTCTTACTGTTGACCACAGTAGTCTAAACTCTAATTAAATCCTATTTCTAGCTGCCACATGGGGATGAAGTCTTTATTCTGCATGCCTTTGCACAAGCACTAGTGAGCTTCAGTCCTGACTGGCAGGCCTTTTGTTTATGAAATCTAGGCACCTGCAAGGGGCTTGGCATCACAAACTCCAAGGGCTCATGCCTCCCAGGGTCAGGCAGCTCAGGGAGACCTGAATTTTGGGGCACAGAAAGTCATCAATCAGGCCAAGGTAGATGTGATTTTAACTTTATATTGTTTCTAAACTTAGATTAAGGATTGGATAAAAATCACAATAACCAATATGTTAAATCAGCAGCATCTTGTGATGAACACAGAATGGTAATTACCTGCTTAAACCAAACTTGCTGTGCTCAGTGAACCAGAATGGAACAAAACATAGGCTTGAGTTAGTCATCACCACCCTGACAGAAGCAAAAGGCAGAGACCTGGTTTCTGAGTGCAAACATTTTAAACTGTCTTCCAAATAAAGCTGTTGGAACCCTCCTCCTTCATGGAAAGGATATATTGTGACAAAAAAAACCCTTTAGGCTACCTCATAATTAGCTAAAAAAAAAAAAATCCCAATCTGCCATATTTGAGAGCATACTTGATTCAACTATAGACTTTACCATCACAGAAAGAAGCAAAATCATATACTTAGTTGAATTTTCTATTGCTATGAAGAAGATGCTTATTCTTTTGTAGAACTGGTAGACTTTCAGTGAGTCAGTATTACTTCTGACACAACAACTGGCTTTGGAGGTTGCATCTAACAAGCAGCATTTTTGTTGAGAGACATCCTCATACTGAGAAAGTTATCCCTTCTGGCAAACATGTTTTCTATTTCATTATTCTCAGGGAGGACAACAAATTCAAGAAAAAGGTTATTTGCTGGCTTTGAATGTTTGTTTTCTATGAACCTAGTCATGGCAAAAACTTTGCCAAAGCATTCTGCTTTGTTGAAGTATGAGGAAAGCAGCCTCACCATCAGTCTGACCCATCACTTCACTATGTGCTTCCTCCACAGCTTGTGCCTTTAATGGGAAGAGGTATTAATACCCTTCCTGTGACAGCAGCTCAGCAGGCTGTCATGTTTAGAAGAAGATCTTGAAAGCAGCTCATGCAAATTAACATGCCAGCTTGTCGTCTCCAGTGGAGGAGTACATTAAGAGTAAGAAAGTCTTCAGCAGTGACAAGTTAGAAGAGCAACTATGAAAAATTCTCTGTCAAGACAGAAAGGAGCAGGAAGGTGACAAAAAGAAAATAGTTTGATTCTCATGGATTAGGTACAGCTATCCTTGGTGTAGCAAAGAGGAAGATGGCAGTGCATCTCATGAATTAGTAGCACTAATGAGACTACAAAAACTGGAAGAAAGAAATATGATGCCATATTAAGAAAAGAAGAGACAAATGAAATGACATGGTGAGGGAAAAAGAAATTCCTCTTATTGCAGTGTAAGAAGACTGCATTTAGCAGAGGGGCAGTGAATACTAAAAACCTATTCATATTTTATTCGATTTTTCTTGTATTCCATTTTGCAAGAAATAAAATGTGGTTACCTTGACAAACTTGCTTAATCTGATCGTGCTTAGATACTGCACAGATGTGTTAACCAGGGAACTACAGAAAAACCTCTGAGATCCTTTCCATACTTTATAAGAGGCAAAGGGAAAGTGCCGAGGTGTAGACCTTGACCCAGCTATAGTTCAGGGAAGAATGTATCCTGTCTAGAGAAGTGCAATGGCTACTTCTCAACATGAAAGCGGCTGCTTCTCTGGAATTAGGTTGTGTTGCTCAAATTATCATAGCACAAAAGCTAAACCTAGGAGACTATTTTGAGAAAGAAGATAAAAAACTCTTATACCATTCAAAACAGATGATGTAAGAAAAATAGAGAGCCAGGTCATTTCATGCGTTAGTCTGCTTCCTCAGAAATCCTACCTCCAGAAAACCTCCTCTTGTCTAGATAAAACAAATGGACTGTGGAGAAGATCCTCTTAGCTTAAAACTTTCCTTCTATGTTTTTTGTTTATTTCTTTGTTGTTTTTGGTGAAAAAAATGTTGCTTTCAGTCTATATATATCCTCTTTCAATAGGAGAAGGAAGCACTATATTGTCTGTCTAGATTAAAAATTTAAGATTATCGTATCTAAGGGAAATTCTTAAAGTTGATTTATCTTATTATAATTAGAAACACTGATATTGTGAATTCTCTGAGAATTAATGCTTCAAAAAGGGAGGCTAATGGTATTCTTCATCCATTGAAAAAAAGGAAGACAAAACAAAGCAATTAGAAAACCAGATAACAGAAGTTTTCATTCCTCATTGTCAAATATTTTTTCTTTTCTCTACATAAATATTATTTTCCACGTCTCAGTAACCTCTCATCATCATAATAGTAACAACTACATCCTTTTAGTGTCAAAAATCAAAGTGACCATCATAATAATTCTGTGCTAACAAGCATGGCAAGAAATCCTTTAAATCCTTTTAAGTTGTCCAAATACATCATATCTAAGAAAAGTAAACCCATAAAAAGCACCCAATAAATAGTTTTATCTCCCTCTTTCTTCCCTCTACAACATTATTTTGTGTTTTTCTGTTATTTAATTTCTCCTTTTTGCAAATAAGAGGATGAAAGGATATGTGCAGTTCATTTTTCAGTCCCAAAAATTTATGAGAGTATGGAATTCTGTGGAAAACGTTAGCGAACTGAACATTTTTCAGTTCATGTAGAATGTTTGATTCTTCCAGTAGTTAATTTTCCTACTAGGTATTTTGTAACACTGCAGTACAATTATAATATTTCATCTATTCAAACTCTTTACAAGCTGATATCCATCAGAATTCAAATTATTACTCTTTCCTCCAATTAACGATACCACAAACCTTAATATTTTTTTTACAGAAAAAAAAATGAGGCCATGATAAAGGGAATGAGTTTATAAATTTACATGTCTGTGTGCATACAAATTAATTATCTGGAAAGTGTTTAAACATTAAAATCTCTAATGCAGCCTTCAGAAATGTTGCAATTGGGAATATATTCATATGAAGTAAACACATAAATTTAAGTTGAATATTTTATTGTTTACGGTAGCTCAGCTAAAGATTCAAAACATATAGTTGAAAGATAAGGATTTTACCTCAAAAAACAGAGAACAATGTTTTCTTCACACTAAGATAATTTTATGCTCTATCAGATAACAGATCTTAGTGTCCAAGGTGGATGTTTCAGTGCTTTCTCCTACACTTCAGAGTTTTGACTTTACAGAGGATAGAATTTCTCATTCACTTGCCTGTATAGGTGTTTTTATATCATCTGTGGAATTGTCCAACAAGATAGTCAATCCAACACTGACTAGTTTAGAACATTTTCCTCCTTTTTAAGAAGATTCTCAATTGAAGATACCTATATCTGGGAAAAAGACAACATTGCTTATTCTTAACCTAAGTGCATTTCCTTTAATGTATTTATCTTCATGATTTTAGTGATCTGACCCATTCATCTGAAGTGGTTTACCTTCACGCAGTTTGAAGCTGCCTTTACTTTTCAAGAGCTGCCAAAGAATCAGGGGAGAACAAATAAGCTCAAAGCCAAAAAAAGACAGCTTTGTCTAGTGTGGCAAATGATAATATGAGAATTTAAGTACTGACTTTACAAACTACTCATGATCAGACAAGATGAAATCTGCAAATTGTTACATCTAATTTTTAAGCTTAAACATCTCCTTGCAATCTCTACCACTGTGTAGATCAAATTTGAAAAGCTAGAGATTTCAAAACTTCTTTTCTATATAAGCCCAAAACACATCCTTGGTAGTTTGAAAGTTTTTTGTTTTTTTTTTTTTCCTAAATGAACATCATACAGATAAGTTAACAAAAAAAACAATAACCCCTATTCTATTTCTGAAATGGATGCTATTAATTGCAGACAACCCATTTACTTACAGAAAGCTTTCAAGGACACAGTGCAGTTCTAAAAAAAATCAGCATTCACTTCATCATAATTAGAAATAGTTTCTTTATGTAAGTGAATATATCTCTGTCTTAGAAACAATGAAATAATATAAAAGCAAATCCTTCCAATCTGCCTGTATATTTTTCAATACTTACAAGTCTCAATTTCAGGTTCTTTAAATAAATAAATAAACAGATAGATAGGGGTGATGTTAAGACCAATTGAATGGTAAGTTAATCTAGACTGAGTTGTCTTAATTTTTAAATATTCAAAGCTTGTTGCTTTACTGTGATGACTTTTAAGGAAGAGGTGATTTGAACATGAGTTGTAAACACCCGTTAGCAAACCAAGACATTTTGTACGCTAGGACTTCTGAATCTTAATGGCTTAGATAGATATCGCGGATTTAATGGTATTGAACTTTAAACATCTATGTATATACATTTAAATAAATATAATTCATGTATCATATATATGAATAAAAGTAAAAATTTTGGAAATGTAGAATGACAACATAAATTGACAGCTGATCAGAAGTCAAGAACAGAAGTAAGAAAAATTCTGTTCACATGCATCTTACTCTACAGAGTAGGTATGAGAGGCAAAATCATTTTCTGTGGAAACTGCTAGGGGATTTTCTAACCCACTGGAAGTTTTTAAAGTACTGAACTCTTTGTCAAATTACAACATTGCTACTTCTGTGCCAGCTAGCTAATAGATGAGTAGGAGGAAAAAAATTAATCACTTTGGTTCACACTCCAGCAATAGCATGTGTAAGAGATTAGTTTTACTGGCCACAAACAGACACTTTCTGTCTAGCATGCTCAAAAGATACAACAGAAAAGTATGTTTGGCTTAAATTTTTGAGCTATCTTTTCCTTAATTTTTTTTTTCTTTTGAAGGTGTTATGAAGTTGGGGAGAAAATAAATATAAGTTTTCTTCCATGTTGGAACTAAATTTTGGATACTGAAGAAAGCATCATCAACCAGAGAAAAAAAAATCAATATGTAAAATCCTCTCTTTCAACACCAGTCTCCTCTTGAACTATAAGTGTCTGCAAGAGAGGTGCTTCACTTTGCAAAACGACAGATGCTGTGACTCAGGAAGAAGGTGAAATGCAAATCTCCCAGAGCACTCAAACCACCCTTGAGGAAAATTTAAATTCTTTGGGGAAAAAGCCAAAACAACCCAAACCCAAGTGTGTGTTACTCCTATCTGGAAAAGTAAATGGCACTGACTAACCACAGTCATTTAGCAAACTGATACATCACAGCGAAAAAGCACTAGAATGTAGCATAAATATTCATATGTTCTGTTTGCACTAGTTCAAAAGCTCTCTTCATATGCTTCTTGTAAACTTCTCATATTAATTCCTACCCAATATCATATAAATCCTGAATAACATCTTAAGACTGCGACTAATACACATCAAATAAGGGGTACATAACCATAAATTATATTCTTTTTCATCTACTTTGTGAAGTTTAATCTATCCCATTTCTGTCTTCCACTTACAGTGAAAAACAGTAAAAGATGTATTGAGCGCTAAGAGTGATTGGTAAGGAAATCAAAGCAAGCTAAACTATTTCAATGACACTCTTTAAAACCTCCCATCCTCAAAAGATACAGTAAAAAAAAGCACCACAAGTACACAAAAGGGCAAGAAGGGCCAGCAAAGTTTATAATATCTTTCTGTGACAGAGACAAGGTCTCTTACAAGTATAAAGATGACAAAGGAATTGATTATAAAAACATCAGGTGTCAGACAATAACCTGAAGAGGGGAAGATTACTGTTTGTCTCTTATAGAATAAACAAAAAAGGACATCAAGGCAAAATAACAGGAGACAAGTTGAAAACAAAAGGTATACTTTTTCATTCAATGTGTAACTAGACAGTACCACAGATGTAGATGATGACAAAACTGTACATGGATTCAGATAACAAGAAAATTTATGTTAAAAAAAATAAATGAGTCCGTCTTGACCTATTAAATGCAAAAAAATTATGTCCAATTCATGAATTACCTGATTCACAGCTTGATGGAAGCAGGGAGATGATAAAAAGGGAACTATCTCTTCATTTGTGTCTCATTTACTTTCATTTTTAGTCTGAATCAATGTTGGTGTACTATTTCTTTTTATGCTGCAAGGTATGTCCTGCCATGTTTCTGTTCACAGACATAAAAACATAGTGATAAATAGCACTCTATATTCTCTTGTAGACACAATCTTCTAGAATTAGGGGACTGTAATTCAGTCTGCCTAAAGCTGTTTTTCAAACTTGTTTGATCGAGTGTAATTCCATACTATCCGCATTAGAGGTGCAAGTTTCATAAACCCTCTCAGGAAACAGTTGTGAATCTCTGTTTTGACATAAAGATATGTAAAGAATACAAAATGATAAATTGAATTGTTGCTCATTTTACCTTTCATTTTTAAATCAGCATAAGACTGAAGTGAAAGAGAAAGACTTTCTAATTAATGAATCAGTGTCTGCAAGAATTCTGAAGTTGTTTACTGAAAATAAACTCATTGGCGCTTTAAAAATCACAATTATTTAGCAGAGTCAGACATACACAATCCTAAAGGCAAAAATATTTTGTTTTATCCCAAATAATCGAACAAATTTAATTCTCTAACACAAGTACCACCACTTTTTTTTATATACAATCTAACATCACTTCAATGATGGTGTGAATTCAGTAACTTGTAAGATTACTGAAAAGAGCAAAGCCTGAAAGTCGGGATTTTTACCTTTGAATTTTACAAATCCTTTGACTTTTACAGTCATGAACAATCAGTCATGAAAGAAAAAAAGAAAGATAATGTGAGTATTTTGAATGGTTTTGATATGCTTAATCAGTGACACCCAAAATGCACTTCATGATAGTATTTTATTTTTCATTTATTTGTTTGTCATAAGCTTATGATCTGCAGCTAACATGAGCAAGTTAAAAGCAGCAGAGTCAAAGACATTAAGAGCTGCCATCTCTCACAAGACAGACACACACCTTTATAGTTTGCACTGAGACTTTCATTCAAAAGCTATAACAATTCAAACATAATAAAGTGCTTTAACAGCATGATGGCATTTTCGGTTTCCAAGCTGACAACGTTACAGTCCAGGATGTTCCAAGGTCTCAATATTACCGAAAGCACTTCACAATTGAAATTGCTTTCAAAAGCTTTCTGCAGAGACATTGGCTAGATGTGAAGCAATGAACTGTTAAAGGGGTGGGAGAAGAAATATGCAGAATGATTTCTAAGAAAAACGTTCTTCTCTGAGTGTACCCATGACTGTTTAAGAACATCCCAGGTATCAGCAGCTGCCTACTCTTTCTTGAATCAGGGAATTCTTCTGCTTCAAGCTAGATTACAGTACAGGGAAGGAATGGTTTTCCATTGGAGAAAAACAAACCAAACCAAACTGGAGAATTAAAATAAATTGAAATTGAATTGGTTTGTAAAACTCCAAATTACATGGTTTCCATTTATTATGTCTGAAAGACAATAAGAAAAGGCAAGTATCAAACAAGCAGGAATAAGTAAGACTGACTGCATAGCAATAGGCAACTTGTCATAATCCATTGTTAAATTAAGGCCATGTTCTATTTTTACTGTTAAAAAATGTTGAATTTCAGTTAAATGTAATACTGAAATGGATTTCTAACCCTTCATATGTTGTTTGATAACATGAAATAAAGGCAAATTGAATGGCAATTAATGCAGGTGAATTCCCTTCCTACTTTGCTTACAGAACCAAAGTCAGTTAATGGATATACCAATAAACACACTGTAAGCAATCTCACTTTCCTCTTATTTGCTAGTGAGTTTAATATCCTGATAAAGCACTTGTTTCCAGTGGTTCAAATGTTAAAATAGAATACTTCAAAATAGAACAGAATTAAAAGATATCACCATCTAATTCAGTATTTCACAGTGCGAAAAGAACAATGTCTAGTTCAATAACCTTTTAAAAATGATGGGCAATCTCTAGTGCTGCAAAGCAATAGGGCAACAGAAAGACCTTTAATACAAGGTGATAATCTGTTTTCAAGAAGGATAAACATTGCTTCCATCTATTTCCCCTGTATCTCAAGAGTACGTAGCAAATGCGCAAATGTGTCCCAAGAATAGCAATATGACACTCAGGGCTCATTTAAGCAGCTAACTAGCTTTTTGGGTCAGTTTATAGCAGTCATATGAATGACTTTTTTTGTTCCACAACAGTGGATTGTCAAAATCTATTTCTTTTCACTTTAAAGCACCATGCCTTTTTTATTTCTTCACTCAGATGAGCAGCTGATGACCCAGCACCAGTGCTACAGAGACTGCTGCCTGCTTCTCTACTTCTTTCACAGAATAAAAACTCCTGCAGATGTACAGAGTCCATATTAAAGAATTCTAAAGCAGAATGTTGACGCTTTACAGCCAGGTTTTGGAAAACAACACACAATAGGCTTGCAAACCGCTACCAATTTATCTGCCACATGGCACTGGCCAGCAGTTTATCAGGAATGCACTGCAGTAGGTTTATACACACAAGTAAAAAATGTCTTGTTCACCCATTTAGCATATCTGATTTACACTGTAGGAGAGGCATTGGCAGGAGGTACTGGTGAGACTAATTCTATTAAAGAACATTTATCTATTAGCTAATTCAAGCATGCAACAACTGTAGTTCACTAACAAATCAAGCAGCATAGAGCAAGAGGAAGCTGATTTATATGTTTCAAAACTTGAGTATTGCAAGAAAAATATAAGCATAGATGGAAAATCAAATTTATACAGGAAACAAAAGTTGCAATACGGGACCTGCAGTGTATATCATATTGTGTTCCTATCCAGCATAAATAGAATCATAGGAAAATCATTAAATGTGGCACGAGAAGTCATTTTTTAAACTTTTATAAACAGACAGTGAAGTCATAGAATCATAGAATTGTAGGATTGGAAGGGACCTTTAGAGATCATCTAGTCCAACACCCTTGCAGAAGCAGGTCCACTTAGATCAGGTGGCATAGAAACATGTCCAGGCGAGTCTTGAAGACCTCCAAGGAAGGAGACTCCACAACCTCTCTGGGCAGCCTGTGCCACTACTCCGTCACCCTCACAGTAAAATAGTTTGTTCTTATTTTTAAATGGAACTTTTTGTGTTCCAGCTGCATCCCACTACCCCTTGTCCTGTTGCTAGCTTCAATAGAAAAAAGTAATCCACTTTATCTTAGGTTTTGGGCACTATATGCCACTAGGCACTTTAGGTGTGTTTCCCAGTACCAAACCCAAATTTATTTACAATGCGATTATATTATATAACATTTTTGAGGCAGAAGAAGGTTTGTTTCCCTCATTTTCTAGGTATATTTTTGCTTAATCATGGGACTTCAAGTCAATCATATGGTAAGGGAAAGTATTTGCCAAAAGCAAAGAATTTTTGGCATAAAGGCAAGGATAATTGTGGAATGGCTATGACAAGGGGACAAATTGTTCTGAACACATTTCTCTACTACTGAAAAGTATTTGGTAAGTGTCTTGCACCTATATGCTGCTTTTTCCTTCTTACTTTATTAAAGTGAAATATACACTACTAAAGACTGTTTACTAAAGACAAACTTTGCTGTTTGTTCCAAGTATCAATAAAATTTTAGCTTTGTATTTTGACATTTACAGAGAAATTTGGAATCATTGGTTTTCAAATGCATACTTCAGTCATCAGAGACCAAAGAATCTACTATTAAGTCAGGTCTTCCGTACCACTTAGCAGAAAACAGCTATGGCTCCCACTCTGAAGTCTTACTAGCTTTTTCTACTGTATTATTCTGGAATAGCATTTCAGAGATTTCTGTTCTATTGCAGTAACCTTAAAAATTTTACTAAGTTTTACCTGAAAGAGAATGACTTCTTTTTAATCTGGAGGTAGAAATGAAAGATTAAAGTAATTAAAATAAAGTAGGAAATTTAAATTTTATACATTATAGTAATCCATATAAATAATTTGCAGTATTTCCAAGAGATCCCTAAAAGTGTTTAAGCAACAGGGTTCTTAGTCCTTATTAATAACGTTAGCTGGAATCAGAACACATTTGGTGAAAGGAGGTAGAGGAAATAATGAATAGTTTACAGACTCTTTTGTGATATTCTAGATACAATTGACTTCATAATTGTCCCATTTCCTTGCAGGGTAAAAAGTAGAGGGTTTTTTTTTTCTGAACATGCTAGAATTTCAAGCAGAGCCAACTGATTTTCTCAGGACTGCTTTTTCAAAAAGCAAAATCTCTTTAAGTTCAGAATGTTTCAATAATTTATCTTATTTCACTCACTTTTTTCTCCTCTACTCTTGGTTACCATATTAAGAACTAAACGTTACCGAAATGTAAAGGAGAAGGCAATACTTCATTTGCTATATCAAGGGACAAAAATAAAATAGAATTCCTCTTTCTAAGACTGAAAGCTCTGATCCTATAAAGGAAATAAAGTGGTTTAAAAATTACAGTAATTTGAAATCAAAAGCTAAGTATGAATTCACAGGAATTCATTTAGGTCTTTTACATGAAACGAACAAAATTTTAAGCAAGGTACTCTGATACAAGACTTGAAGTGTCCTGAGTTTAATCCCCAGAGCATAGCTCAGTTAAATTAAGACTGTTACCTGAAATTATGTTGACCTCTTGAGTCACAGAGGATTTTTGTCTAAAGCTTTCACATTACATTTTCAGGTCTCTTCTTCAGCTCAGACAAGACACTACAGTGACTTAACCAGAAATTTCTGACCTTTCAGATTATGCATGAAGTATAAGAGCATAAAAATGCCAAAAAAATAAAAGATCTTCTTCCATACCTTAATCCAGGCTATGATGCAATTCATACAAATCAAAACAACCAACCCCAACCCCTCTTACAGACACACAGATTCTAACAGCATCGCAACTATATTTAATAGGAAGAGATGGAAAATGTAATGTCCCCTTTGAACTGATATTAACATAATTGTAACTAGGACTACCTAACATTGCTCGTTTCCATAGTGACTGATTTTACACCGGAATGTGAACATCCCCTGCATCTGTTATTCTGCTTTGGAGATTAATATTTAAGAGCAATAGAAAGAATGTGGTGAAGTTGTAACACAGGTGTACACTTACTGCTACTAAGGATAGCATTCATTTAAAAGTTCTTTCTAGGTGTTCTCAATATCAGTTCCTATTTGAATTGACTTACCTTTGAATAAGTGAACTTTACAATTCCCTCATAGTTTGCACTCCAGCTCCACAGGGATACTACAGAGTATGGCTGCTCTGCTTGAACGGTCCAGTCATTTCTTTCCTTATTGTTGTATTTGATTATTCTCCTTTTGAAATTTGCTCATTTCTTAAACATCACTGAAAGTTATTTCTGTCTTGCCTTATTACACAGAATAATAGACAATGATGTGCTTAGTTTTCCATTTTTTCCTCAGATGTCTTTCAGATATATATTCTTGCGTCATTGTACTTGCATAGTTCTTCCTTCACCTTTGCATACCGGTGAAATACAAAGCAGATCCTTTAAGATGTTATTTTTAAGCAAATAACTCTCAAGAGACTTTGCTACACATGATTAGCTTCCTTATCAACACCTTATTTTCAAACATTCTTCGTATGAGGCATTCATTGAAAGACTTAGCAAACCTAAGCCTAACAAAACTAAAGATAAGATACTTACTATAACTTCAATAAGTAAAACATTCTTTAATTTTCTTTCACTTCCTAATAAAATAGCTCTGTAACCTACACTGTACTATTCTTTGGTATGGATAGGACAAGATGACCTTCCCGTCATGGGTACCAACACCTGCATGTCATTCAAGCAGAGCCAAGAATGTTGATTTGATAGTCTATTCCTGTCACTATCTTGATTGAAGACATACAACAAATAACAGTCACCAAATTGTTGTTTAGTCATGAAGCCATACTTCCATTCAAACAAATTTAGCTGATATTTGAAATTTGTATCCCCAAAGCATACTATTAGATTTTAATATGTAAAATATGTCACATAGGTTCCTGTTGTCCCAAAGTTGCTGTAGAAACAGAATGTTTTTGAATACAAGTCTCTTGCTACACTGTTAGACATTTGTCAATGTTAATATCCTGCATATATGGAAAAGATACTAATTAGAGGAAGCTATAGCAAGTAAAATAACACACAATATGCGTAGGGCATATTCCAAGAGTAACATTATTTAACATAAATTTCTCAATAAAATGTGAATGAATTTAAAAATGTGAAAGCAAAGGCTATGTTTCATTTTCTACTTTTTTTTATGAAGACAGATAATCCTCTTCTGTTATCTCTCAAGCTTTGTTCCCATAATGTCTCCCTTCATATAGTTAATGTACCAAAAAAGAAAAAAAAAAAAACCTAATGATGAGTAAAAATAAAATAGGCAAAAAATAACCCAATGATGGGTAGAAATAAAATAAATGGAATACTTGAAGAAATCAAAATACGGAGGGCTACCAGTTCACCTGTTTTAAATTGACTCTTTTGGACTGTTATTTTCCTCTTTTTAAAAATTCTGAATACTAAGTATGTCTTTTCTTTTAGAACTGAGCAAAAGAGCTTAAAGAAAAAAACCTGGCAAAGTAGCTTTCTTTTCCTCTGATCTACATTCTCCTTCTAAGAAATTATTATTTTAGTGCTTTTCGTTTACTGTTCCTTGTGTTATTAGCCTGTATATTCATCTAGTCTCTAAACTTTTCCTATTCTGTCCAGCCTCTTTATATATTCTATTAACTGTTTAATTCTGCCTTTCCCTAGCTTCTAACTATATTATTTCTGCGGTCTAGCTTGTACGTAGAGACTCACTTTAAGAAATACAGGTTTGTGAATAAGACATTTCTGTTTCTTTTCTATCACTATAGACAATGTTTCCCAGCAGAAAACTTCCCTTCTTGAGTACTGAAATTGTTCTCACAATATAGATATAGAAGATTTTTTTTTCTAAAATTTCTACCCACTAAACAGTTTAAATATTATGCTTAGTTAACAGAAACTAGTGGAGAATCATTCTGAAAAGACAGTCCTGTGGAATATAAGACAGCTTATGAATGTTCAGTCTTTTCTGATGTTAAACAGCTATGGAAGAAGAGCTAGGCAAAGGACATCTTCCTTCTGAAGTATCTCTGTCAATTCAGGTAGTACAGGTCTTTTGCTTCTTCCCTCTGTTAGTCATCTACAACCTTTTGAAGTATAGGAAAGGACATCTACATCTGTTTATTATTCTAATCATGAACATGTGTGGATGTTAAAAGGTAGTTAAGGACTCACATCTCTAATTCTACATCTCTCCAGTGGGACCGGTGATTTCTTCTTTCTGGCAGCACAATCAATTTTTTTCAGTAAAAAGAAAAAATACCGAAAAGTATGAAGGAGAAAGGGAAAAAAAAAAGCTTAAATACCCTGTTGCCACCATGAAATGCCCAAGCATTCTCAGTTTAAGCATTATATGTTTACAAAAGCCCTCTTCTGCTCAAAATTCATGTACTCTGGATCAGCCCAGAAAAGGTTGCCTATTGTCTGCCTAGCTAGTTCATAATGCCCTAAGTTGAAGTAATGACTGTATGATACGGTGACCACATCAGTAGTCCTCAAAAGTGTTAATGAAAAGCAAATTCCCCTCTATTCCCATCTCCAATTAAGCAGAAGTTAATAGCACCTATATTCTCTGTTGCAATCCTTTCCAAGAAGAAAAGATAACACTTTCAACGGCTTTCTTTGTGAAATACATTTAATTTTTCAGTCAGCTCAGTATCTCTGTGTTGCTCCATATGTAGGGGATAACTCCACCTAACAGTTGTCTAACACTTGTAATTACCTCTGCTTTGGGGAATGGATGTTGCAAATGAAAACAACTTCTTGATCCCAAATTTTTTGAGGCTTTCTCTTGTGTCTTACTTTTAGTAAATCTGGCACTCTTCTGCTTCTATTGCCCTTTTTTTTCCAGTTCATCCTCATTGTATTTAACTTGTATAATGCATATGGCATGTAATTCATGTTTAATGAAGAATTCCTGAAATATTTTAATTTTACTAGACAGAGTAGACAAACTATTGCAAACTTTGACTTCTCAACAGACGAGAGGGTGTAATTTATGCATTAGGAAAGAAAAGGTGAAAGAACTGAAGTGAGTGAATAAGTAGCCTTAATATGTATACCAATATATTGTAAATAGTTCCTTACATTGTAAATCTCATAAGACAAATCACATCAAAACACAATCTGTATAGAACTCTAGTTTATACCATAACCTAAATTACTTCCCCAGTAAGTAAGGAAATGTTACACACAATAAAAATAATATCACAAGTATTTTTCATGAGTACTCACCTCTTTTCAAGAGGAAATGTTTGATATTGACAGTGAACTAAACATCTACAATTTGAACTAGTTTTACTATCTTTATTTTAAAGGACACAACCTTAGCAGATCTCTATGTCACATTGCTTCTACTGTTCCACAGTTCTATTGCTGATCTGGCATTGTGATACATTCAGACTAACAGCTGACCTAAACGCAGAGCAAAAACCTAGTGATTCATACACCTGACTGGGAAGTGGAAAATATTAGTCCATCTCTCAAGAGCCCTTCGGTGCCATATTCACAAGATGAAACAGGTAGATCTTAGAATGTCTAGCTAGGCATGCTATTCTTGGCAACCTACAACAGTTAATCAGCAAAAGATAATGAAAACCAACTGACTTCTTGGTATTAAAAAAAAACAACAAAACAAACCCCACATTAAAAATACTCAAGTTGGTGAGAACTTAGCTGTCTGTTTGCTTACAGAAAAGCTGTATCAAAACACTAGAGTAATGCAGACTTGCTCAGTTCTCTAGATTTATAGGAAGGAAGTTAGCAAGACTAGGACTTATTAAAAAAAATTTTAAAGCATGAAGAAAGAAAATTTTTCTGAGTGTGAAATTTCTGTTCACTAAAGATTTTTCAAGTCTGGCAGAAGTTGTCGCTTTGAATTGGATTAAAAATATTTCCAAATGGATAAAACAGACTGTTTATCTTCAAGAAGCATGACAGCCATAGAGAGACAATGGCAATTAAACAAGAAAGACCTTTCAAGAAACACATCTAAGGGTGATGTCAAAGATAAAAATAGACATCAGCAGTCACCTTCTCATGGTAACATTCTTCCTTGATAAAAATACAGAGAAATTCATTCCTTATCAGCGCAACTGACATAGAAGAGATCATTGCACTTAGATTTGAAAAAAATACCCTGATTAACAGGAAATAGGAAAAGTTTATGGAGAACTTGTTTGACAAGTGGAAAGTAATTTTTCGGCTTTGTTGTAATTAATGTTTCTATTAATTATGTGGTCACAAAAGTAAGAGCTCCCTGATTATATCTTTGAAAAATCTATGAGACATCATCAATATGAAAACCAATGGATCATCATGCAGGGACAGCTTGATAACTAGAGTAATGGAAGTAAAATTGGACATGGCCATGCTTTAGATATCAAGTAACCTGGGATGTGACATGAGAAGTAAAAGAAAAGGGTATAATATTTCTATCATACATAATTTGGATGATAAAGTGATGTTACCATGAAAAGTAAAAGTCCCTTGATTTATCAGTAAATTTATTTCTGTACAAAATGAGATTACATGTAGAATAGAAAAGATGAAAATAAATAACCACAAGTACAGAGAATGGTGACTAAATTAGACAGGTTCTCTAATGGCCCAGAGAAGATCAGAAGAGATAGGGATGAGAAAAAGTGTTGTTTCTCTGTACAAATCAGTGGTTTTAAAAACAAATGAAAGAAAAGAGACATTTGAACTGAAATACCCTTTTTAAAAAGAAGACTAATAGAATCTAGACTGTCATGGATAATTTTAAAGTAAAAATGCGAAAATGGCTGTCAGCAGAGAGAACTTATTAAACAACTTTTCGAAACAGGAACCCAGGCCAAATTGATTTTAAAGTTTTTCTTGCCTATTTTCTGTGAAGTTTTAAGTTGCAGATAGCAAAGAACAAACATTCTTTAAAATATCAGGACTTTCCTTCTAGTCCTATGTGAAAGTATTTCTCTAGCCTTCAGAAAGGGAAAAAAATTTCAACAAAATGGAAGTTGCTATGAGACTATATTTTCCCTGATCTTTCTACAGAAACCCGGAAAATCGCATAAAGAAAGTCTTCCCATTACTGGTTGTAGACAATGAATATGGATGTTTTTGATCTTTTTCCGCTCAGCAGTATTGACCTTTATAGATAATAGAATACTAGATTTTTACCAGACAAAGAAAAAAAGAATTAAAAGAAAGAAAAGTCTCATGCACATGATCTAAAAGTCTACCAGTCACATGATTGAATACGCGCACATTTATAATGAACAGCTATAAACTACCTTCTAATACAGTTGAATTTTCAGCAAAACAAAGAATTCTTTAAAAAAGAACCCTAGGAGCTGTAATTGTATTTGTAACTTCTATCTGAATCATATTTAAAGATGAAATTTCTGATTCTAGAACTTCCCTACAACCAATATTAATGCAGAATAAATTAACTAAATACAGTTTTCTAAAAGTAGTTTTCTTTTATCAATCAATACAAGAAACATTACTTAAAACTGAAGTGGTGTGCTGATTTGCTAGCTACATAAAAGCAAAATAACTAGACAGAGTAAAATTCAAAGAACTATCAATTTTAAAACAAAAAACGGGAAGGGCTGACTTGCCTTAAGATTCAGAACAGTAATATATACCTTGCTTTTCCTTTTAAAATACAGCTACTGTGTATGCCATGAAAAAATGAGTGCTTATACTCTAGGCAAGGCTGTTCTTTAAGTTTCCAAAGTAAAAGCATGCACAGCAATCATACAGTACCCCAATGGAATAGACTTCAAATATTCTGAGTGGGATGTAACCTCAAGTTGAAATATTCTGAAGGGAACCTGACTTTAGAATTGCTAATTCTCCATTTACCAGAATGATTCACTAAAGTACTGATTCCAAATTTGAACATTTATATGAGCTGTGTTTTCCTGAAGAAACACCATTATAAAATACTGTAAAAAATTATCTGATCTACTGCATACTGAAGATGATAAGAAACATAACTTCCATTAATCAAAAGGTAATTAATGACAATATCATAGTGAGAATTAGCCTAAATTTTGTCTCTTTTTCCTCCAGAAGATTACAAGATCATGTTTATTTGAAGGATGATTTTGGAGGAATTTTAGTTTGTATGATTATTTTTATACTTTGATGTAGTTGTCTCCAACTGCATCAGTGGCAAGGTTTTGCTGATGGAAGTCTAGGTAACTGCAAAGTCACAGTATGTTTAACAACCTGCACTGTATGGAAATTACTCAGGAATAACCTACATTAAAGAAAGGTGAAAAGTGAAAATGTCTCTAAGCTGCCTTAAATCATCTCAGATTTATGCAGTACAACAAGGAGTTGAATTATATTCTTGCACATATTTCCAGAGCATTAGTGTCTTCATTAATGAAATAAAGGAAAGTTTTTCAGAAATGGAAAAGAGTTTAAAAATGAAGAAAGCTATTCTCTTTCATATCTTCATCAAATGATCTTACCAAGAGATAGCACAAGTTTATAAGGTAAATTGAACATTATTATCTCCTATTTCATACCTGTGCAAACTCTACTGTGCAAAAAATTAGAATTTTCTTATCTAACGCCATCCCTTGTCAGAACCAATAAGTAAACTTGGATGCCAGATCAAATTTTATACGGCAGTGACACACCACATTTAATTAATTAATTAATTTTAAAAAAGGTTTTAAAGAAAGGTTTTAAAATGTACTCTATAATTACTGTGGGCATTGAAGGCCATATCAGAGAGCTAAGTCTCATCCCTGGATGCTATAGGGTACAAATGCAGGCAATTGACTCAACCAGATGGTGACTCTTTCCACATTTCTGATGTTCACAGAGTGGTTTCCATGGTTAATTTCAAATTGAGATGAAAATTTAGCTATAAAATGAATTACTAGCAGTTTTTCAGTTTCAAATTTGCAGTAGTTTCACTATCAAATTTCTAAGATCTACCTCTGTTCTATTAGGCAGTTTTATTTTAAAAATATAGACAGTGTTCCATGTCAAGTGGACTATTTAGAAACACCAGGCTCAAGAAGTTGATAAAAAAGTCGTTAATCTTTCTTATTGTCTTATACATACTTGCAGATTTAGTCCATTCAACTTTTTCCTCCATCTTTTATTGTTTCAACTCCTTAACATGATTGGATTCACAGCAATTTGGTTAGAATTATTTCTATGAAGAAGTTCCAGATGTGGAATGAGCAAATTAAATAGTTTGCCCCAACAGCTAGTCTTTGCAAGTAAGGACGCTGACCTCTGATTTCCATACATGCCCTGATCTCTTCCTTCCATGTACATAGCCATTTCATTTCAGTGTTATGTTTACAGAACTCATGTAATGTTCTTGCTTTTAAAACAGAACACTGAATTAAACTTTTACCAGGAGCAAAGAATGCTCCCGGCAATACTCAATGACTTTGAAAGATGAACAGCAGCAAGTGGCCTGCTGTTTTTGTATGTCTAGGTGCCCCTCTGCTGCAACATTCATAATGATAGAAGAGTTTTACCTGGGTTTCAGGCATTATGTTTGATGTAGAGGTAAACAATTTATTTTTCCTTATTATTAGACTACAGAATATAGCAGTTTAGAGAAATCTGAACATACTAGCAGCAATGCTATGAGAGAAACCTCCAGCCACACTGGTGTCACATCCTCCCATTTCTTGTCAGTGTCAGTAATGGTTTAACTGAAGTTGACATCCATGTTCCAAAACATTCACACAAATCTTCTACCTATGAGGTAACCTCTTTTTATTACTAAACTTTGTGCATTTCTTCACAAAAACAGCTGTAAATACTGTTTGCATAAAAGAACATTTGAATTGTCAGCAGCAGTGAACACAGGGAATTAACTATAGATGCTCTATGCATGAAATGAAACTAATTATCTTTTCACCAATTATTCAAAGTCTTGATCCATTGTGAACACTGTTCAAAAATATAAAGCAGTAACCTTTTTGTTTGTTTGTGTTTGGTTTTATTTACTTATTTGCAGGTTGATCATTGGAACAAACACAATAATTCTTTTTTTAAGGTAGTAAAGTAACTCCATATGATAACTTTTGGTGTTCCAGCTTCATTCCATTACCCCTTGTCCTGCTGCTAGATACAACAGAAAAAAAGGATGCCCCAACCTCCTGACATTCACCATTTATATATTTACAAATATTAATGAGGTCCTCTCTCAGTCTTCTCCAGACTAAACAGCCCCATTTCAGCCTTTGCTCATAAGGAAGTTACTCCAGTCCCCTTATCATCTTGTTCCCCTGTGCTGTACTCTCTCCAGCGGTTCTCTATCTCTCTTGAGCTGTGGAACCCAGAACTGGACACAGGACTCCAGATGAGGCCTCACCAGGGCAGAGGAGAGGGGGAGCAGAACCTCTCTCAACATGCTGGCCACACTCTTGGTGCAATCCAGGATTCCATAGGCCTTTTTGGCCATGAGAGCACATTGCTGGCTCATATTTAGTTTATTATCAACCAGGACTCCCAGGTCTCTCTCTGCAGAGCTGCTCCCCAGCCTGTACTGGTACATGGGGTTTTTTCTCCCTTGATACAGGACTCTGCACTTGTTCTTGTCGAACCTCATGAGGTTCCTCTCTGCCCAACTCTCAAGTTGGTCGAGATCCCACTGAATGGCAGCACAGGCTTCTGGGGAATCAGCCAGTCCTTACAAGTCTGGTGCAATCAGTGAGCTTTAAACAGCAAATGTTTACAACACTCAAGGCCACTGAATCATCAGTTATTGCTAAGACTAAATGTACATTTTTGAAGGCTTACAAAAATGTAAGCAATAAATAGATTAAAAAAATACAAACAATTTTTTAGAAATCCAAAACAGATATAAGATTTCTTATCACTGTGTCAGAATTCCTTATGAAAAATAAAATGCATTCATCTTAATAATACCTCTGCCAGGTCCTCTCTCATCTGAAAACAAATTACTAATCCCCAAATGACAAAGAGGTGTCCAGAATAAAATTATTTAGACACTTCCACAGCACTCATTTTGTAGTCCTTTCTTTATGTAAAACACAAGTAGTACACATAACATTTTGCCTGCAGTTACTTTAGCCCTTCAGTCTGCTTTTAGATTTTTAACACAGATTGTTCTATTGAAAGAGCTGATATCAAGCTAAAACTAGCTCATCATTCATGTGATGAGCTGGGACGTGATAAGGAGTAGGATGAACAAAAATCTGTTTGTCAGAGTAATAAATTCCACAGAGCATCATTTTCTGAAATCAAATACAAAACCAGAACCTGTATTACCAACAGGAAAATCTCTGATAAGTTTCAGGCTTTTTTTCTGAAGCTGAAGATCTGTCTCTGAATGTGAGTCCTTGAAAAAAATATAAATTGTTGCAAGCAAAAGAATTTTAAAATGTGGATTTTTTTATTACCCTCTCCTTCATATACCTTCAGCCATCAGAAACAAAATATGTAATAGCTTTAGGGGAATAATTTTTAGTTCAAGTGATAACATTTTAGAAAACAAGTATTTACAAGGGAATAAAACCTAGATCTTTTTCAAGACAAGTTGCAGAAGACCTTAAGGAAACACCTCAGCTTTTTCTTACATTTTATGTTACAAGCTCCATTTACTGAAATTTTGCAGATCCAGTCTTCTGACACTTACAACCATTCACTTCAATCTGTCACAAACAATTTTGTGTAGACATCACTGCGACTCCTAGTTGTGAAGGGCACAGTCAAATCTCTCTAATATCTTTTGGCAAGAATATGCTTGAGGCACTGGGGAGCATTTTATCGTGTCTATCACTGTGTCGAAATAATTAACCATGGAACTAATTTTAGCAGTCTACAGTAATCATACCCATATAGAAGTGAGTATCCCAGAGAGGGGGAAAAAACCCCCCAAACATGTAAGTAAATATATGCAGACCTTGTGTCACCTCTGGTGGAATTCCTGGGAAATATATGTCCTACAGTAGGATGTGATCTAAACCCTCATATCTTGAAATATTTTCCCCCTTCTGCATGAGATTTATAGCCTTGTGAAGCAGTTTCTAGGAACAGTGCATTGGAACAGGCTTCCCAGGGAGGTTGTGGAATCTCCTCTGGAGGTTTTCAAATCCTACCTGGACATATTCCTGTGACCTCTAAATTGAGGGGAACCTGCTTTAGCAGAGGATTGGACTGGATGATCTCTAGAGGTCCCTTCCAACCCCAACCATGCTGTGATTCTAAGACATGATCACCACTCTATCCAGAAACACCACCACAACCAAGGGTTATCAAGGGACACATCAGTGCAAAGGGGTTGCATGGCAGCTTCCCTTTAGAAATGAACGAAGCAGCTGTGTTACTGGCATGGTCCTTTGTTTCCCCTTTTTACCCATCCTCTTCCCTTCTATCTAAAAGTATTTAATGCACAGTGACGATATGTTAAATACAGCTTGTGTTTTAGTTGTTTATGTAATTGTATGATAATTCTTTAAAAAACAAGTAATGTTTTTAGGTCTAGATTACATTGCATTTTGTAATGAATTGAACATTAACAGAGAACAGACATTTCAAAAGTGCACAGATACACAGCAGAGAATGAATGAGCGCCCAGCACTCAGCAAGCTTGCAGCAGAAATGAAAGCCTGGAAAATAAAGTAGAGCACATAGTAGACACACAGTCAGGCCTTAAGGGTGATGTGGGAAGAGGCTCTCCTTGGAGACATAAAGAAGACTACAGAATTTGCAGCAGCTGGAAAGTCTTGGATATCCAGAGAGCAAATTTGTATAAAAAGACCTATCCTACAATTACACAGTGAAAGGGAAAATGTATTTACAAATAATGTATTATTTATTTACTCCCAGGCAGTAATTTTGAGTTCCATTTCTAAAAATTTCCTGCTTGTGGTTTTGTTGAAAAAAAACCCCACCAGCTATCTTTCTACTTTAAAAGCTTTTCTAGTATTGTGAAACTGTCTAGACATACAAAACAAAGTTTTAACCAATCCAGTGCTCCATTCTTATAAGAGTTTTCGTATAATACTAGTGATTACAGGGAAAAAAGCTATAAAGATTTTTAAATGAAAAAATAATTAGAGCAAGAGCTAAGGAATGACTACAAAACATAGTGTTTGCATCGGTCAGTCCATTCAGACTATGGGCTTTTGATGTTTGCAGAAAAAAGCTTAGTCCTTGTCCCCGAAATTGTCTTTGCGCTGCTCAAGGACCAAATGCACATCATTTACCATATTCGGCAAAGCTGTTACCTGTGGAGCTCTGCTGATGCTGTGTTCAGTTTTAGCTGTTCTCACTATTGCTTCATGTATAGTAAGAAAGGCAAATAGCTTTCTCATCTTTCTCTCTCTCTTTTCTTTCTTTAAACTCAACTATAGTCCTGTAATAGGCATACTGATGTTGCTATTTTTTCTGATCTGTCTCAAAAAACGGGGAGAGGGCAGTGTGGAAGGAACAGAAGTTAGCTTACACAGTGTGTATAAAAGCATTTCAATATGTCAGGAAATCATTTCATGCAGACTTCCATTTTTACCACTCTAGTACTGCAAGACTTGAACAGAAGGTATCTTCAAGCAGCAACTGCATTATTAATTTGTACATGTGAAAAGTTGGAGTTACTGTCTAGGGCTACTTGTTCTCCTGTCTGGAGGAACAAGGTTCTCATCAACAAGGAGCAGAGGTTTTGTGAGGAGCTCTTAACTCAAAATTCTTGTATATTAAATCGGCTTTGCTGTCTCCAAAAAGTATACTACTCACATTAAACAGGTAGAGAAACTACTATTATGATATGGGACTAAGGGCTGATCATCTCTGTTTATAAATCCAGGCTCAGTTTAAATAGTAGCCACAGATATACAACTAACTGTTGCATTTAGGCAGATCAGATGATGAAAGCATTTGCATATTGAGGACTATAAATTTCCAAGGCATAAAATACATAGAGATCCTCCAGGATAACAACCAGGTGGAGCCCATTTGTCCTGCTACCTCAATATGTACCACATTTAGCAAGAGTTTGTTCTGCATAATTTTGCAGAAACACTAAAATCTGTTGGACTGAAAAACACAAACACTTCCATATCTTGTTATGTTACATATATGGTCTTAATTAATCCCTATAACTGTTTGTAGTTATAGAAATTTAGACAAAATGAATTAAACGCCTGGTGTTGATGTGTAGCCATTTTGAGAAAAGTGGTGGAGCTTCAAACGAAGTTTAACATAATTTCTTGAGAGTATACTTGAGAGACTGCGTATACTAACATTTCATGTTTCTGCCTCTATTCACTATACACAAAAGAAAAAATTCAATACCTTGGTAGTCTACTTGTTACGAAGCGTTTTCCTCACAGGCAGCAATAATGAATTTTGTTTTCTTTGGAAGCTGACTGATGTTCTGTTTCCATAAAGTTGCAATTTTGAATCTTCAATTCACAAAGAAATTGAGCCCCATTTCTATCGGGAAACACAACTTTCCCAAGCCTTTTCACACTGTATTCCTTGTGAACCAGCTGCCAATAGGGTACATTTAACACCTTGTACTCTCTCCTAAAGGTTGATGGCAAGCAAATCAGTGGTTGGCAGCTACACAAGTTTGCAATTTGTGGCCAATAGAGCATTCACATCTGTATCTAATTAGAGAACAGAATAGCCCAACTCTCTTTTAGCTGTGAATCATTAGCAGAGCCTAGCACACGTGCTCCAGTATTATTAAATGCCAAGCTACAGAACCAAATATTTCTCCTAATATATTCTGCTATAGGTATCACTTCTGTCACTGGCTTGTAATAATATGTAGAAAATGAATGAAAGATTGAAATGTATTTTCCTCTTGTAATGTAATTAACTAAAATTGAAAATACAAACAGATTGACTATTTCAGGCAATTGATTTCTTGTTTTGTCACTTAAGTTAGAGGCACTTGACTAGATAGAATTTTTGTCTGTTTTTATTGGATGTTGTTTAGTTTTCCCCACCCTTCATTTAGAGATACAGTACAAAACAATGTTATTATTTACAACTAGAAATATATGTAATCAATATCCTATTAACAGGATTTGTAGAGACAGGGAACTTATTTTTGTGGCTATACACAAGAGCAAGTTTATCAAAGACATCGAAAATGATTCAAAATAATCTACTCTATAAACAAGACATTCATACTAGATTCCTCTGTAACATAATTTTGATCTCAAGGTTCTTTTCTAATCTTATCAGTTCTATGTTACTATGATTCTATAGCTTGTTGGCAAAGATCCCTGGAGGATTAATAGTTTACAATTTCAAAACTTTCATGCCTTGCAAACCATTAGGATTATGTGATTTTTACTTCTCTATTACAAGGGCTGAATTTTTTTCCATTAATTTAATATTTGAAGCATGCAGCTCAGTTTCCAAATACTCACAGATGTTTCCAGAAGCCACATCACATCTTAAAAAAGCCAGTCCCTTCTTATTTGCAATTGCAACGCATCCTTAGCCAGTGGCACCCGCTGCTTGCATTGAGGACTGAAAGTATGTACCTATGTTTAGATATTTCTTTCCAGTCCTGTGTAAAGCTTCTCACCCTCTGCTTTCTCCTTTCCCTTGTTTACTCTTCATTTGCTGTGACCCCTTATGGCTACTTCCCCTCTTGAGTCTCATCGTGTTGTCCATGTGCTAGTTCAATTTCATCTGTTGTTGAATGTGTTGTGGGTTTTTTTTTCCTAGTCCATCCTTTTGATTCCTTTCCTCCTCCTTATAAGGCAGCTGCTACTCTCCTTTTTCCTACCTCTTGCAGCTCCCTGGGCTGTTTCTTCAGTGCAACTGCAGCTGTAACGAAAGGGCTGCAGCTGCAGGCAGTCTTCAGAACACTGCTAGCAAAGGCTCCACAGGTCATTAGAGATTCACAAGAAATAGTTGACAACTGGTAAGCCATTACTACAATCTATCCTGTTTGTTGTCTAGTAAAAAACTATGAAAATCAACTTAAGATATATATATTTTTAATATGAGTAGTCGTTGCAGTGTATGCTATGTAAATCTAACATAAAGCATGCTACTTCACACAAATAAGTCACTCTACAAGTTTTAGCTGATCACTAGTTTTATATATTCCTAAGAAAGTGTTAGTTTTGCTCTCTGCATGCATGCTTACAGACGATCATGGGACTGGAACATCTTTTTTTTTATGAGGGAAGGTTGTAGAATATAGGACTGTTCAGCCTGGAGAATAGGAGACTGAGTGGGGACCTCCTTAGTACTTAAAAGTATTTAAAAGGAGGACACTTTTTTCTTTAGTGTGCAGTGACAGGGCAAGAGGTAATGGACAACAGCTGGGACATAAAAAGTTCCACTTAAACATGAGGGAAAAACTTCTTTACTGTAAGGGTGCGGGAGCATTGGCACAGGCTGCCCAGGGTGGATGTGGAGGCTCCTTCTTTGGGGATTTTCAAAACCTGTCTGGACACTCTCCTGTGTGACCTGATCTCTCTGGACCTGCTTCCAAAGGAGGGTTGGACTGGATGATCTTTAGAAGTCCCTTTCAACCTCTACCATTCTGTGATTCCTCTCCTATCCCTCTTCACACAGAAGATAATTAGCATGTGAAATTCTGTCATATGAAACTAATTCAACATTTGTCACAAAACATGCACATATTACAGTGTAACAAGTTTTAAGTGTAATATGTCTACCCTGTCTAATCCCTATTTCATATTTTAAATTCCCCATTCATTACAATTCATGATCATAAAGGGAATTAGTGTTTCCTGATTAGTTTTGTGCAGTAAAGATATACACTTCTGTGTGGGGTAAAATTGGATAATTCATTAGTCACACTGTTGAAAGTTCCAAGTCTGTTATACCATACCCCTTAAGCTATTTTCCCCAGAGAAAATTTCTGTCCTCTTAATTTGTGATGCCTGCAGCCAAAACTATTAATATTCTCTATAGTAACATATAATATGTTGAGTTTGTTTCTTTATTTGTTTGATTTGTAAGGCATTGCTAACATGCAGCAGAGGGTAATTGCCTTTTTATAACGATAAACATTTATTCTAAAAATCTTTTTTTAACCTACATTCACAAATTAAATGTGAACATAAATGTCTTAACCCCCATACAGGGCCAAACTGTAACAACTAGACACAAATTAGGATTAAAATCTCAGATAGGAAATAACTAGATCTAGACTCAAGTTCTAGTTCTATTTTCTCAATTTGTATTCTAAGCAGCCTGCTATGTTTAACTTAATCCCTTGGAGGCAATTCAGACATCAAGAATCTCTCTATGTTCTAGAATATATAGAGTATGATTCTGTTGTGCTCATCTAACTTCAAAAAAATCTTCAGCAACAAACTTTGTTGTCTTAATTGCTGTGTAGCAGTGATTCCTAAGTCAGATTTCTGAGAAAATTCATCCTAATGGATCCAAAATGTCAACATGAACAAGCATCCATCAGCATAAGATTACAGCATAAGATTACAGATATTTTTATATAATTTACAGTGACAGGATATATAGGATCGTAGCTATAATGTAAACATTATAAGAAGATCAGCTTTGAATGAAAAATATAAAAAGTCATAATGAGTTCTAGACTGTATGAATAAGTAATACAGAAAATGTAAAAAAAATAAGTAGGAAGCTATTCCTCTCAGCAATCGCAGCTGTAAAAGGAATTCACAGGAAAGAGATACAAAAATACTAATTGGTGTCAGATTGTCAGAACAGATCAAGGTTTCATTTGAACATATGGAATTGTAGAGCATTTGTTAGCATTTTAAAAATCGCACTAGAAAACTAACACAGAGAACGTTTTGTGGGAAAAGTCATCACAAGCACAATCACAAATACAGATTTATTACCACAGTGAAAGCCAGAGCAGTTCTGCAAAATCTCTGTGTTGCTCTACTAGTAACAATGTTTCCATCAGTTTTATCCCTATAACCTATCTTTCTAACTATCTATCATAGTATATGGCTTCTGTAACACTGCATTGCCAGGTCTAGGTCAAGATGCCTGCCCTCCATTGGCATTTAGATGGAATACCTGTAAATGTATTATGACAAGCACTGCAGGAAACTAAAACTGCCCTTGGCCTGTACTTGGAAGTCCATGGAGCTGCTGGAAGCTAGAGATGCTCTTCCAAGGCCATTCTCTCTTGAGTTAGTTTTGTCTTTTTTCACATCTGGGAACTTGGATACCCTGTTCCAGTCCACAGGATCACCTTGCTCTCTTAAGCTTACAAATACCAGAATATTTTGAAGACCTGTGACAATGAATTCCAAAGTGCTAGAGAAAAGAATAGAGGATATAAATAGCTTATGAATTTTCTCAATTGAATCGTTTTTCTTACAGTATGGACACAACACTAAATAAAGGTTCCATGAGAAATAAAATTATGTTGCAATTATGATACTGACCCTCAATGTATAGTTCACTGGTTACCAATTAATTGCATGAAAACATTCCTCTTCAGTCCTGATTTAATTTAAACTATGTGGATTAAACAATTTTCCCCTGTGAAATCATCCATTCAGATGCTGTACTCCTCAACAATAAACTATGTGAGATCATAAATAGTGATAGTGTAGTGACAATATGACATGCAGTCCTTCCTTTTCTGATATGGAAGCAAGTAATAAGCACTTGGTGTCCTACATTTGAAAGAATGAAAAATGTAAATGAGTGATCTCTCTCACGGGTAGAGGGGAGGACTCTGTGTTTCTTTAAGGAAATATTCATCACAGAGATGGCACCAATGATCACAGTGCAGTGTATGGGGATAAATATCTCTCCCATTCCAGACACCTGAATCAAAACTAGTATCCACTGCATCTAAAGAGATAATGCAGTGAATGTTGCTGACAATATTCTTCCTCTACTTGAAGCATTTTGCAGGAATCACGTGACTGTGAAAGGCATATGATGAAATTGCAGTCTTGATAGTAGCAAATATTATTTAATAATTAGATTAGCCTAAGAAAACCTATGGAGCAAGCAATTTTTTAAAACTCATTTTCAGAAATCAGACATGACAGTACCAGTCTCAGTTCCTGTATACAGACAGGTAAACATTTACTAGTGAGGACGCAGCAAGGGGATGGAAATGCTTATATCCACACTTCTAATATAGTGGAATATCTTCCACTTCTAATGTGATGGGATCACAACAGCTAAGGCTAGTATTGTAATGCTGTGATCCAATCCATCTAAGCAGTTTCAGACTGAATATAAATTTTTAGACCATTTGTGTGGATTTTATCACTTAAATTAACTATGTTTTGCACTTAATATTTCATGCAATCAATACCTGGGTCTCACAGGATTTCAATATAACTTAAATGCAGTTCATTGTAACACATGCCCTACAAAAAGCCCAACTATTTATTGTAGAATGAAAAAAAAATTAAACAAAGACCTTGAAGTCCTTATCCTTAATAAAAATGAAATGAAAATCAGAATGACCAAACATTTAAGAGTCTTTTCTCATTCCCACTGGACACACTACTTCTACCCGAAAGGAGATTGTTGCGAGGTGAGTGTTGGTCTCTTCTCCCACACAGAAGCAACAGGACAAGAGCAAAAAGCCTCAGGTTGAGCAAGGGGAGGTTTAGATTGGAAATTAGGAAATTTTTTTTCAATAAAAGGGTTATCAAACATTTGAATGCATTGCCCAGGGAAGTGGTGGAGTCAACATCCCTGGAGATACTCAAAATATGAGGTGCTTAGAGGCATGGTTAATGGTGAATGTGGCATTTATAAGTTAACAGACTGACAACATAAATGATTCTGTGACTCTATGATTCCATGATTGTAGCAGACATTCATTTTCATGCATAAATTCTGTGTACAATTACCAGTTTGATAAGTTGGCAGCTGGGACTCTTATTTACTGCATTCATACAATCAATCAGTATACTACACTTTACATGGCAAACATTAATCAATAGAATTCTACTCCAGTGAACATGTATTATAAGTTAAATTATGATACACATTAAGAAGGGAGAGTCTCTGGGTGAATTTTGTACATCTCTAACATAATTTAAATTTATTAGCAATATAGCAAATCATATAATGATAGAAAACACTTGTTAAAGAAAAAAAGGTTTACTTAGCATCGTAATTCCAATTCAGATACTGTTCAGTTTAGCTGTACTTCTGTACTTCAGATCAGCTCTTGAATAAGAAAAAAACACTAGAATCAACATTCTTATATTCTTTGGCCAAAGATCTTACCATATATTAGGTATTATTAACATTTAAGGTAAGCAAGTTAGTTTTTGTTAAAAGGTGCTATTGCCTTTTCAGTCTTTGCTATTTAATCCACAACTAAGGAGGAAGTGATAAGCCTCTCAAGGATTAGATAACACTGATTAGTTCTGCTGTTCTTCCTCACAGGTTATAGCTTATTCTGACAGTAACTCTACTAATTTGAGTAGAAGTACTCAGAACACTTACAAGCAGTCAGCATGAGTAACAGGAGCAGAATCAACATCTTCTGTTGGAGAGGTGACATTTGTAACAGAGAACTTCCTAGCATTCAAAGTTTCTCACTTCTTGAAATATTCTGGGAATATGGAACATTCAATGCTTTGCAAAAGACTGTGTTTTCTAAGGATATCTCTGCATCGAAAGCATCTCAAAAAGGCTTTAATCCAGCCTCTTACTCAAAGGGATTCAGATCTGATTGGTTTACAGAGGCCTTTAATCAATCAAGGCTTGAAAACATTCAGAACAAGAAACAGCACAACTCTACTGGCTGGGCAACCTGTCTCTGGTCAATATTTGGCTGTCCTAGCGATGAAAAGTTTCTCCTTGCATCCAGTGAGATCTGATTGCATTAGACATCTCTCATGATACACTGCTGTGCTATGCTCTGTGTTCGGGAGAGCCCTTTGTATTTCCTGGCACACTTTCATTCCTCTATTAGATGTACTATTTAAGCAATCATTTAAAAAGCTGCCCAAAAAGTCATACCTGTCCACATATCTTGTAAGTAGAATTCTTCATCATAAAAACACGGTAAGACAGTCAATTAGGAGGATAACTCACTATTAACCAACTGAAGCAGTATAGATTTTACTGTTTTCAGAAGTCTTTCCAGTTACTGTTATGCACATTCTTAGATTTTAGTTACAATAAGCAGCAGCAGAAAGCGATAAGGCACATTGACTCTCTTCTGGATTTTACAGTAGTTTGCAGAAGTGCTACTTACTTAGTATAGACAACATACCACATGCTGTCTGGAGCATTTACTAGCATATAGCACTTCCACATGGAGTGTTAAATGTATCTAAGGGGCTCACTCTGTGGAAGCTATCCAGTGCATGCAACAGAACTTTATGTATCTGTGGATGTTTAGTTTCTGTCATTGTGAAAAAAAAAACAAAACAAAACAACCTAAACCTGTGCACAAGTTACCCCCTTGGTACATTAGAGAATGATACATTTAGGATCTTCCACATATTCTGTTTTTAACTTGTGGAAAATACTAGACAATAAAAAACTGAAAGGAAGGATAGGAAGAAAAGACAACTAAAATCTCTTCTCCCAGCCAATGATAAACTACTTATTTTATTTCAAAAATATTTTTGGCAAAAATTTGAAATGTAATGTGGACATTTAACTACTCAGGTTGTATGAAAGGAGGTTGTAGTGAGAGGGAAGTCAGTCTCTCCTCCCAAGTAATGAATGACAATACAAGAAGAATGGGCTCAAGTTGCACCAGGGCAGGGTTAGATTGGTGATGAGGAAGAACTTTTTCACTGAAAGGGTTGAAAGACACTGGCACAGGCTGCCCAGGGAGGGCAAATATGTATTTTTATGGATTACCAATGGCCAACCTTCTTTATCTATAGCTACTGGGGTTTAAAATGTTTGAAAAACCCCATTTATCATCTTGAAATTATTTCCATTTCACCAAATGCATTTAGAGACGTTAATATTTTTTGCCAAAAGAAAAGACAAATTTGTTTTATACTTCTAAGAGAAAAATGTAATTCTACATGCCAGTCAATGAATGTGGAGAAATTACAAGAACAAACTGACATTTTTTTCAGTGATGTTGTTGCAGTGATAGAATAAACAGCTTCTCACTCTCAGGTAGTAAATTTAGCACTTAAAGTACAACAGACACTTGTGGTCCAAAAAGCAAGGCCAAAATTTCAAATGCTGGATGCAAAATAACACTCTTGCTAACAGACAGCAGCAGCAAATAGATTTTGGATGAACAGCTGGATGATGAGTAGGATTCCTTAATGCTCCTGTCTTGAGGACTGTTCTTAACAATTAAAACCATTTGCTTTTATTAGTCGTGACAAGCATAACAGTCTGGTAACAGGTGTGAGAATCTGCTTAGAAGGAGAGAACAGAGAACAAAGATGCCACAGAAATCTGGACAGAATAATTTTCTTCATCATTTTGCTCACATTTCTGTAGGTACCAACTATGAGTCAAAAAATAGAGCAATACCTTTTACATAAGATAATTTTTGCTTTGCAATTTTCGACAAATGAGCAAATGTTTTCTAGATTTATGACCAGGCAACAATGAGGCTGTTTCCAGGAATAATGCCATCTGAAGGAAAAAGAAAACCCAAAAAAACCTCCCAAACTATGGATTTTTTGTTTTCTTGGCTTTTCAACTGCCAACATATATATACACCACTTAGTGTTGACATAAAGCTTTGCAACAGTACAGATTTAAAGAAATATAAACAAACTCGTTGACTAAGCAAGAGATAAGAATAACCTGTCAGCCTTCATCAGAAATTATTATGTCAAGGTTTTATATTTTTGAGGATAGATCTATATTGTTCTTTAGAAATAGCTTCTGAGTTTTCAATATGGCCCCATTTCAAACAAGCCAGGTAAACATCTTCACAATTTTCATCTTTGGATGTATGAGGTCCAATTGTTTTTCCCTGTCAGAAAATGCATTTTTTTTCCTTAAATCCCTCATACATTCGTAATTCAGTCACATTTTCTTATCATTTTTAACATGAGCATTATTTTAATTGCCTGTAGTATAATTTACATTTCTCTAGTACTACATGATTTGTTTATTCTGTACCAACTGTGAAGGAAAAACCTATTTTTTTTTCACTGTAGGTTGGTAGCAAATAATATTGACTAGGAAAAACACATGGATTCAGCAGCTGTAAAATCTTGTAGCGTGGAAGAGTAAAATCACTTAAAAACAAGGGTAGTGAAGATGGAGCACACAGAACGAATCCTGTGAGCATAACAGAGCACCAATGCAATCTATTTGAAGGTAATGATCATTTCTACAAGTAGAAGAGACATAGTTTCTTTCACATAGCAGGCAATAGGTAGACACACATGCATACCTGCACTGTCATTGTTTCATTCTTTAAGATTACTGCAGTGTCAAACTCATCTGCAGATAAAATCACAACTAAATTTCATTCTAGAAATCAAATACATAGTCTTTCAAAAAACAAATTCTCATAAGCTTCCTGTGTAATTCATGTTATTTCTGTTCTACTTCATGTTTTTGTCTGAAAATCATTGATCAAATGTATGTCACAATTTAGTTCTATAGCACCTACCTAATAGTGATAAGAAAATAATTTACATTCATGGTATTGTTTGTTTGCTTTTCCCATGTTGGGAAGCAAGCATGTGAAATTGATAAAGCACGTTGTTCAGGAAGAACCCCTTGCTATAAGCAGTAAAGCACTTAAATGCTTTTGTGTCTGTGAGGAGTAATATAAGCATAGATACTATTAGTTATAGTTTTTTTTTCATAGATACTTTTAAAGAAACGAAATGGCAAGCAAGAAAATATCAATACTTATGGCATAGTGAACCTCAGGGCAGAGGGGAAGTGGAAGTATTTTTCTCCTTTGAAGTGCGAATTGTTATGAATCTTAATCCTAAACTCAGTTTGTACCATTCTGCAAGCAAGAGTCTTTTTATCTGCCTAACATGGTGTCACAAGTTCAGCACATAATAGAGTGAGGGGTGACTAAATATATTTCTGTAGCCACTGCAACTGAAGACAAACAACAGATATCCAAAGAGCCTGACTACTCAAAACACAGAGTAAATACACTCAACTAAAAGATAAAATGGCCTAAGAAGCAAGCAATGCTCGATTGTGGGAACCAACTAACATGAAAAAAAAAAAAAATCACTCTTCTGAGTTTCTTTAAAATATGGTAACAAGAGAAATGATGTATGTAGCTGTTGAGAATTTTTTTACCTACCAATATGTCATTACCTGCTCTGTGGATTAATTTGCCAACTGTATTTTTTTTTCAGTTTATATTTCACTGAAATTGTCTATGTTTTCATGGAATTTTCTTGACAACAAACAAATACCAAAATATTTCTGCATACTTAAAATGGCTTTATTTAACATTTTAGGCTGGAAAAAGGCATTTAATTTGTCCTCAAGGAATAGAAATTGTTCTTTTTCAATACGTATACCATATTAATTTTTTTTTCTGCAGAACTTACTTAAAAGTCTAGCTCACAATGTATAACTGTAGGATATAAACATCCTTATGCAGTGTAATTTTTTAGGCTGAAGTTGATTCAAAGCATTCTTGGTCTCTTAAGAAGCTGCAAAGAGCTTCAGGGTTGCTTACACATGTTGCTCATAGCAGAGACTTTTCAACAGAAATAGATAATTCTTTAAGAAAAGCATTTAAACGTTACCTAGATTCATCAGTTGTAGAATCTTTGTTTCTATGGTTGTTTCTTAGCGGGAAAATGCCTTTGTTGTCTATTATCTTTCAATTATGTCTGCTAGTCTATTCCTGTTCATAGAAGTTTGTAGATGTTTTCTATTGTGAATCACTAACACAAATTTACATTTTACTAGAAATTGCCACAGATTAATCTCCTGTTGTATTCCTATATATAAAAAAAAAACTAGAATCATTAAGAAATTGTATTTTATAATATGTGATTTTCATCTAACAACTCAGTTAAATATGCCTTAGTTTATCTTTGGCATCAATCCTTTTCTATTTTAATTCTATTTTAAATGTTTGAGTAAAAAAGTGTCTGCATATTTACCCTTTCTCTTCTATGCACTCTGACAAATATCCATCAGTAAACCATTTCCTGGAAACAAATCTCTACCAACAACGTGAAAGCAATATCCTATTATTTTCAAAGAGGCAAAGAAAAGTGTATTATTAAGCAAAGGAGTGTATTACCTTTCAGCTTAATAGCAGCTATGGATTGACGATATTGCTAGCAATAAACACAGATTTCTTCAAGATGAATGATATACTTGGAACATTTCAAACAGCTTTGTCAGTCTACAGTTTGTGGTTTCAAAGTAGTTTACAACTTTCTGTAGTTTTTGAACTACTTAGTTTCTATGCATATGTAACAACTGACAATTTAATCAGCTTGGGTTTTTTTTTTTGGTTTTTTTTTCAGTAATGTGTAAGTTAAAGAAAATAAAAGAAAGAAACACTAATAAAAATATTTCATGTTTTAAAATCAGATTACAACACTTGTGCACTCATTACTTTTTGATTGTAAACATGAGTTACATTCACATACTTAGAAGTTGCTAAGCAAAGATCATAAAGCTCATTTATGAAAAAAAAAAACCAAAACTGTCAGAAAAGGGCCAAAATACCTTTCCAGAGTAAATCCTGTTTAATTTTTAGATCACATTTAGATTTTTTTTAAGAATTCCTTTCATCATGCAAAACTTTGACATATTCTTTCAACTTTTAACCTTGTTGACTGCTCTTTTTAATGTTTACGGGTGATCAAGAAAACAACTTAACTAAATGTTTTTCCTTTTTAAAAACATAAGAGATGAGACTGAAAACAATTTCAGAACATATTCTTGACACATTTTACCCTGAGAATAGGATGAAGCTCATTGATTAAAGGAAAAACTGTAATTACTCAAGCATGAAGGAAAGTACATTTCTCAGAAAAGTTGTCATAGCAGAAAGTTAATACAAGCAGTTTTTAAAGAAAAGGCTACTGTTTTTCTAGGCTTTAAGACTGGGAAACAGAGTATTTGGATAGGAAACAAAATGGAACAATTTGAGGTAGAGCTCAGGTTACCTGATTGAGCTCAGAAATACATTCTCTTCATTTGAGTGAATGCCACACATTTAAAGCATCAGTGCTCTGATGCTTGTTCTTAGAAATAGCATATTAGAATTTCATATCAATTGTTTAGTAATGTTCTGTTAATCAAGGAGGCATAACATCATGACATCAATCATATCTTACACACTACCATTCACACAGTGTTGTTTGTCCTTGCTTCTAGTAAGGCACACACAGGGAAAATTCTAAAACTGTTACAGAAGCTATGCAAATAGTAAATTAGATGTATATACATTCACATATACCTCAAGGTGATGCTACATATTGTCTAATAGAATAGATACATTTACCTTCTATAAATGGATATTGTTGCCTTAAACAAAACTCACAGAACAATGAGGAACACTTTCATAGAATCATAGAATGCTAGGGCTTTGAAAGGATCTTTAGAGATCATCTAGTCCAATCCTGCAGAAGCAGATCCACCTAGATCAGATCACCCAGGAACGCATACAGGTGGGTTTGAGACTGGAAGATTGATTTAACAAAAATTACTAACACTATGGGGGGATGGAGAGGGGAGGCACAGAAAGGACAAATTAATGACTGTAGTGATTGTCTTGTCAAAAGTAGGGATTGCAGAAACCTACTCAGGTCATTTTACACTCACATAGTGAGTGTTCCAAGGCAAACCAATGCTTCTTTCAAAGAACACAAGAACAGACGACAGGGCCTCCTCAGAAGACAAATTTCCCTACAGAGCTGCATTAAACCTCTTGACATTAAGATAAGGTTTTGCAATCACAGTTTTAAATTGGAGTTGGTCACTTGGTCTTGTGACTGGGAAGCAATTGGACTGTGGAGCTATGAATTGTCTTCAAATGAGGATCTAAAGTCTGATTTTAAAATGTAATCATTTTGAGGATGGAGATGGTCTTTTAAAATATTAAACAAAAGTATGTATCACTGGTTGATTACAGGAACTAAAAAAATCCCATTGGTATTCTTCACAATCTCAATCTGAACATTTGAGTGTGGTAATGGAGAACATGTGTAAATTTTTCCATCAGGCACTGAAATGTGTTGTTCTTTAAGATAGATTTGTCTTTAGAAATTGAGAGTTTATTCTTCATAGAAAAAAAGAAACTTAGTTCTTAATTGCACATTTCATAAATAATTTAGATGATTCATGATTGCAAAGCATTTTAGAAGATCAATTTCAATATTTATGTACAAGATAATTCCAAGATAAGGAAGGGCTATAAATCAAACATTTTGAACTCTTCATTTTAAAGACACTTGTAATTTGTAATCAGAGCCAGATTCTCATGATGTATGCTTCAATGTCAATGTTAAGGAATGAGCAAGTTCATCATTAGGTGAAATCTGTTCCGTAAACTCATTAATAATAAGTAGTCCCTCTAGTTCCATCCTCTTGAGCACTGCATAAATAAAAATATTATTTCCATACTGTAGCTTCAAGAATTTTCAGAAACCAACAGCCAGACATGAATGCTCTCCTCTGTTCTTCCATATTTTGTCTAATCTTTCTTTTCCTGAAGCTCCTTTATTTGACCTTTTTTTCATTCCTCTTCCCACAAGAGAATTGCACAATGTTAACAGTCAGCAGAAAACTTTTTGTTCAGATGTGTTTCTATTTTGAAAAATAATTGCTTATGTCATGGTAGAAATCTACCTTCTGAACCTAAAAACATCATTCTGTGTTACACCACAGGGCATTATGGCCTGCTTCCTCTGCCAAACGCAGATATTTAGGAGAGGATAAAAGAACAAAAGAAACGTACAAATATACTCCATGCAATACACTTGCTGTCTTCAACAACTTGCAGCTTAGCCTTAAGTATTTAACAATCACCATGAATTTCTAGGTAAAAGAATTTCTATGGATTTATTTTCTATGAATTTGTCCAAAGTCTTTTCAAGCCCATGGAAAAAAAAACTTGATATCCACAGCAGTGGTGGCAAGGGATTGAAGTGACTAATTACAGGTTAATTTTTTTTGTTTGGTTAGTACCTGTTACTTGATAGGTTCATTTGAATTTACTTAATTCTTTTACTGCAACAGAGAAGGAGGAGTTCATACATTTTCTTCTTCATTAAATCACCTTTATCAGCTTTTAATGGCTTCCACACTAGTTCAGGAATTCAGGAGACAGCTGTATAGCCAAAATAAAGGCTTGTTGTACCCATAATTTCAAAGTATACTAAGCAGGATATAATTAATATTTATTCTTTCTTTGAACGCATAAATAAGCACAGTGAAATAGACTGACCAGTGACAGTGTATATCATTTTGTAACAAAGTAGAAGTTTATATATAATAAAGAATATACAATCACAAAGGAGTATAATTTCAAAAACAGAGTTTAAAAAAACATGTGTGATCAGCAAATTTTGCAAGGTAAGTACCTAGAAACTCTTCAGCAAATTTTGTAAGGTAAGTACCTAGAAACTCTTCAGAGAGTTATTACCGCAGAGGCTTAAAAAGGCAAAAGATAGTATGCAAGAGTGCTGGACCCTTACAGAGAAAGGGTGAATTGCTGCAAAAGAAGAAAAAAGTCTCTGTGACTTAGTAATGACTACTATAATACAGGGACTTCATTCCAGCCTTATTTCCAAGGCTTATTTTCATTCCACTTATTTTCCCTTCTCTTTTGCTTGTATTTCACTCAACTTTACTTTAAATCCAGATCTTAAAACAGTCTGCCAGGAATAAAAGTCCTATTTATACAAGGATTGGAAAGAGGATAACAGAACAGATGACCACGTTGAAACAAGCATAAAGAGAATGAGAATGAAGTGTTCTTTAAAATGGCAAGACAGATAAACATTGGTGACCTTCATGCAAACTGTCTCCAAAGTCAGTGCAGTTACACCAGAATGTTTATTTTTAATTTTGTTCTGTAATAAAGCAGCAGCATTTTCCAACCTCAAAAAAAGTCATCTCTGTTTACTCAGCTGTATTATTGCTTTTAATCATTTATAGGGCATCATAAATTTGTACAATGTTTTACAAGTAGAGACATATTCTATACCTAAAAGTGTTCAGGTAAGGAAGACAAATTATGTACTGATAAAGCTGCACCTCACTTAACCAGGGGAATCAGGAAATATTACAACAGAATAAACAAGACAGGGAACATTACAACAGAATAAACTAGATATATTCCCAGTGAAAGGTTTCCAAGTGGGACTTAAAGAAAAAGATATTTTTCAGTAGAACAATGCTAGTAAACCTTATCTAGTTCTGTAATTAACAGGAAAAAGGTTTGGTCAGGTCAAATCAAACTGGAGATAATTCCAACAAAACTATTATGTTGAATTAACCTGAAATAAAGAAAAATATTCTTATTCAATCATTATTGTCTTTTACAACTTTATCTCAGAAATTCAAATATGTATTGTTCTGACAATCTCAGTGGCATAGTTTGAGAACAATAACCATCTCCAATTAAAGTTAAGCTTGTTTAATTTCACCATGAAAAACTGTCAACAATCAAAATGCAGATCTGTCTAGTAATTTTTTGAAAGAGGTTTTTTTTTTGTTGTTTATTGTCTTCAGTTGTCTCAGTGTCTTTGGACACTTAGTTTACACTTAGCTTAATTCTTCCACAACATCATTGTAATTATATTTTTTGGGAAGAAAAAAAAAATTAGGACAAATCAAGGAGACAGAGAAGCTTCTAATATCTTCATGGTCTGCAACATAGTATAACCTGCATATGTAGAAAAGAAGTTGTAGGCAGAAGTTTGATGAGTTGTCACCAAGACCTTTCACATATGTGAAAAATTCCATCCATTGCTGATGTGCAGAAAATCACCAGTTTTCCAAAGAACAAATGTACAAAATTCATTTCTTAAACATTTATGTTTCCCCCACGATGCAAGTCACCTGTTCTAATATAAATCTGAAAAACTCTGAAACTTCTCCAGTCTAAACAATTTGAACAGAAGATCTCAGAAAACTTACCTTGCCAGAAAGATCCAGAAAGATCATCACAGAGCAGAGACCAAGACACAATATCTGTCTCTGAATGAATGAAAACAGTGACATAAGCGTAAGATTTTTATAGAGACATACAGAAAGCAGTTACTTTAAGGACTCTGTCAGCTCGTATAGGAAAAGATATAATAAAATACAGCTGACCAAGGATGGTTTCCTTCATCTTGTGATGTTTTGCACCACAGGTTGCAAATTTTGTGAAAAAGCAGTTTCTTTTGTAGCACACTTCAAATTCATTTTCTAAGGAGGTCTTTCCACTAATGGAAGCATGGATCTTTTGTGAAAAACAGTTGAATATTACAGTAAAGTACAAGACAAATTTTCTTTAGGAAACCAAATCATTACTGAGCGATTGATACACTCATTACTGAGTGTAATCTCCACTCAGACATCTTAAAAACAGTGTTTCTTATTAGCTCAATTTTACAATGCCTTCATTACAGCACATATAAAATGCTTGATTTAAAAAGCAGGAGACAATAGATGCAAAGTCAGAACAGAAGGTAAGAATGCTTTTAGCCATCCCTCCTCTGTGTTGCTGCTAAGAGGTAAGAAGTTCCAAGACTTATGCTAACAATAGTTTTTCCTTTCTCTACAATTGTGTGGGTAATACTGATTGTTGAGAAAACACAAAACATCCAGCTAACATACACATCTATGAAGAATAACATATCTTTGGGAAACTGGAGCTGCTACCATAAATCTTCTGACTTATTTTTTATTCTTAGAGTATGGTAGGACATAATAGAATAAGATAGGACAGAGTAGATTATTTCAGTTGAAACACACCTACAGTCATCTAATCTAACTGCCTAACCAATTCATGGCTGATCAAGTTAAAGCATATTATTAAAGATGTTCCCCAAATACCTCTTAAACATTTGACAGGCTTGGGATATCAACTACCTGCAGCACTGGAATTTACACTATTAATGTTGTGTGACTACCAACTGTGTTAAGCAGGAAGCAAAAAAAAATCCCCAAATTATTACAATATGAAGATTTTTGTTTACTGAACAAAAAAACCCTATAAAATTATTTAAAATAATAAAACTCAACAGTCTCAATTTATTAAAGCAACGTTTTAATTTCAGTTTGAATGAATGACTATTCCTATCAGCTCTATGGCTAAAAATAAGGCAATGAGGCAAAAAAAAAGAAATGAACTTCTGGGTTGTACCCTTAAAAGCCTGTCTGGTGGGAAAAGCAGTGAGTGCTCCTAATTCACCTTATGAATCTGGTTCTGACCTTCACTAGAAGGGAAGGTTTCAGAAAAGCCATAAAGGCAGTTTTGAGATAGATGAAGCCAAAATTTTATCTCATGTTTCTGTCCATCCACCAGGCACAGATATTATATCTAAGATTTTTCTCATTAACTATAGCTCTTATCATGAAATTAGAATATCAGGAAAGATCCACATCATAGCCACACACATCTATTGAATAAAGAGATTCTGGGACTTGAAAAGGGAACCATGTTCCTATTTATTAAACCTAATTTAACTGGTGAAAATTTAGACAGAATTCTGAATCTTTTGGTTCTGAAATAAAAATAGAAACCATAACCAATAATTTTGACTTGTAAAAAACCAAATAAATCGTTCATCTGCCAAAGAAACATGAAAAATATGACACAATACATCTCATACAATTCATGTGGTTATACATAGAGAGTTATACATAATTATATAGAGGGTTGTGGAGTGCCAGATATGTAGAATAGTTACTAGCTGTATACTAGACAACGGTCACACACAACAGTGCAAGGGTACTGAATTTCTTTAATGAAGTTTTATTCAGATGAGAAAGCTTGTTGCAATATGGAAATTAAAAAATCAACACCCAAAGCCACGCATTCTGATTTTATGGTAACATGACAGATTGAAAAGAATAAAGTTCTTTTGGCAGGTCTTAATCGTTACAGACTGCAAGACACAAACATCACATGGGAAGCATGTAAGGCATAATTCACAGAATCACAGTATCTTAAGGGTTGGAAAGGATCTCAAAACATCATCCAGTCCAACCCCCCCACTAGAGCAGGACCACCTAGAGTAGGTCACAGGAAGACCAAAATTTCTAGAGTGAAACATTGCTTATAGTTTTAATTTGGCACGACAGGAATGGAAAGTTCTGACTGAAATCTGAAGGCTTTCTTCAGAACAACATCACTCTTCCCATTTAGCATTTTCATCACTCTCACCATCAAAATCAAGAATTTGCATAGACCATTATCCAGGCTTATTTCAAGTCTAGTCAAGAAAATGATGTGGATACAGTTTGAACGCCTTATACCTGGAGAAGCAGTGAAGCGTGCATTGCTACTTTGACCTTTTCAGCGCTCTGTGATTCGGACAACCATCTCTACTCTCATGCTCAATTGCATGAACCTGAGTGTAACCGCAGAAATATAAAAAAGGTCAAGTCAGTATAGTAAAGTTCAGTTTGACAGAATAGGCTAGACATTCAAAGCTAGGTAGAATCTCTGCCACAAAAAACATGAAAAGAAACTAACAATACAAGTAGTATCACAATACATCCCTTGGGCTGTAAAACAGCTTTTGGTTGAAAACAGAAAAAAAAAATAATCAAACTCTAGTTAGTGATTTACATTTTGACAGAGAGCCTGTGGTGCTGACTCAGGTAGTTGAACTGTATCCATTGGTTACACTTTTATAAAACAGTTTGTCATCCTGCAAGAGCTTAAGCTATTAAAAAAAAAAAAAAAGTAGAAGGACCATATAATGTAATAAAATTGCTTTTAAGATGGATTCACATTTTACTAAGAACTAGGTATAGATTTTTCATATTTTTTTTTCCCTTAGATCTGTGATTCTGTGATTGAAAAAAATCCATCCTTAAATACTGTTGGATTTGCTTTGGTTTTGTTTTGTTTTTTTTCCCCTAACAGACCTGAACCTGAACTCTAAGGGAGGGCATGCATATAAAGATCTTTATTCTTCAGTTTTCAGGTGATTATAATGCAGCATAAACATACTTTCAGTAGACTAGGAAAGATACAGCTATTCAAGCCAGTTAAATGTGAATTTGGAAAATTATGTGAAAACTTCTTTTGGCAGTATTCACTCATCATTGCTATAAACTAAGGCTGAAGAATCCTCATGGACACTTTCATCATTCTTGCTAGTATGATAGTATGTCTACACAGACCTTGTAGGTACCAAAGACAAATCAACTGCTATTTGAATTTCTATTTGATTGATAATTGGAGGCAGAAGAGATACGGCTGGCATCAGAGTTGAGGAATGAACCTGGATGCTGCCTAGGGATGACCTCCTATGACAGGACTCTTTCAGATTATTTAAAAGTTTTGAAGGACAAAATAAAGTTTGTTGAGAATGTGAAATCTTGAAGTGAAATATGTATTTCTTCCTGGTTCTATTTTAACAATAAGAATCTGAGGTAAACCTAGCTGTTGTCTAGATCAACTCCCTTAAATCTTTGGACTAGATTGTATTGGATACGACTTGTACAAGACAATTCTGTATCGTGGCACAATGAGAAAAGCATTGTGATAACTTCTGTTTCTGTGGTACTAGAGATGGCATGCATAAAGTAGTATAATGTATTCTTGTAGGACTTTTTATCCATGTGAAGCACAGCTGTCATAGTAATGGCGCAAAAGACTTGAGAGCAAAGAAGGTTTCAGCCATTATTATCNTCATGAAATTAGAATATCAGGAAAGATCCACATCATAGCCACACACATCTATTGAATAAAGAGATTCTGGGACTTGAAAAGGGAACCATGTTCCTATTTATTAAACCTAATTTAACTGGTGAAAATTTAGACAGAATTCTGAATCTTTTGGTTCTGAAATAAAAATAGAAACCATAACCAATAATTTTGACTTGTAAAAAACCAAATAAATCGTTCATCTGCCAAAGAAACATGAAAAATATGACACAATACATCTCATACAATTCATGTGGTTATACATAGAGAGTTATACATAATTATATAGAGGGTTGTGGAGTGCCAGATATGTAGAATAGTTACTAGCTGTATACTAGACAACGGTCACACACAACAGTGCAAGGGTACTGAATTTCTTTAATGAAGTTTTATTCAGATGAGAAAGCTTGTTGCAATATGGAAATTAAAAAATCAACACCCAAAGCCACGCATTCTGATTTTATGGTAACATGACAGATTGAAAAGAATAAAGTTCTTTTGGCAGGTCTTAATCGTTACAGACTGCAAGACACAAACATCACATGGGAAGCATGTAAGGCATAATTCACAGAATCACAGTATCTTAAGGGTTGGAAAGGATCTCAAAACATCATCCAGTCCAACCCCCCCACTAGAGCAGGACCACCTAGAGTAGGTCACAGGAAGACCAAAATTTCTAGAGTGAAACATTGCTTATAGTTTTAATTTGGCACGACAGGAATGGAAAGTTCTGACTGAAATCTGAAGGCTTTCTTCAGAACAACATCACTCTTCCCATTTAGCATTTTCATCACTCTCACCATCAAAATCAAGAATTTGCATAGACCATTATCCAGGCTTATTTCAAGTCTAGTCAAGAAAATGATGTGGATACAGTTTGAACGCCTTATACCTGGAGAAGCAGTGAAGCGTGCATTGCTACTTTGACCTTTTCAGCACTCTGTGATTCGGACAACCATCTCTGCTCTCATGCTCAATTGCATGAACCTGAGTGTAACCGCAGAAATATAAAAAAGGTCAAGTCAGTATAGTAAAGTTCAGTTTGACAGAATAGGCTAGACATTCAAAGCTAGGTAGAATCTCTGCCACAAAAAACATGAAAAGAAACTAACAATACAAGTAGTATCACAATACATCCCTTGGGCTGTAAAACAGCTTTTGGTTGAAAACAGAAAAAAAAAATAATCAAACTCTAGTTAGTGATTTACATTTTGACAGAGAGCCTGTGGTGCTGACTCAGGTAGTTGAACTGTATCCATTGGTTACACTTTTATAAAACAGTTTGTCATCATGCAAGAGCTTAAGCTATTAAAAAAAAAAAAAAGTAGAAGGACCATATAATGTAATAAAATTGCTTTTAAGATGGATTCACATTTTACTAAGAACTAGGTATAGATTTTTCATATTTTTTTTTCCCTTAGATCTGTGATTCTGTGATTGAAAAAAATCCATCCTTAAATACTGTTGGATTTGCTTTGGTTTTGTTTTGTTTTTTTTCCCCTAACAGACCTGAACCTGAACTCTAAGGGAGGGCATGCATATAAAGATCTTTATTCTTCAGTTTTCAGGTGATTATAATGCAGCATAAACATACTTTCAGTAGACTAGGAAAGATACAGCTATTCAAGCCAGTTAAATGTGAATTTGGAAAATTATGTGAAAACTTCTTTTGGCAGTATTCACTCATCATTGCTATAAACTAAGGCTGAAGAATCCTCATGGACACTTTCATCATTCTTGCTAGTATGATAGTATGTCTACACAGACCTTGTAGGTACCAAAGACAAATCAACTGCTATTTGAATTTCTATTTGATTGATAATTGGAGGCAGAAGAGATACGGCTGGCATCAGAGTTGAGGAATGAACCTGGATGCTGCCTAGGGATGACCTCCTATGACAGGACTCTTTCAGATTATTTAAAAGTTTTGAAGGACAAAATAAAGTTTGTTGAGAATGTGAAATCTTGAAGTGAAATATGTATTTCTTCCTGGTTCTATTTTAACAATAAGAATCTGAGGTAAACCTAGCTGTTGTCTAGATCAACTCCCTTAAATCTTTGGACTAGATTGTATTGGATACGACTTGTACAAGACAATTCTGTATCGTAGCACAGTGAGAAAAGCATTGTGATAACTTCTGTTTCTGTGGTACTAGAGATGGCATGCATAAAGTAGTATAATGTATTCTTGTAGGACTTTTTATCCATGTGAAGCACAGCTGTCATAGTAATGGCGCAAAAGACTTGAGAGCAAAGAAGGTTTCAGCCATTATTATCTGAATTTTGACAGGCGCATAAGTGAGAAAAGTAGAGGTTTCTCAGGGTGCCTGTTTCGGGAGAAATGCATTTCAACCTTTTTCTTTAATTACTCCTATATATACAGGATCAGATTCTGAAGAAATAAGCTAAGCAGAATTTGATAATGTCACATTGATCCCAGGGATGTGGGTTACAGGTAGAATTCAAAGACTTTGATTTAAAAAATCCCCATCTTTTACATCATTTATTGCAAGTTCTAGCTTAAATAGTTGACTTAGGGTGTGCAACAGGGAAGCAATATTCTTAAAAGCTATAGAAATTTAATCCAAGTGTATAATACATATTCCAACCAAAAAAAACCAACAAAAAACCAAAACCAAACCCAACCAGGTTTTGAAACCTAGACTTTTGGGCAAAATTCTTTTCAAGGGCAACTGATAACAAGTTATAGGGAGGTATACAGTAGAATGGACAGGTGGGGAGTAAAAGGCACCAAACACTAAGGCAGCAAATAGGAACTGAAAATCTGCAAGCATGTGAACCTCATATCAGGTCCAAAGAAACATATGAACCGAGATGGTGCTAGGGAGGACAAAACAAAGACATTGTAATGATACTTTAAGTGAAACTCTGTATGTTTGAGTATGAGCACAACAGAGAAGCCTCAATTATGCTCGTCCTAACAGCTGAAAAGTTAATAATAGAAATGATGAGTGAGTTTACAGAAGATAATGAGATAAACAACTTGTTTGTCAAAGTAATATGTCACATCCCATTACTTGAGATATTTGAAGACTTATAAAACTACATTGTCTGTATAATTTTTGTATATTAGGAATAAAATCAGGTGTGAAGATGCTGGTTTAAACCAAGAATAAATTGATTGGATAGATCTGTTAACAGAGGAGGCAGATAATTTTATATTAAAAATAACCTAATGATAAATTTTGTCCATTTCTAACTGATAAGTAGTTGTATTACATAGGGCTTCGTAGGCAGATAAAAATATTTTTTGTTCAAAAAAAAAGACAATTTTTTTGTTAAAAAAAAATTATCAGTAACATAGACAATATAATTTATTTTAGCCTGGGTTGTAAAACCAAAATACATTTGATGTGGAAGTGTTATACTTATATAGAGATTCTATAACAAGGACTGTGTAAGTCCCATTAGCTGAAAGGCCTTTTTTCTAGTGAGCAAGTTTGTTTCTCATGCTTCTCAAAGGCATCTTTATTAGATATTAATGCTCATGTACTTTTGTTTGTCGGTTTATTGCTTATGGTATTTCTATTATAAGTTATTTGTTAAAAATTTATGGCTAATCAACAGAGAAAAAAACTCTCTCTCTTATTTCTTGGATCATGAGACTTCTCTACAGGGAAGGAATAGCAATTTCTATATGAGGCATTACACACACATCTGGGAGAAGTTTCTGAAAAGTGAATAGAGCAGGAAAGAGACAGAAAGACACAGCTTCTGCTAACACAGGAGAGCAGAGTAGGAACAAGAAGCAAAGATAAAGACAGAAATGTGAGGCTGACAAATATGCAAGACCAGGCTTTTTAAGAATCCTCCACAGGGCAAGTACTTGGAAGCTTATTTCTAGTATTTGCAAGATGGATAACAGGTTTTTTTTCTGCATCATTTATGGTATTAAAACAAGACACTTCTGTTCAACAGATGTTTCAGTCTTTGATCCTTGAAGAAAATAAAATCAACAATGTTTTACATTATTGCAAACTAATTATGTGTAAAATTAGAACACAGGTTTAAGACTAAACTAAGGAATAACTAATCTAGAGGACCACTGAGGCATTTAATGATCCTTAAACTAGAAATAGCTCTTCTGAGTTTTGTAAAAGATGTCACATTGAACTATTGACATCTTGGCTATAGTCATGTCTAGCTATTTTAATGGTAGCATGCACCTTCAAAAACTTCAGCATCAGCATTTATCTCAGCCTTGCAAGAACTGGTCTTTTCATAATGTTTCTCTGTATGTTGCTTTAGAGACTAATTTATCCTATTAGTTTCTTCAGGAAGTAATGTATTACTTAATGCATTTACCATGAAACTTGAATCAGATTTCATTTACAGGGACTTGCATGCTTATAATTCCTCTTTATTGATCGCAGAGAACCATCTTCTAAGAGCATCTGTCATGCTGTGCACTGGAAACATATTGAGATATTAAGCAGGATGAGAGAAATCAAGTATTAGCAGACATATTAAGCCTAAATTTCATCAGTTAAGATTTAGATATTTGAAGATTTTTCTTTCATACATAAAAGCATTCATTTAAAATCTGAAAAAAATACTCATCAGTTATTGATCAACAGAAATGTTGCCTTTTATAGGTTAATTTACCAACTTTACATACTAATAACTGATATAAATGATTATAATAACAATCACAACCCTTGCTGCTGAGTGGGAAACTCAATATGAATTCTGAAAAACTCTTCTTTTTTTTTTTTTGTAGCAAAAAGAACTCTGTAATGCTTTTTCAAAGTTGGCAATTTCCAATAGAATGACTAATATATTGGCTTCACGAATTCCTGTGGATTCCCATATATATAGCCATCCGTATCTAGATTTAATATAGAACATCAGAGAATATGGAGAAGCACTAATTTTTGTTTAAACTGTGGGAATGATTAAGCACTGGAATAAGATTTCCAAGAAAGATTGTGGAGTCTCCCTCCTTAATTTTGAGATACTAAAATACTGTCTGGACATAGTCCTGGGCAGTCTACTCTAGATGACTCTGCTTGAGCAGGACTTTTGGATCAAAAGACCTCCAGAGATCCCTGCCATCCTTAACCATCCTGTATTCTGTGAGCCGCTTGATGAGACAAGCTGAAGACCTGAACTATCTCTGGGAGCATTATTGTTCCTCTTTTTTTGTTATCATATTTTTCAGATAAATCTAAAGCTAGAAATCAAATCCAGAAAATCAAAACTAGAAAAAAATATGGCAATAGCTTCCTGTTTGGACTTCTAAAGAAGCTGAACTATTTCAGAACAGTAATTTGTTCCCAAAATCCACTCATTAAAAACTAGATTTAAAAAAAAAAAATAGTATACATTTGAAATTTTTTTTGTGAACCTCTGTATTCACTGACCCATAAACCTGTGTTTTAACTAAAACATACAACAGTCTTTTGCCATGGCGTGACTTCTCGATAGGACTACATTAAGGACTCATACTCTATGTCTTTGCATTAAATATTTATTCTGGCTTACTTGTTGTTATAGCAGAATAATTGCTATGATAGCAGAATGATCTGATGGTGATAAAGAGTTTAAAATAAAAATGTGTCAAATCAGATCTGTATCAAGAAACTAACAAGAAGCAGGTCAGAGATTTACAGTATACTACAGCATAATAGAGAACAATGCTGAATCTCCAGGTAACATAACACTTCTTAGCTCTAGGATAACTATTGAGCAGGTTATAGAACAAGTCAGAGAGTTTCCAGACAGTTAAATATATTAAAAAATATAAAATTCAACATTATTGAAATTCCCAACCAAGAATTGTTGAAAATATCAGAAAACTTTTCATGAGGTTTCTTGTGCTTCCATTATTCTTCCATTCTTCATTATTCTTTCTAGCAATAAAAAGAAACATTGTAGCAAAACCCTATTGGATATCTATATCAAAGGTCTTCTAGTGCAAGAGAAGCAGAAGAGTGTTGTGACATCCCTAGTCAATGAAGAAGGTATTCTACTCTACTACTGTGACACACAGAAGTGACACCCCAGACTGTTCATTCACTGTATTTTTCATCTTTCACTTCAAAATTAAATGATTAAACTGAATTTTTTGTTTGGAAATAGAAATGAAGATTTAACCAGATTTCTCCTATGGTAGGAAACTCAAGTTTCTGTCACACCTCTATAGAGAGAGTAATTTTAAAAAAGCCTTCTCCCTTGTAAGTACATAAACTCTCTGCAGAGTATGCCAGTCTGTACCACCTTTCCCTACAAGTACATTTAATTTAGTACGAAACTGAGCAACACAAGGGGCCATCTTTTCTCCCGTTTCCCTTGTTAGAAACTTCAGGAAGGGGGTATACAAGCTGTTAGGCAGCATATCTACTGGTTCAAATTCATTGTACTTTGAAGTCCAGAAAGTCAGGCCATCCCCATTGTTTGTTCTTTACTTTCAGCTTGGAATTCCACAACAGGCAGACAACATAATATTTTTTCTGTTTGCAAGAAAACATTAGCTTCAAAAGTAACATAATAGCTTTGACTGCCTTCTTTTTTTCAAAAATCCCGTGTTTTAAACTGGCAGTATCAGTCTTTTTTTAAACAGTGTTAATACTACTTTAGAAGTTAACAGATCTGCAATAAAATGCAATTGGCACACATCTTCTAATAGTCAGTGCTAATCTCTTGAAAAACACCATGTTACCTAGTTAAAAAAATCTATCTAACTTGATTCGGTTGAGCAGTGATGACATTCAATGTCTAAAAACTACTTGAGTCACGCTTCCCATTTTGCCTGGAGGTGCCTGGAAAAATGTGCTCTTACATGCTTAGGCATCCTTTAACAGGAGGTACAAGAAAATGTAGTTCTGTGCTGTTAAGTAAAACAAAAGCTCTAAGTGTTTGTTTTTTGTTGGTTTTTTTTTTTAATAAATATGCATCTTACATATCCAATTGCATCTTCACCTTTATATTATTCATGAAGCTGGGAAAAGCTCATACATTCCAAGAGTCTCCAATAACTTATCAGGCTTGAATTAAATATACTTAGGAGCAACGTTGAAAGCAATTGAGTAATTCATGATACTTATTTCATGTTTTAAAACAGATGTGTTCTCTATTTTGCTTGACTTATTCAACAGTACATAGTCAGAAAATTAGTGTTTTTCTTTTCACAGTAACTGATAAACTGCTTCTGGGCTAAGGAAACATACAGTATTCACCCTACACTGCATTTTCATTTGACAGCAGCACACTGCTCAAAGCAGAGACCATATCACTACTATGTAGTTCAGATTTTTGGTTTGTGTAGTAGCATCCTGAAGTCATGGACAAAAATGACTACTTATCTTGTAAATTAGTTTTCTACAGTCCTTGCAGCTTAAGTTATATACAGCTTATTAGTCAGTAACATCATTGTGTATACAACAGTGTTACCACAGGGACACTGATATAGTCAGCTTAGAGCTGTCTTGTTAAAAGCAATTTTGTGAATAGCACAACTGTATTACAGACCTGACCACCTACTAATGGCACCAAAAAGCAATGGAACAACTTGTGGTGCAGGAAGAGATAATTTCTCTTAAAGAGTGAACAGTATTTGAATTGATTTAAATACACGGAGGGAGGGATGAAATTAACTGGGGTGTTCTTTGTGTATAAGAAAAAAATCTTTGCTTAAAGTAGTTCTTGTAGAGATTCATAAATGAATTCTAATCAAGATCTTAATCATTAAGGAATTACGAAGATATTGAGAAATGTTATAAAGCTGGGTGGTTTACTGTGAGCCTCACTGAAAACTGAAATAGCAGTCTTCCATAACAGCCTCCAAATCAGGATTTTTTCTTTAATACTATTTTTCTAGAGTGCATCCATGCCTGTAGGATGTCTAATATTAGATGAAAACATTTTATATGAAGTTATTTACTGTGAAATATTGCATTTTTAATTATTGTTTTAGGGTGATATGAAGTAAAAATATTTTATTTAAATATGGTGCTCCTTTCTTTTACTAAACCTATAATGGATAAAAGAGTAGATCTTCACTGTAAGAAAGACTTCCTGAAAGCTAGTTCTTCCCTGAGTTACCTTTTGCATCTGTTGAATATTTTTTGTATGTGCTTTTTCAGCAGCATTAGCTCAATAACACTCTGTACATATGTGTTTACTGTTTGTGTGTGTATATATTAAAATAACACAACCTTTTCAAATCCTATAGGATCAGCTAACTTCTTTCTTTATGCCTGTCTTTGTGACATTCAGGTCTTGGTATATATACCATGTATTTATATCATATATGGAGGGAGAGTATACATACATATATGTGTGTATATACACACAATATACATAATAATAGAAAACTACACTATGGTAGAGAGGGAAAATGTTGCTTATTACAATCAGGGTTAAACCCTTAAAGAAAATCAGTAAAATAATCTATCAGAGATAAACAACTTCAACAAACCTGGAAAAATTACATGGGGATCCCTGAGCTTGATAAAGGAGATGCACAGCCAACTAAAAATTATTCTTAAGCCAGATACATTCAAAGACCCTGATAGAGAACCAATTCCTGTGTGGGATTCTAACCAGAAAATAAATTCTTTTACAAGCTGTAAGTTTATTAAGCTAACAATCTCTGGGCCTGACAGAAATATTCCTAAGTGATCTCCTTAGTCAGAAATCAACCCCAGTTGCAACTGATTGAATTTTCAAGACTGGTTTTGTAAGACACAGTTCATTTCAGCAATTTCCAACATCATTATTACTATTCTACCCAAGTGCCAGAACACCCCTGACTGATTAGGCATCTCTAGTCATGCCAGCAGCCGTCAATGTGAGACTCAGGGTTAAAGAGGTTTCAAATACCTTGTGCTGTCATCTTAGGGTTTGCTCACTTGTGCTTTACGTATACAGTTTACTAGAATAAAAAGAATTCAGAAAGAGTCAAGGATATCATTAGCTTTTTTAGTAGCCAGTTTTAGAGTTACACAAAAAAATTCCCATTGGAATAAAGTATTTAGCATTATAATATTACTTTTAGTAACATCCCATCTACTGCCTTTACTGGATTTCATGTGACTGTTAAGCTTAAGTTACTGAGAATTTTTCTGTTATGTGTTCATTTGACTGCTTAATATGGAAACTCATTTTTCAACCTCTTTAATATTTTATTCTACGGAATGATGTGAAAAACAGAACCCCTAAAAAACCAAAAACCCTGGCATTTTGTACAGCTTTAACAGTACTGATTAGAAGTATAAAAGCAAATTTAAAATCTCTATTGCAACCTCTCAGCTCTTCCAGGAATTCTTTTGCTGTTACACTTCAAAGTTTTGCAAGAAATTTTGAGAGGTTTGACCATTTCTCGAGAAGAATACAAAACAGAATAAAAAACATTTAACATCATAAAGTACCTGCAACATTATGTAACTGTTCTGCAGGCTTTATCCCTTATAAGTACTTAGGAATATGCTGAAACCTCATGAGCAAGGAATTTTATACTTATGCATACAAAGCCTCAATAACTTGGGGAACATAGAGAACCTGACTTTTGTGTACTAAACAATTATATTTCTCATGCAATCTTTTTTTCAACCCAAAATTTAGTCAAGACAGAAAGTATTAATCTATGTGTCAAAACTTCTGAACACAAAGGAGTATATCATAGGTACTTTGTTCTCCTCCAGAAATCTCAATCCACATGAAACATGTGAAGCATCTGATGGACAGACTGACATACACAAAAAAGAGTGGTTCTCTCTCTCAGAAATATTTCTTTTTTTACTGCCTGCTTTCATCCTATATTTTCATCATCCTTTCAGAAAAAAAAAAACTGTAGATACTCAAAGTGATACCTTACTAATTGCTGTTTAGACATATTGAGGTTTTGGCAATTGATTGTAGTCATGGGAAGAGCTTTATATTACATAGGAGATGACCTTGCATTGTCTCCAACTTAATCACTTTTCAAAAATAGTATGTATTTGAAGAAAATCATATTAATGTGGACCACTAACCAACTTAGCCAGTTACCACCCATCAACATAGGTAAAAGTAATTAACGTTTCTAGAAGACAATCAGAGCAAATTGCTCCCCAGAAAGCAAACTGATAGATGGAAAGTTTCACTTTGCCCCCTCCTTGATATATTTTCTCATTTTGTCCAATAGAAAATAAGAAATACAATCTCAGGGAGAAAAAAAAAAAGATGAAAATTAATGTCACTTTGAAAAGTCAAATCAGAGAAAAAAGTTTCAAAACTTTAGCACTTCACAAGATACTCCACATACTTGAAATGAGAATGAGTGGGTAATAAAATTATGCTGATGCTTTAGTGAAATCATTTTTTTTTCTCCACCAAATAATATTTCACTTGAAGAATTTATTCGATCTACGTAGAACTTTTCACAGCAATTATATAAAAGTCTGGAGTTAGCAATCAAATTCTGGACATTAAATCATAAACCCAAAAAAGGGTTTTCAAATGCTTTACAATTCCACTCTTTTGTTTTTCTTTGGTTTTAGTTAGCTATACAAATCCAGTAGCAGCTGCAATATCAATTTAAGCCCAGCAGTCTACACACTTGCAGGTAACCTGCGCATGACACATCTTGCAGCCTACATAATCCTAGGTACTTTAATGGAGATTCAGCAAGAGATATCTCAATAATAATGATGGACTCTGTTACATTTGAGTGCCGAGTGAAACACTTCCAGCTTTTAACACAGCAGCTATCTGAAAGCAAGAGTAATATTTATTCTCTTATAATGCATAGGAGTACAAGCTACAATGGTTGTAGCTGCAAAACACTGTCCAAAGACTCCCAGTTGCCAAATTTCAACTAGAATCCTGGTTTTATTGCAACTAACTGCCAGCAGTTGGGATTCTCACATAAAAGAAAGTTTCCTTTAGTATTCCTCCACAGGCTGCAATGAAACAAAAAATATGCGTTGTTTTAAACTAGTGTAACTGAAATCTAAAAACAATAAAATCAGTGCTTTTAAAGAAAAGTATATCAAGTTTTAGGGTAGTTAGTTAAACAGCACTGTAGTCACAGCCACTATTTACTTAGCTATTTTGTAAGGAAATTTAATGTTTAAAAGATTATTGATGTAATTTTTCAAAACTCAGCTGCTTCTTTTTCTCTTTTAATAGTGAGCTGGGTATTAGAAAAGCAGAGACATAATTCCCTCTTCTCTGTCTTTAAAACATAGCTAAATGTGACATAAAATCACCAGTTCAAGTCATCACTACAACCACTGACTTTCCTGGGTAGCTCAGCAGCTTTGTGCTTTATTCAGCAACTCTGTCAGAGAGGTATTTGAATCTCAGACGCATTACTGCTTTTAATTTATTTTTATGAAATAGTAGAAGATTACTTGATATGCTTATTCATTTCACAAAGCAGGAAAGAGTGCTAGAAATAGGAAAGCAAACCTGTAAACTGAAGCTTTCTATTCTATGAAAGAATGGAGAAGAACAGATGACAAATAATGCAGTTACATCTAAGGAAATGGCCATATGACATTACATTCTGACAGAAGCAGTGGTTCTTTGTTTCTCCCAAGTTATTTTTCTTCCCTACAGCTGTGCATTTAATACTTTTAGATTTATTACTGGTGATGCTTTCAGGACTCTAGCTTCTTGGAGAATACATGAATAACAGTATTGTAGTTCAACCTAAAACATTTTTATCAAACTTGTGACACGGTTCCTAGGAATTGCCGGGACTTCTCATCAATTCCAATAACACTTTTGGTCCAACTACATTCCAATGTGAAACTTCCAATTTGGAGAGAGAGAGATGCAGGACTTTTTGATAAAAACTTCTTGGTTGCATTTACTCAAGGTATTAAAATACATTGGCATTTACTCTTCATGTAATCATGTTCTTCAAATGTCCTGCCACTGCAAAGTACTTTCAGATTAATAAAGCTGTAAATCAGAGTTTAGCATAAACTTTATCTGCTATAGTCACTAGGTTTATACAAAGTACTGATCAAGTAAAAAGCTAGCAGAAAGACACCAAAAATATTTCTATAAGGAAAAAGAAAAAGCAAACTATACCTACTAAGTGGAAACATCTTCCCAAAGGACGATAAGAGAAAGGAACTGTTGATTTTAATATTTACATAATCACTAGCAGGTGCTGATTATTGTTTTAGTAGATGAGGGTTACACCTGAGCATCTCCCAGAGGTATAAACATTCTTTAGTAGTAGTAGGAATAGGAGGTAACATTGAGGGAATAACAATCCACCCACCTGCTCATGTATTTAATGGCCTGTGTGAAAATTCTTGTCCCTAGATTTTTATTTTAAATTGAAATAAAGGAAATATGGAAAAAGCCTTGTGTGACCAGCATTTACAAGCTGTCTGGAAGCTAAGCTACATTGTTCAGCTAATTTCTATAGTCACTCAGTAGGGCTGACACCTTCCCCATCTCAGTTGTCACACATTGACCCTTACAGTCTGTAAAGTGGGAGAAGGAGAGGCTTAATTCCGCCTTAATTTTTGGAGTCTTCAGGCAGTTTGGTAAATTATGAAGCCTCTCCTCCTCTCACCAAACTTTATCAAGTAGATTAAAATTGGTAATATTGCTGCATGAAGCCTAAATTCACTAGCAACTAAACAAAAAGACCACTGACATATCTATTTGTTTACAGAAGTGTTGTTTTTTACCATATAATGCTACAGACATCATATTAAAACTGTGCAATGCAGAGATATGCTTCAATATACAACAGTATACAAGATCTATACTAACTATATTCCGTCAGTTTATGGATTTGAAGGGAAAATCGCTGTTCAGTATACAGTCCAGTATAAGATCCTTCAAACTAATTAACATTAGGTTCCAAATACCAAACCTAAATTTCATTTGTATATGATAAGAAAGTCAGTTTGGGGTTTGGTTTTTTTGATTGGTGGGATCTTATTTGTTGGGTCATTTTTTTTTGTTGTTACTAAGTTCAAAGTCCTATAGGGGTGAGAAATTAACGATGCTTATTATAAGTTATGTATGCAGTACCTCATCATAAAACTCCAAACTTTGGAAGTCAAAAGCTTCTCCTGTCAAAATTTTATTGGAGAGAAAAGATAAAATAGGATGGGAAAAAAAGAAAGGGAGCTCTAAAGGAAGAATTCACAAACAGAATGAATTGACTGACAAACTCTTTTAAAAATATTTGAATATTAAGTTGTTATAATTGTGGAGTTCTGACATAAAACATACAATCTGCATGAGAAGTCATTTGAGAAAAGTAACAACTTTCCTGACAAACAGGAGGACACAAAAGAAACATAACAGCTTAACTCCTGATATTTCCAGTTCCAGCTGTTCATGTAAATTCAGCTCATTCTTTCAGCTATTCCACTAGGATTGTGCATCACTCTTCTTATGTTTTTTTCATTCTTTCATTTGGCACATAGCATCAGAATTGATAGTGCCATACAAGATAAAAAAAGCATTTAAGATTGTTTTTCCATGAACAATACAGGTGCTGAACATTCATTGTTCTGAACACTGTGCTAAATGGTATTTGAAAATTAAGGCATTGACACTGGATTTTTTTCTTTAAAGATAATATGAAAGCATACACAAAAGCAAAGTGGATTTGTTCCCAGTGGAGTGACAGCCAGTCTTAGCTGACTTGGACTATTTATGAATTATTGAATTAAGTGTTCCTGAGCTTGCAGTTAGGGGAATAGGTTCAGATCCACAGAAGAATTTAGACATCTCAGATACTACTGTCCAGTAGTAGCACAAAAGGTATTTTATTCTTAGTGAATAAGGATGGGTTATGAATGTTTTTTTGTTTGGTTTAGCTTGCCTTGTTTTTTCTCTATCGCAGACTAATAGGATGTAATACATAAATGTTAACAGCTTTTGTTAGATCAAATTAGTTTCTGAAAACAATATCTCTAAATATTTTTTCCTGATTTGATTACTTTTGAATCTAAACATGTTGCTTATTATTCACCTTCAGCACATATTTAATCCTTCAGAACAGCCAGATATTAATACTAATGTCTTGGGAAGCCTTGAAGGAAATCAATGCTCTTAAGCACTTCAATGGAGCTTTGGTAGTAAATTCCTGAATATCATTCATGATTTTTCAACCCCATATTTAAGGCATCTATCCTAGTTCATATGACATACCTGGAAAGAGTTAAATGAAAGAGAGCTTTATTGCATCCTAAATAAAATTGCTCACTGTAAACATAATGATCTTATCTTTCATATCCCTAGTGAATCTTTCAGAAGGCACAACCACTTGTTATTCCCCTTCCCATCCAAAATAGTTAAAAATGTAAAAACTGGCATGAGGCACATTAGAGATGGAAAATGATTGATATTTCCTGATACAACAGTTGTCTTGTTAACATTTTTCCTTCTATTTAAATCAATAATTTTAATAAAAAAATTTCTAAGTCCTGATCCACTGGACTAAATTATTGAAGAGAATAATTATTGATTTTTCTGAGTTCATTCTAAAGCTGAATGCCAAGGGAAAAGCTATTTAAGGTGAAAAAGTAATAGAGCTAGGAAGTTGTCAGATAATTACATCTCTGATATATAGTTGTATATTAATAGGTTTAAATCAACAAAGTGTTTTATTATATCCAGAAAAATGTTTCACAACGACAGGGAATATTCCTGTATTTTTAGACAAGGAACAGAGATGTATTTTTCAGTAGTTATATGGAAAAAGTATGCTTGATATCATAGAACAGTTTGAATGAATTTTTTTTTTCATTCTTACCTGACCTCCCTCAGGGTCTTTCAGCCCTTAACCGTTGCCTAGGACCCCATTTCAGCTCATCATCGAATCCTCTAGCCCTTGCCACAGAGAAGCTGCAGTACTGCTGGTCCCCATCTGTTTTTTTTGCTTGGCATTTGGATTTCCTGCCTTAATCGTGGTCCTGGCTTGATCCTTCCCAAGGAGGAGCCCAATGCTCCTTGGCTTGCCAACAGGACCTACTGCTGTCCTTCCAAATCTGCTCCCCCGGCTGGGCCCATTGCTGAGGGTGCTGACCATTCACATGACAGCCACCCTCAGCTTCCATCCACTGACCCTCAAAGAACAGCCCCACTCTAGCTACTATTTAACAACTTAGAAATTCATGAAGGGATTTTTAAACTAACATTTTGTAGTTAATGGTGTCTCCAGTTATCAGTACCTAACTGCTTATAGACTTTCAATGTTGTCAGTTAACAGTTTTGTGTCAAATACACAAGGGTTTCAATACACAAAAGGTGCTTGTGAAAGCAATTGAGTTTAAAAAATGTCTGCAGTCCTTTCAGCCACATCCTCCTCACAGACTTTCTCCACTTTTAACTGCTTTTTGTCCTGTGGCTATAATGAAAAGCAATATATGCGGATGATCCTGCTAGTATTGTATGGGCATTAATATGAAATTTTCTCGTGACCATCTCAATAAAATTGAAACAAAATCTGGTTGTGAGACTCCCAGAGAAGACACAATAGTGCTTGAGAGAAACCTGAGGAAAGTTAGTTTATGTGAGAACTGGAAAGAAATCTTTTGCCTGGAAAATATATATTTGGCATTCAAGTATTATATTTTATTTTGAAATTGCCATATAGCAATATTTTAGAGTTAAATATTTGGCAACAAATTAGGTTAGGATACACACAGTATGTCATATACCTCTATATTGAGTGTCAGAGTTGTTATTGACATTGAAAAAACATGTTTTTTTTCTATAAAAAATTATTATTATAAAATGAAATGGGTTTTCACTTGTTCAATAAATAAGTTTAAGCTGATATTGCTAATTTACATTAATTTTTGTGGAGCAGGATTTTGTTGTCATATTTTCTTTGTGTATTTTTAGCTTAATATCACATCCTTTGGTTAAAAAGGATATATTCTGTGCAATTCTTTTACACAACATCACTAACTTTATGCTTTATTAGATTAAATATGATTTGAAGTTCTGTTGCTTCATCACGACAGTAACTCTTGAAAACATTCAATTAAAATCTCATAGGTTTTAGGATTTCTTTCTTTAAAACCAGTTCTCAATTTCTGTCCTCTGAGATGGTATGCTACAAATACTAGGAGTAACACTAAGAACCATGCTGCATATCGTGCACTGACACAGGTATTTTCTGTACAATGTTAACTCTTTAGAATCCTTTATTTGCTTTTAGAATAAGCACTTGGTGTACTGTGGAAGAATGAGACATTTTCAGAATTATATGGGTAATAAAAATTCATGGTCTGGAATTCTTAGCTTCAGTCTCAGAGAATTTCACTGCACAGCATGATGGAGTACATCTGAAGTCAATGATGTGCAAACCTGACACCTTAGGAGGGATGAAATGTGAAATATTCATCTAACTCCTGACTACTTCCCCTACACTGGCACACAAACACCAAAATGTTTAAGTCCTGGCTACCAGAAAGCAAAGTTTATATTACATAGAAGAAAAGATGTTTTTAGGATCATACTGAGGAGAATATACCTGACCTGTCTTATGCTGCTGCTTTCAGTGAAACAAACAGAATAAATGGTAAGAGTTTATGTACTAGACAGCAGAGAAATAAAATAAAACTCAAAAAACACACAGTTGTAAAAGTGCTATTTAACAAACAGAAAAACACAATTGGCAACAACTTCAAAAGGTATTCCTGAGGCAGCTCTTACTTGCAATCTGAGACATAACTTTGATAGAATATCTTATCCATCACTGCGTTCCAAGCTCAGAATTACCCTCTGCACAGGAATCACAGGGACCATAGAATCTCTGGAACTCTTACAGGTCAGGCTGTGGTACTCACAAGTAGATTGATGCTTTATCCTGAAACAAGGTTAAGACCCATCATTCTGACATATAACTTCTAAGTCTCAGAAAAATCCCATGAATATAGATCAGAAAGAATGACTAGGTAGAATCAGGATCCTAAAGATAGCACAGCAAGCTGATTTGCACTCTCTCCTGTCCCCACTGTTCTGTGACTCTCTGTGATCAGCCACATGTAAAGATTTGGTGGGAAACTTCTCTCCTCCCATCTGGACACATACAATTATCTTTTTCAATTGCTTTTATCATTTTTTGTGAGCTACTGGCTTGAGTGCAAATCCAATTACTAAGATAAACAAAAGGCAACTAAAATTCTTTCCACTATATTGACAGGAAAAAAACATTTCTCTAAGTATTCTCCTAGATAATATAAACAGGCCTAGTAATACTTTTTTCAGCAAAAAAAAAAAAGAAATATTCACCTCTACTAGGATATTATTTTAATATTCCACATAGTTTTTAGGCACAGTTCAAAGGGACTCTGTCTCAGAAAAGCAGGTAGCTAGTCCCATTATCCCAACACCCTGTAGAATAGTTAATTCAGTGCACTGACTTCCCTGAGGACTGTAGAGCACATTAACACAAGTAGCAAACTCCAGGTCTGAGAATCACAGGCTCCAGAACTGCAGTTATGAATCACATAGATAAGCAAAAAAATAACAACAGACAAAACAAACTCCTGGCTTGTGCACTGGTGGGGGAGCCCTTGTCTTCTGCAGCTGATCAGTTATAATCCTGAAGCACAGAGTTGTGGCAGTAAAATTGTGGTACAAATAAACAATCTGGAAACAGTAATGAATTTTTCTACGACCCCTTTGAGATTATAGTAAATTGTCCTCCTAGACATTCCTCTCCCAAACTTAATAATCCACCTTTGAGATGACTCCTGTTCTATTATAAAATTCCTTACCTAATAGGCAAGCTGCATCTTGCATTAATTTGAGCTCTTTTGTTTTGGTATTTCATTTAGTAGAGCTTTTTAGCCCTCCACTCATCACAAATTGTTTTTAATTCCTTCTGTTGAAGCCTATGTTACCAATAAAGGTACTGCTACACTCTGCTAAGTGTGATTTGGACTTATATTGTCATTTAATTACATCAGTGCATTATTCTGTTCAATCAAAATACCATCTAATATCACATAACTTCAAATATGCAAGTTTGGTATTAAACTTTATAATCTTCACATGTTAATATCAAAGAGATAACAGACGGTGAGTATTGGACTTTGACAACTAATTTCTAAACTTTTCTGTTAGGCTCTTAAAACACACCAGATCACACTTGAATAGTTACATGATTCCTGCCCCTCTGCTTTGTGTAACTCCCAAACACACTTAAGGATACTCGGTAAGTTTCTCAGTCATTTTTGTGCTAAACTAAACAAGACAGGTTTTTTTTCTTAAAGCAAATTCTCCTTCCCTGATCATCCTGGCAATCAATTACTACCTGTGTTGCAAGTTAGCTTGGTTTTGAACATAAGATAATCAGAACCACACAGAACATACTAATTGAGATGTTCTCTGTGTGTTGTGTATTCATCTACTGCCTTTCTCTATGCTGATACTTTGTCTGACAGACCTTAGTATCACTTTTCCCTTATTTTTTTCCCTACGTTGTTGCTTATAATGATCTTTTGACTAAAAAAATATGCTCAGATCTCTCTCAATTTCTATTAGCTTCAACTAATGATGTATTTCTATATAGTACAACTCCTCATTATTATTCCATTAGTCCATGGCTTTGAAATTTGGTACTGAGAATTTTATTTCTATCTTTTTCTACTAGGAAGCAAGGCCTAATTATTCTTGTAGTAATATCTCATTCCCACAGCATCAGCAACGTCTATAAATTATAAGCATACGCCTCCATCAGGATATCAATGAGCTAAACTTTACATATTTAAGATGATCTCACTTTTTATACTCTCATTAAAAAGATCAAAAAATAACACATCCTTTGGCAACTGGCATCTTCCAAGATGGATCATAGTCTTTTTTATTTCAGCAGTTGTTAAATACAGGATTTTTATCTTTAAATATTTAACAATTGTATTTCAGGAGATCTTACATAATGATTCCACGAGCTGTTTGATTTTGCAAACCCACATCATTCTTTTTAATCATGTTTAGTCTGTCGACAATCAACAACTGTCAATCTAAGCCGAACTGCATGGCTAATGAAACTCTGGTTCTTAAGAGGTTACAGTATTTCCTAACTGAAATGCTAAAGAGTGACTAATGATAGTGTCAGTTAGCAGCAGGCTTAAAGGTTTTCAGGAAGGGATGACAATGGTTATTTAAACATCATGGTCCCAGAGGAGAACTCAGATGGAAAATCCAGAAGTCTGTAGTCTTTTCTGAAAATATGGGATTTTATATGTAGAAAAAATGGCCAATCAAGTCAGTGTCAATATTTTATAATACCGGTATTAGGCTAATGTCTAAGCTGTTTGACTTCAAAGTCTCACAACACTGGTGCTGTTTTTATTGGAAAGTCTACTTCTTAATCCAAACATATTGTCTAAAATCATGCGAGGGGGGTTATATTTTTGCATTATCAGTGCTTCAATCACTTCTAAAAAGTCAGTTTATATCAACTTGTAACACAACAGTCATAATGCAGAGAGTTTTACTTTACTTTTAGTCTGAAATCCTGTGATTTTTTTCACTTATTATTTCCCTTTTAAATTTATTTTGAACAGAGCATTAGTTCTATCACTAGCAGTTAAGAGTAGCTGCAATTTGAGAAACTTAATAACATTTTCTTGTGTTACTGTCTTTAAAATCTTATTGTTTATTGCAGGGAGAATGAAGGGAAAAAAAAGTCTTGTAATAATGAATGATATGATAGAGTAAAAAGACCTTTCCTTGTAAATAGCACAATGCAAAGTTCATGATCATTCAGACATCATGGTGCCGGTATATAATGAAATTCAGATTCTGGCAAATGACTAATGGTGATTCATAAATAACAACACAGGAACTAAAGAAGACAGAATTCACAATTTGTAACCTGCCTTAGAGCTTAAAAATGGCTTTTGATAAATTATAAATGCTGACAGATCCACAGGGCCAAAATTCTCAACCCATATTCTGAAGCAATTACTCCTGGTCAAGTTTTAAATTGTTTGTTTCTGGCTGCTAAATTGAATTAAGACTGCAAAATACCTTTCAGCTAAAGCATAACTATCTGTTTTAAACCAAGTAATTTAAGGCATGAAAATGTTACTTAAACAAAAAGTATCACCTTTAATTTTTTAATGTTTAGGAATTTATGAGATTGTGACACAATTAGCCTATCTGATAATGCTATTAGGTTAGAATAACGTATCCGTTACTTTTCATAAGGATTCAACATTTAGTGAGAAGAAAAATCATATTTATGTTACTAACAAATCACTAACAGGCCTTTAAAAACAGCTTCCTTTTGGTGAGGAAATGTAGGGAGAAAATTAGTATTGCTTGACAGTTATATCAATAGTGAACTCCCATTTTGAAATAACCCCTATTAACTTTTTTAATACTATACTTCTACCATTTTCCCAAGCAATATTGCTATGTGAACACAACAAAGCTGGTTCTGCCACTAGAAGAAAGAAAACCTTACTCTGCAGTTCTCATACTTTTCCTTCCTTATAGCAGTTTGAAAAATGTTACAGTTTAAAGCAGTAATAGTGTTGTAGCACTATAAGGACATAAAAGTTCACAATGCTGTTTTTACTCGCAAACCTTGCTCCAGTTTTTTTTATTGATACTTTTTTTTTTCACAAATTGTTTTTCCCTGCAGATTTCTTGATCCTTTTCTCATGTGGTGGAAATGGTAGTTAGATTCCTTAGCAGAAATTGTAGAGTAGAAAATCAGCTTGCTGCAGAAACACCCAAATCAGGTGGTTCTAGTTCAGTGTGAACGTGGCCAATATGTTTCTGTATCACCATATATAGAAATCCCCTCTATGGACCCATCTGGCTTGTTCTTGAAAGATAACAAAAGATGAGAAAACATTTGCTCCCAGAAGTAGATGTCTACACTGAAGTAAAAAATGTGAGTTTAGTTTGGTGGTTTCCAATATGAAGGTAGTGAGGATTTCAAATGAGCTAGAAGTGCACAAGTTGTGATGTTATGGACATACATCCAGTACTGCACAGAAAGTTAGATAAATCTTTTGACTACATTTTCAACACAAGTTTGTTTATATCAACACAACAGTAGATCACCAGCTCTGTTACTAGTGCTTTAATAACTGGATATTCATCCTTTTACTTTCCACTATTTTATTATGCCCAGCTGGAGATTTCTAAGTCAGTTTATACGGCCATTCTAGGCTGAAATTGCCAAAAAGTGTACTAGTAATATACTTATGAAATTGGAAATCATAGTCATAGATTCATTAGGAGTATATATAAGAAATGTGTATCTATACATATATATTTAGATGTATACTACATAAGTATATACTTATGTATAGTATATAAGTACATAAATACATACTTATATAAGTGTATATAAGAAATATTATACTGAGTCGAATGTTAGATTCAGATCTTGATAGAGAATATGTTCCAGAGAAAAATACATTAAAGAAAAACTAAGTAAGAAGTGCTGATATATAGCAGTATTTATGAATTTATTTTCATTGAGGATGCCAGAGTTAGGAAAGAGCACATTTTCACATGAAATAGACATATAACAAAGTATTTACTGGGTATTTTAAAACTTACTGAAGTCAATGCTTAAAAGTAACAGCACAAAGAGAATAGCAAATGTTGTTGCTCAATGCTACAGACAGTGGAGAAGATTTAGGGGTTTATCTTTCTAACAGGATTTAGAGAGCTTAGCACACTTTCACTTTTAGGTCTAATATAGGAGCCGATTTTTGTATACAGGGATTTGACAAACAAACTTTATTTGATCTCTATGAGGAGCTTAAAGAAGACTTTAAGGCAAAGCAGTTGAGAACTACCCTTTACAGAGTAAGAAATGCTTGAAGTGCTACCCTAATCACTGTCCAGAAGCTCTCTGTCAATTTTGCTCAGTTGAGTTGCATTAACCCTTTCTTTCTTCCTGGTTTTGTGCCATTTTCTCCTTGTAAGTCCAACTTGGCTTCAGAATGCTAGAAAAGGCACAGTGAATCCAGCACATAAACTGGCAATGTGATCCATCCCCCAGTGTTTCCATATCAGCTGTATGGTGGGGATGGAGAATCCACAAGTGGCATCAGAGGGACTGTGTGACTAGCCAGTGCAGATCAGCACTGCAGTCCATGAATTCAGAACACTGAGTGTTCCTGTAAAAGTCAGCTTCTCGTCATGCTGTGCAGCAGATATCCCACTAAAAATGTTAGTTGTACATCCATATCTACCACTTTTTTGAATAGTGAGAAGAATTTTTACCTCTTTTCAAAACTGATACACAAAACCAGTATCTACTTCTTGTATGGGACAAGAAAAATCATGAAAGTCTTGTTCTCCACCATTTTCCTATTAAGAAGACTGTTTTAATTGGCTTTACTAGGGTTATTCTTGGTTTACATCAAGAATGCAAATGAAAGCAGAATCTCAGTAAAGAAACTGAATTCTCTCCATCTCTCAATATTATTAGTGTATCTAATATTTGCATCCATTTTCAAACAAATCAAATCTGTTTCTTAAAAGGTTAATTTGAATTATTGGTTCCGACTTTTTATCTACCAAACACTAAATTATTTAATTTTAACTTTAATCTTTTATCAGTGTAAGAAATCCTGTACGTTATTTTCTCAAAGTTAAATGAACTTAAATACCTGTCAATTATACTTTCTATTGGGGGGATGTTATTAAGAGTTATTTCTTGAAATGAACTTTCTTTCAATTTAGTAAAAAATTATATGCTTTTCAGCACAGAAATTGATGTGATTTCATGCAAATTCTATTTCAATTATGTAGTTAAGGATAGTTATCTTAATTTTAATTTAAATAAAAACACATGTTTCTATTCTTTTTGAAGAACAACAAGGGTTTTGTGATGACAAGGCAAAGTAAGCTTCCAATTACTTTTCTCTGTTCAACAAATAACTGTTCTTGCCCACAGTATTTTATTTGAAGATAATAAAGCTTTCAAACAAAGAGCTTAGTAAGGCTATTAATCTGGGGCAATAACAGAGTCTGAATGTAGGCTTAAATGCAATCTATATCCTTCCTGTTGCTCTGAACAAGACACAAATATCAGAAATGCAGTCTGGTTTGACAGGACTCAGACAGCTGTATCAACATATCAATTCTATGCTGTGATTTTCAAGTTAATCCAGTGCAATCGAATAACATTGTTTAGTTCTACTTACTAGTAGCTTTAGGATGAAAATGGAGATGTGATTTAACTTGCAACCTTTTTTTTGTTTTCTGATTAATTTATTTCTAAAATCATGGATACAGGAAAAAGCATTTACTATACAACAAGAATCAGGGTATTTTTTGAAATACTTGCAATCTGAGCATAATGATGTGAGGACAGGGCATTTAGGAATCAGCATTATGATGGGATGATTAATTAATTCAGAAGCACATGCTCATAAAAGAAAAGTGAGTATGAGTCTTTGGCCATATGCAAGACTACAGCCTCTCTACTGAATCGACTTTTTGCTCAAGATCTCATACTTCTACTCCTATCTTTAAAAACATATACTCACATTACTGGAGATAAAATAGAAGTAACAGCTAGTGAAATCATTAGATTTCCAATGAAATAATATTTTAAGCAGATGACTGTCAGAGTATTTCAAGTATTTCTGCTTGTACTCTGAATTGTGACCTACTGATCTTGGGGTCCATGATTTCCCAAGACAGACCTGTGCCACCATGGTGGTGGCTTTTTGCCTGGAGGTGGCAAGTTTTCTCACAAAACTTTCACAGGAATCAGACTTTTCTCAGGTGGTTCACTTTACTAATTCATGCAAGTATGAATTAATTTGCTTTGAAACATATTAAGCAAGTGAATTCTTCAGAAAAGTCCACGTTTGTATCTGAAAGTAGAAATTCACTGAGATTTGTTTGTGCTGTGTGCTAAAAAGAGAGGAAAGTTTATAATAAGTTTCATTGTGAAAATTTGGGCTGTTTTCAGTTTTAAGGAGCTAGGTTTGGATTCTCAAAATCTTTATAGTGTTAGCATTCATTACTTCAATAAATGCAACGTCAAAAGTCTGTCCAACACACTACAGCCAATTTTCTGACATATATTACTAACCTTACTTAGGAATATCCTATGATTTTGTGGATTTATTGCCTTTGTCTTGGTCATTTTTTAATCAGTAACAGTTTGAGGGATTTCAGTTTCGTATTTATGTTTAACTACTCTAAGCAAATACTTCTGTTCTTTGTACTGATATTTCCACACTACATTTTACTGCTGTCTTTTGTGGATTTCTTTTCAAAATCAAATTGCAAAATAGCTGCAGGGATAAGTTCTTTGAAGGAACTGATAGGTCTGAGCTGCAGAATATACAGAAGAGGATAAAAAAGTGTTTGTTGACCTTTTTATGTTTCTCTAAGCCAATAGGTTATGTCTTTTTCAACTGGTTAAAACTAGTAAATCTCAAAATGTATCTTGAGATAAGATGATGTAAAGAAGCATTTCATGTCACCTTTACTTTAAATAAAGCATCACAGTACCACTTCTCTGTTACCATGTAGATAAAATTAAACAACTGAAAATCGTTACTACACTTGTAGACTAGGATACATCTGTGATGCCAGCCACATTTATTTCTGCAGAAGTGAAAACTACTGTGTTTATTGTAGGTTTTAGTCTGGTGCATTAAAAAAAAAAAAAGCTTGTCATTGGGTTAGATCAACTGCTATTTTTATATTTAAATTGAAGCTCAAACTGGGTGACATTTGCTCTTTACATGCAACTATCCCTTCTTAAATGAGAACAAAGTTAATGCTTTGAAACATGGAAGTTTAAAATACATTTGGCTTCTGCAAAATCCTAAGGAAGGAATGCATAGAAATGTAGAAAATTACTATCCATACATATAATAAAGATGCAAAGATGTACTGTGAATACATTTCTTCAATTTTATAGTTTTCCCATTAATATTTTATGCAATTAAATGGTAAAATAATTGTTCTGTGCATGGTGCTAAGACTCACTCATTACCTGTGAAGAGATATGCCTGATGGTCATTTCCAATGAAGCAGCCTCTGCTCATTTCACAATGAATGATTTTGTCCTGACATTATCAATTGAGATGGGACTATTATATTATTGTATCCATTTTAAAGAGGAGGAACACAAGACACACAATGATGTGCTCAAGGTCATGCATGAAAACAGGAATAGGTAAAAATGAAATTTCATGTGTTACTTCCAAAAAGTTCTAAGCCTAGATGCATTTGAAAAATCTCACAAGGCATCCTATTTTCAAGCTTAGCTGTTTGAATGTCTTTACAATCCGTCTCTTATCGCTATGAAAAAAAAAATAGTTGGTCTTGTAGCTGAATGATAGCTCATGTCAGTTGAGATTTTTGAAAGTGCACTGCAAACTGGAAGTAGGTGTCCCATTCCATCTAATTTCAACTGTTTGGAGAGAATAACAATAAAAAGTGAGAAATAGAAAACCTGACAGCTCAAGCCTGCAGGCTTTCTGGGGAAACGGACAAGTAGATTTAAAAAGAGCAAGCACAACATATATTTGGCAATTTATGTTTACAAAAAAAATACAGAAAAACAAAAAAAAAAACAACCAAACCTGGATGGTCACTGCAAATAAACAGTACTTTAAAATCTCTCATAGAATCATAGAATCATAGAATGGTAGGGATGGAAGGGACCTTTAGAGATCATCCAGTCCAATCCTCCCACAGAAGCAGGTTCACCTAGATCAGGTCATACAGGAACATGTCCAGGTGGGTCTTGAAGACCTCCAAGGAAGGAGACTCCATACCCTCCCTGGGCAGCCTGTTCCACTGCTCCATCACCTTCACAGTAAAATAGTTTTTTCTTATGTTTAAATGGAACTTTTTGTGTTCCAATTTCATCCCATTAGTTTTCATGATGTGAAAATGTACTTAAAAGTGGAAAAGATGGGAAAATCTTTGATGTATAGTTTTTTCTATTGTGCATTTCTTAACCCTTAATCTCACACTTAAAATATTTCTCCTCAGGGAACAAAAGCAATATTACATGATTTACAGGAGAAATTCCATAATAAGTTAAAAATAGACATAATTTTATTAAACTGTTTGGGAATTATGTACTACCTGATTGCCATTGGTCCAAGATCTTCAGTATTATGTAGTAATATACCTATTTCCAAAAATAAGGGTAACTTTTCTTTTTGTTAGTAACTAAATAATGACCAGATTTGGAATAATTTGCTAACCCAAGGGCTGGTTTTAATTTGATCCATATAGAGAACTTTTTTCCAATAATGTGTAGTCTTATGCTCTGAATGGAAACATTCAGTAAAGAAGCAAAATTTAATGAAATAAACAAAGTATACCTTTTTAATATATCCCAAGACAAACATGCAAGAATTACTATCTAAACCAACCTAAACCTTTCACCTCTAGATGTATGTGTGCATTGTAGGTGTTATATACATTTGTATAAACAACTGTGGAACATTATCTATATTAAACAAAAAGAAACAAGCTGTGTTTGTTTTATGTTATTTTCATTGCTCACATCACTTTTTGTTCTTCCTTTCCTTGCTCAGTTTATTGCGCTGCAATCTCACATGCTAGTCATTTATAATTGGATTTTGCTTTTCATGTCTTTGCTCTTTCTGAGAGATGAGAAGCATCAAAGAAAGCACTTCCCAGTTTGCTCTTCATTATCTTCACCATTTCTTTTTATTCCTGCTCTGGAACAATGACATGTGAATTTCTTCAGAGCCTTTGGGCCAGAACAGAAGGTAGTAGTTGGGTATCCTACTGCTTTTGCTATTAGTTGTCCTCCTGCTTTAGGTCTTTTGAAGGCTTTTGAAGGCTTGCTATTGGAGCTCGTGTAGCCGAGTCCTGAGTATTAGTGCATACACTGTCCCTGAAATGCTTTTGTTTTTCTTGTCAGCATCATTGGGAAGTGTCTCCTGCCAGAGCTGCTGTAAATACTTCTGGTAAGCATACTAGTCACTTGTCTGGATTTAAGCCAAAAAGATAAAGCAAATATGCATAAGTGGAAGCAGCACATATGAAGCATGATTTTTGACTACAGGATATGAGTGATTATTTTGTTATTTTTTTAGTGCTTACTACTACCTGGGAAGCCTCTGAACCTGTTGATTTATTGCCATGTAAAGGGCCAATTTCAATGCTGGACGATAACAATTTGTCAATATCAGAAAACATTCTGAATGGCATCATCACAATTTCAACTAAAAGGAATGTCAAAAATACCCAAGTAAAAATGGATGCAGTGCTTAATATAGATTTTGAGCTAAGTGTAATTAATAATTGCAGTCTAATTCTTTAGGAGTAAGCTAATCCTGATAAGAAAATGTGATGTAGCACACAGAATACACTCCCTGGCTGGCAATGAGGTCAATCAGCCTTTGGCTAGGGAATCAGCTTGACAGGGTGGGGTTAGGAAAGTACCTGGAAAACTTTAAAGCTCATAGCTATTTCAGGCTTCCAAAGGTATAAAAAGAAGCTGTGGATTCCTCTTCTGATAGATGATGTTGAGGAGCAAGATCTATCAGTCCTAGTTTTTACTCAATTTGATTCTATTACAATAGAATATTATGATGAAATCCCATACACAAATGCTAATAAAGCATACAGAGGTATGAGGTGAATGTCAAGAAATGTGGCAGAACTGAGAAAGGAATCTCTGGTATGGTTGGGTTTTTTTCCTTCAGGAAAGTATTTTCTGTTATGAAAAATCACTCAATAAAAATGCCAGTTAGTAAGAAATGTATGGTAGAGAAAGAGAAATATCTTAGCAAAGTGTAGTGTGATATATGGTAGGACATGGTAATTGATTTAAAGTAACTTCTAAATGAATCTTTGTTTCATTGAAGCTGAAGACTGGCAAAAGGGGAAGAAATGTGATTAATGGGCTTGTAGAAGGATGAGTGAGATTATAATTTAACATTAATGTACTATTGAAGCTGATGTATGGAAGAGAAATAAATCAGCTTTACTTACATCAAGCTGGAATCTGTTAAAGAGCAAGAATATTTGATTATTCAGGAATGGTATTCGCTGGATTCAGATATGGCTTACAGCAGTCAATTATTACTATTGTAATGTTGTGAACATAAGAGTTTCTTTCATTACTTCTAGTGATCATGAGATATACAGCATTTTTACAATATCAACTTTGTCATTATTGGATTCAACCTTTGTGTAATATGTAGGAGTATTTAAGTGATAATTAAAATAGTTTAATTTCTTACTACATGCATTACTCAAGCTTAGCGCAATGAGACTAGTAATATGAAAGACATATCTTTTGAAAAGGTATTGGAAATTCTTTCTTTGGAGGTATTCATCTTTCTAGTTTGACCTTAAACTCAGTGAGTTTTACTGCCAGTTTAATTCCACCAAAATCCTTAAAATTATGTACTCTTCCCCCGTTCTCCCTTTCGATTTGACCACTACACAGGCTAAAAGTGGAATTTATATCTGAATTTAATCACTTACAAAGCCTTTTCTTTAACTACCAGTATTAGTGAACTGAATATTCTCTCATAGAGGAAAAACAGCTACAGTAACTTCATATCTCCCTCTGCTGCCTCTGGTGCGGGTGCATCTAAGTTTTGCCTTCAAAATGAATGAGAGTAGTGATGCTGATACTTAAATTAGCATGCCAGTTTCAACAACAACAAATGTACTGGCAGCATGATTCTGCCAAGAAACCGCTCAGCCTTCAGAAAATAATAATAACAATAAAAAAGTTGTTTTGCAAGCAATCTTTTCAAATGTGTATTAAGAAAAGAGGGGGGATGGTGAAAGTGAGGTTTATAGTCACTGGATATAATATATCCTTTATAAACTAACTGTGTTATATCTTTGCTAATTATGTCACCTGTAGCTTCAATTTTTAACAGTGTAACTTGCATAAGTTTTCAGAATCTTGTCAAAATGGCCCTAGAATATTGGGATATAGGAGATATTTACCAGCTCTGTAATTTAAAGTTCGTACATGCAGACTCCTAGATGCTTTTATGCCTAACAGGTATGGATTACTGAAATTTCCCAAATGTATATACTACAGGCTTCAGTAGATGAAAAAGTGCTCGATTCAGTTCTTAGTTACAAGATCCATTTCATTTGCACAATGTGAAAGGGCAATGACTTGTTACTGAAAGATCTCTTTTGAGATTTTTCGAGTCTCTCCTCTGAAAAGATGTAGAAAGGACATAGATGGGAAGAACAAGAATAACCAAAGAGCTGTGATTTTTTTTTTCCTCTGAATTGAAACATATTTGGTTACTTCTCTGGAAGTAACTGGCATGTGTGTGATCACTAAACATGCCTGCACATTGTATAGTTCTCTTAAAGTCAGAAGCTTCTTTTCCCCAAGACAGCAAGCAAGTTCATTGTGATACCTTGAAAACTGTGAGTACACAAAATATGTACAATGTAGAGGGGCAGAGTTTTACAGTGTGTAAAACACTACTGGACTCAGACTCAAAAGCTTATGTAATTAGAGACACTGGGTAAACTAAGATCTTCTAATAAAGCTTAGGAATTTGTTCAGCTAGGCAGTTCTTTATCTTCAGGGATTGTTATAACATATTTCTATACTACTTCAAAAACTTTGTATAAAGGAATTTGGATAGGATGAATCACTTTCCTACATCATTAAAAATTTGTATCTGATCCAAATGAAGAGGCGATCAGACCTGTGGGTTCTTGAAGTACATTTTACCTCCTATTACTTCAGGAAAGAAGAGATAACTGGAAAGACTGAAGCCTGGGAAAACACAGGAGGGAAAAATATCTGTTACAGGAGAGAAAGCAACATTAAAATTAATTAACTGTTGATTTTTCTTCTCCTTGGTAAATGGATTAAGAAACAGGTAGAAATGAAAGCAACAGGCACAAACAATATGAGAAAGGAACTGTCATTTCTTAGCTTGTCTTTTCCTGAGCAAAGGATATATGCAGAAAAATTCCCATGCAGCCCTTTAAATTTTTTTTGTTTGCTTCAGTTTCAAAGTCTTTCTTCAGAAGTCTGATGCTTGATTAGCAAGCAGAAGTCTGCCATTATTTTAGCTGTGACAGATATTGTTCAGGTGATGAGAGTTTGCCTGAGTTTGAATCTGGTGGTGATTGTTCCTTTGGAGTGTCATGCAAGCTTTTCAAGTTAAGTTGAAGAACAGTGTGTGTCATCATGTTCACGGGAAAATCCCTCCAGATTCAACTGAAAGATAATAGTATGCTAATACTTGACTCTTTTATGCCACTAAAGCCTTAAGTAAGCCACAAGTCCTTAAGTACAGTGTCCTGAAGCAGATGAAGCCCTGTAAGAACTGGTCATTAAGGTTCTTTAAATCTTGCTTTAACTCTTTCCCATTTTAAATTTTACTGAAGTTCTTAAAACAAACCTACCTGGGACTTCCTAAATACTATGCACAAGCAAGATGTCTTTGTGAAATCCAAGCCAAAAAGTAGCACTCATGACTTGTTAAGGCCACTTTCAGGTTGGAGGGTATAGGCAGAAAATAGTAATCTTTCTATTGTGCTGCAAGCTTGGCCTAAGAAGATAACTTTCTTTTTGTACAAATGAGGAAGAAGAAAACGTACTAAAATTTAACTGATGTAAGTTTACTTTTTTTTTTTTTTTCCTTTGGAAAACAGTGCATCTAATGGGGAAAAAATAACCTTGAAAGCTTGGTAATAAAAAAGCAGGTACATTTAACCTGCAACATAACACTCTCTTTTTACATGTTTTTCTATTCATAAATGTTCACATTGCTTCCTTCAGCTAAGAAAGCTCAGGGAAAAAGCTAAAAGTAAGCTGTAGACCAAAAACAATTGCTGTCCCCTTCTCCTGGAAGATGAGGACTAGGTGGCAGGTAGGTTTTGTACAGTTAGCTTTAGCAATACCTTAATTAAGTTAAGGATATGAATTATGTGGCAGTCTTATAGGCAGCACAGCTCTTGCTGCTGAAGGTCATTTGATCACAAAACTGCCTTTAGACCACGAGATGGCAAGCTCTTCTGTATGGCTCAGGAGTCTCTCACTATGCAAGACTACAAAAGGAACAGGAAGACAATGTTAAACAGCCTGAGCATCTCAACTTCTGTAACCTCATCACAATAATACATCCTGAAGTTACAAAAGTGGCTGCAGTACCATCAGGTTTGCATTTTGCTATACAACTAACTGTAAGATGTCATGGTTAAAGACTTGCTGGAAATAGTGAATCTCATAAATTATGGTCTTTGGTGTATGTATATGGTGCTTAATTAATGAATTAGCTTTGATCATCTGTAAATGCAGCACCTGATCACAGTATATTCAAGTGTTTTTATTTTGCTCAGACTTGTCAGCATGACAATGATTGTGACATTTAGTTTTGCTTAATAGTTTTTTTTCCACTTAAATTCAATGAACCTTTTAAAGAAAGCAAACTTGTGAACACCAGGTCCTCAAATGATGAAACAAACTAATGAACCATGAAGTACCAATATTACTGTGTTCTGGCATAACTTGGTTTACAACAGATTTTTCTATGATATACTTTATTGAAAGCTATTATGATGATACTGAGTCAGCCTGGGCATTTGCAAGATCTAGTTCAGTGTACTTCGGTAATATATATAACTCTTTGCAAGTGACCTTCAATCCTGAACTAAATTTTCTTCATTCTGTTCTCTATTTTAACCTTACCTTTAACCTAATCAAAATTTTTAGGGTACTTATTTTCAAAATAACATGTTAATTTTCAGCTCCTATATAGATAACACATGATGGCACACGGGGTTTTTTTTGTAGTCCTGGTAGGGATTTGACCTTTCACCATTTTAGGACTCAATCTTTTTTCCTAAAGATATTTTGCCAACAAATCTATGTCTTCAAAGAACAGGAACATGAGAAAGAAGCTTCTGGTAGCCAAGAAGTTTTATTTCTATGGAAACATTTTGTTCTCTTTGAAGCAGTCCTTTTCTTTTCCTTTAAAAAAGAGATTGTCTAAAATAAACACTGTCACTGTGACAGATGCAGATGTTTGTGTATCTATTCCTTTGAGACAGGTTTTGCACAATTAGCTTTGTTTGGCAAGTAATGCTGAAGAAATATAGCTTAGTTGCTAGAGATAACGAGTTATATAGCGTTCTGGATCTCATTGGGTAGTGAATAATTGCCATCTTTGAGTCCACTCAAGCTGGAACAAATAAGTAATCTTGTGGCTGCTTGAGAATGCAAAGCCAAGTAGAGTGCAAGTACTGACCAACCACTCAAGGCTCTTATTTCCATCCCTGCCTTACTAAGCTTCAAGACTTACTTGATGGCCTGGTAACAGATTTTCTTTCTTTTTCTTTTAAATGGCACTATTCAATGTTGTGTGATACTAACCTCTGCATTCTCAAAAGCTCTACATTGAAGTACTGCCTCACATAACTGACCATTTCTGTGAATATAGTGGAATTGTGTGATTTTAGAAGTTGAAGGAAGATGTAATTCCTAATAATATTCACAGGTTACTTTTGAAATCTTGAGGGTAGCAATTGTGTGGTGTTTGAAGCACTCTGGAAGTTCTCTGTCAAACTTGTGAACTTCAGAAAACTGTGTCCAGTTTTAGCACTGCATCATAACTACAGTATGAATAGTATTACAAATGATTAATGATATTGTATTATTGATATAAATAATGAGGAGGCGGGGGTGAGGGCAGGGCTGGAGCACTTGGCCTATGAGGAGAGGCTGAGGTATGTTAAACCTTAGGGAGAGAAGGCTTTTGGGAGGGCCAACAGCAGCTGCTGGTATCCATGTGGAGGTCATTGAGATGGAGCCAGGCTCTCACTGCTCCAGCAAAGTTGTCAATTTAGACAGAATCATCAGGGCCTTCTATATTTATTTTCTCCTGCTTTTAGCTAAACTACTTTCAGTTGTTTTCTACAGCATTTAACCACACACACTGATGTTAAGTGAACATGTACTCAGACTTGTGGGCAAGGAAGGGGAAGGAGTAGTAATTAAGGAAACAATAGGATCTTCTGTTTTGATTTAACTTATTTATTAGTTCATCAAAGATCTGATTAAAGGAAACAATAGTCAGAAGTATGTTGGTTTAACATTTATTTCCTAAATCATTTGTGTAGGACCAGAGGGGATGTTGCCAGATCCATGGAAGAAGTTGTGTAAGCCAAGTCATGTTAAATATCTGTACTGTGAGAGACACAGCAGGGATCGATATTTAAGAATAAATAAATATTAGACTAAAGTCTCTTCTGCTCTTGATAGTATTCCACTAATTTACTGAAAATGTATGGTTAAGCATACTTTAACTTTCTTGGAAGGCAGCCAACTTTTTCAGTGCAATAAATGTTATTTTATCTGAATTGAAAATGTCAATACAGACAAGGACATACAACTATTCTCAAGGCATATTATAGTAGCATGGCAAAGCTGAGTCTTACACTATTTCAGCCAAATACATCTTCATAAACTCATCCAAATAGTTATGATAATTTCAATGAAATATAAATTAAACTATTTACTCTGTGAATTCATACTTAAATCAGTGTTATTTACTTGTTTTTAATATGTAGTGTAACAAACAGAAGGTCACATCTTATAATCCGTATACAATATTTGTTTTACTTCTTCATTGTTCTTATGAGCTTAAATTCATACAATCTTTAGTATTAAAAAAGGATTATGCTATACACCAATGATTACTGCTTTTATTACTCTGTATTTATCATGTAGACTATGCTACTGTCATTAGCTATTCTGTACTCTAAAAAAATATATACTGCTTACATAGTGCAGAAAACCAACTAAGAAGATATGATTCATTGCTTACTCTAAAGTAATTATTAACTTCATGAACTCTATTTTAGCAAAATTCATTCTTGAAATGAGGTTTTACCTAGCACTGAAAACTCTTGAGTTGTAACGAGAGCTCATAATGCTTAGGTTTTATTATAGCCAAAATGCACAACTACAGTATTGCTTGCCTCTGACTGACACTAATTCTATAGTTCAATCAAGTATTACAGACCTATGTAAGACCTAGGTTAGGACTTCCCTAACCACAGGAAAGAGGGGTATGGGAGAGAGATTGTCTGAAAGCATACTATCCTGTATTATATCTAAACATAATTAGTAATGAAAGTATTGTGTTCCGTTAACTTCAAAAATATTCCTGCATTGGTCAAACAAAAAATAGATTGTTCTTGGTTGCTATGGAATAGGAACTTTGAAGTTTTCCTTCTCCAAGTCTTAAATATAACCTAACAAATTCCCACTTTTAAAGTATTTTGGGTTGTATGAATATTAAAATATGTGCTTTATAATAGTGTATTTATATATATAGTGTATATATTTTTATTTATAGTGTAAATTTTATAGTGTTTTGTAATTTGATCAGTTGAATCTGTAACCTTGTCTTGCTCCTTGAAAGTTTCCCCATTCTAGCCTTCCATCTTCTCCCTGCTTTCCAGGCAGTTTTTGAGCAGCATGCTGTTGTACTGCATCCTCACTTCTCTGTTTGGAATTGGGGCTGCAGAGAGGTACTGTTTGTCCTGCAGATACTGTGTAACCTGTACAGCCCTCTGTACCCTGAGCACTCCCAGAACAAAGGTAATACAGGGACGCCACAGGCACATGGACACCAGGCAACTTCTGGTGTGTCTGAAACTGACTCCTAACATGTCAGGGCCAAACCCATCCAGAGACCCAGTGCTGCAAGTGCTCTGCCAGTACTCTACCTTTTTAACAAGAGTGTTAAAATAGTTTTATGGGCTACACAATTACTTCACCTTTAATAATAATGAGCTACCTAGACATTTCTTTTACCACTGAAAATATTCTGCAATTTATTTACTTTGTTTTTGACAACAAAAGTAATGAACAACTTGCTATTTTCTGTCACCTAGAACCAACTCTATTAAGAATGTGTTTACTTGTCTCAACATGATGCATCATGCTGTTACACATTTTTACAGAAAATACTAAATCTTGACAGTATCTAGAAGTACTTCCTTTGTTACTTTCCACTCAAGGATTATAAAAGATGTGTTCCCAAACACATCAGTCTACCCAGTACAACACTTTTTAGAAGGAGATTCGGACAATGGGAATGTCTACTTGCTGAATTACATGTCTTTCAGTGTTTAAGCCCAGAATGTAATTCTGTGTTGTTTATGTGCTGTGACGCTTGTACATTTCTAGTGTCATTGCCAGGGATATTTTCCACCAGCAATACAGACTGGGTATGTTATTCATGGAAAATCTCTTGGTGCAATACAAAGACTTAAGTTCAAGAATTCATTGCATTAGGTCCGTGGATGTAGGGGATAGCTGGCTTATATTGAAAATCTGTGTAGACTTGCTTGTTGTCCTGTTATGCCAGTGAGCACACAGACACCAAGGGGAACTAGGGACAGTATGAACATACGCAACATACCTCTCCTTCACACTTTCCCAGACCTTCAACTATTTTCAGGAGTTTTCTGTGCCTGGCAACGTGTTGTCTATTTAGTCATTCCCTGATTCCAATTTCAAATATTTTTATGGTTTCTTCTTGAAGTTGTAAACTTCTCCCATTCACTACTTCCAATCCAAGCAGTTCCATAGGTGTACTACATACTATGTGAAATTACATTAAATACAAAACACATGCCTACTCTATTTCACTTAGTGCAAAAGCTACTTAAAAACAGTCACCAGAGAACGAGCTTAAGACAAACCACTTCCAAGTTTCAAACATTTATTGAAGAACTAAAAATGAGACGGTGGTAAGAATAGGACTATAATCTAAAATATCCCAGTGAAAAATCTTTCACAGAATTTGTTATTTTCAGCATACTGGAACAAGAATACTTTCCCCAAAATGTAGTATGTAATCTACTTCTTTTTTTTCTGTCTTTAATTTTTCAGATGTCTACTTTCTTCTGTGTGTTGTGTAACAGTGGACCTTGATATCTATACACTTTCGTTACATATTTTTTCTTAATTTGTTCATAATATTTTCCATTTTTTATAGAAAATAAAACAATATGCAGCTTTTGGCTTGCTGCTACTTTACTTCCCATGTACAACTCCCTCTGCCTCTCTTACTCCCTCTTATTCTTTTATTGAGCCCAGAATAATAAGGCATAGGAGGTGACACTAAGGTGTCAGTTATCATAAAGGTGCAATTTTTATGACTTAAATTAGCAGTTAATACAAGTTAAAGAACAAAGTAATAAATTTTCAAGGATAGCAATGTTTCCATATCTTTGAAATACCTGAATATCTTTTAAAAATCTTGTTTAGCCTTTTCACTAATAGAAACTACAGGTATAAAGGGTGAGAGGTACAGTAGTAGTATTTTTTGCCTGTGAAATTAACCTATGACAATATCTTTGAGTAGAATTCCAGTGGTGAAGTAACAGATCTTAATTACTAAGGATTTCCTCAGCTTTTAACAAACTAAATAAGTTTGCTTGTCAGATTTTTAAAATCTGATTTATTCTAATTGAGTGAATGCTGAAATCAATATATTTGGAAGTGGTGGTTTAGCCCTAACTGAACAATAACCAAACCATCCAGTTACTCCTCCTCAACTCAGCAGGATGGGGAGGAGAATCAAGAGAGCGTTGTAGAACTTTCTGGGTTGAGATAAGGACAGTTTAATAGAACCCCACAATGAGTAGGCAGTTACAGTGATGGCCAAAGGACAAAGAAAAAGGAGCAATGCTCAATGTCTCAGCCCAACGCTCAGCCCGACGGCAGAACTGCAGTGGCTGCACTGGTTGCAGCACTGCCCCAGCCCAGCTGCTGCCCTTATATCCCGAGCATGATGTCACATGGGATTGAACAGCCTGGCCACGGCCCCCAGCGGCAGCTGCGGAGAGTTAATTCTATCCTGGCCAAACCCAGGACATTGGTTCAGGACACTCTTTTTAGATGGTAACAGTGCATCTTCAGAAGTGTTTCAGTAGGTATTTCAGCATGGGATGTTAACCAAAATCCTTCCACGTAATTGCAATTAAGAGCTTAAGAAGAAAAAATATTGCATTTTAGTACAGTTTCTTGCCTATAACAACGTGTTTAGAGGATTATTGTCTTCTCTAGATAGCCTTCAGTCACTTTAAACACACTATTTTCTTGTTCCTTAACCAAAATTAATATGCTTTGCTAACATAGCTGCATGGACTCACAGTGTATGTAGTGTTTGAAATGTCTGTTCTAAGAACACAATTGCCTTAGTCTGTTTTCCAAGGAATCACAATTATCCTAGCTAGTTAAAGCTAATTAAAGAAACTGATACTTGCCTCTATGGTTACACAAAGTGAAAATATAAATTTATCTGTACTATAGCTCTTGATTGGTGAATACCATTGGTTAAAATTCACTAATGTTCACCTATTGCAGGCATTTCATGCGTGAAAACTCAGTGCTGGAAATCACTGACTAACTGATTCTTTTGAGTTTTGTTTTTGAATGTCACTGCTTTACTATCCTTAGCCTACCAATTGTTTGCTTTGACTTTGTCCCTGTCTGTTGACACTTGTCCCTGTTATCATAGATTTTTATGACTATACTTCCCAATATAGAAATACATGACATGCTAATGTGAATCTGCTTCACAGACAAATGGTTGGTTCTCTTAATTCTGTACCTGGATGAATATTGCTTCAATGGAATCGGGTTCTTTGAATGCCTGACACAGTAATTAGATCTCACAAATGAGTCCAGCTTAATTACGTTGGCATGTAACCCTTCAGTCAATTGTACTTCATTTTGTTATGCTGTCTGACTAACATACATGCAAAGATATATAGACATGTATTTCAGAAAACTGACTGTTTTCTTGTCTGAACTCTTGTTTGCTACATTAACAGATTTCAGAAGTTTTCTGATATGTGGATTTTAATTCTCAAAACCAAAAAAGCATTAATATACTTGTATAGTTAGGACCATGACAATGATAAGAATGGATCTGAAGCTCCATTTACTTCATTGTAATGTCAGTCATTGAGACAAAAGAATTTGTGGCATATATATCTCAGAGGTTACATTGTAATACAGTACAGTTCAAGATGTAAAGCTGAGTAAGTAATGCTGACACGAAAAGGTAGCAGAAAGATGCTCTGTCCATAATCAGTTTAGAAGTCTTTTGAAACCTGCAAAAAGAAGTTGTTTTTTTTCTTTTGATTCAGAGATTAAAGGAAAAAAACAAAGATTTTACAAATAAACACTTCTGATTTTGTATCATGATGATACAAAAAATGATCCTGAAAAAATCTTATGCTAACTTCAGAACAACAACAAAATAATCACTGTTCCAGACTCTGCGGTTGAAATGGGTTTGCAGATTTTTCTCCTTTCTTCCAATTAGTATGGAGGTGCTAAGCATATAAAAGAATAGAAACATTTAAAAAGCCACAACAAACTCCTGTGGTATGTAAATACATTTAACTATTTGTTAGAAAAACTCAAACCACTTAGCAGACTATTTTGTTGAAAAGTATCCGTGTCTCAGAAGAACTTTTTCCACAGTTTCCTAACGTAAAGCAAATGCACAAAAGGAAAATACATCTACTATTTCATATTAGAATAAATCCAGCATACGTTTGTGGCATAAGCAGAAGGAAATCACAGCAGTCTGTGAAGTGTTTGCCTGAAAAAAGGTTAGACATTTCAATGGAGCAGGTGACAGTCTTTCAAACATAGCCTGTCATGGTTACAGGAGCTACATGAGGAGATCTAAAGATAAATATAGCGGGGAGTAATGATGTGGGACTTTATCTTGTTGACATGGAAAAGGATATATCACTATTTGAGTAGTTCAGCTAGTGGAAACTGTTCCTGTGAGTTCAGTTTTTTGTTGATTACCCGATGAAAACTTGAGCTTGTGTATTGAAGAAGCAATCTGTCTCTCCCACAAAGCTGAATTTGATACTGAAGCAGCAGCTGCAGTTAATCTTCCAAGGAAATTAAAATTCAAAACACTCTGTATCTTTTCTGCTTGAAAGCTGATTCATCTCACAAGATACAGCAAGGTGGAAGCAGAGCCACTCCTATCACAGGTAGTGTAGTCAACAAAGTTGTTGAGGAGGGTGATATCCCTCATCTTCTGCAATGAAATTGTGTCTGCTTTCAAAGGTTTATCATTCCTTTGAAAGGACACATTTGTACTTTTTTTGGTATCATTTCTTAAGGATTGTATTAAGAGCTCATTAATCACAAACTCAGAATTTTAAACTTTGAGATTTTATTGAGCCTGCCTATCATTATATATATATTTTTTTAGCCATTTAAAATATTACAAAGTATTTTAGTGTCCATGGAACTTGCCCATTATTATACTTGCTGCCAATATAGGCTGTTTTGCGTGAATGTTGGAATGAAGTCCCTACACCTAGTATTGTTATTTATCAGCATTCTAATTGAATAGAATATCAGGGTTATATCTGAAGCTTTAATGTCTCCTTTAATTTTTAATATCTTTTAATACATTGCTAAGTGTTTTTCTGTTAGAGAAACACTGTTGGCAGCTGCTTCTGCTTGACCTTTATTTTCACTTGTAGTATGCATTTAATTATTACTTTTATTTCTTATATTTTGTTATATACAAGACTTTATGCACTTAGTTTTGTATTATGAATATATCAATCTATAGAATGGCTCTAATCATTATACTATGATCAATTTGTTTAGATATTATGTTTGAAAAAACGAATATTTAAGAATATGGTATTCTTGATTCTGCAGTATCTTCTCTCTTCTGGTTATTTTCAACATTTCTATTTCTTTTACTCTGTGAAACTAATAATTGACTGTTGGCATTGACTGTTTAAATTGAAACTCATAAGAGGCTACAGCGTGCTTATGAGGCAGAACGTGCAGTGTTATGATTTTCCTTAGTACAGATTCAAAAGTGATTCAGAAAATAGTTTTGTCTTGGTCCCTGGAATTTGCAGCAGCAGGTTTAGCAGGGTTTCTTAATCAAGGACCAGAAGGGGCAAAAACATTCTGGGAACATGAAAAAACCCAAGGTCTACTAATGGGATATTATTGTTACCCTAGACAACTAGAGTAGCCACATACCTGGCATTCTTATTGTGATATTCTTATTTGTGTTTCTCATGTTTCAAGGTAATTTAAGCTGATTAAATACTTTAACTATGTAATAACATGTAGTTCAATGACTGTTAAATGCAACTAGATTCTGACCTTCATGCTGGCAAGTGGAAATATAGATCTATATAGTTTCTATTTTAAATACGGTCTAAATTCAATTAATTTTGGGTTATTTTAGTGCCTCTGTTCTTTAAAAAGCAACTCAGGACTAGATATGGGCTTTGTTGTCATTGTCTTTTTTTATTTTTTTTTTAATATCTGCTCCATACTCCCACTTCTCTACAAATTTTCAAGCATTGTGAGGTTACAAGGCTCATACCTTCTTAGGCAGAACTGTGGGATTCAGTAAATAAAAGTTAATATCCAAGTAAACTTTGCACTTGATTTCATTTAATTTCATTTTCTCACTAAACACCAACGATTCTACCTTCAGAGGCCTTAAAATTATAGAAAAAAGAATTATGACCCTTTTTTGCCGTCTATTGAAAATTATTCTAGAAAATCAGATTCAACTTTGGCACAGTGAGATGATGCTAAATAATGTTATTTTCCTGTTATAACTAGTTAAGAATGGTGAATCTTCTTACCTAGTAAAATAAAAGGCTAGGCTAGTCCTAATCTGATTATCTCATGCATTTGATAGCCTTGATATGAGAATTTCTGGAAACAAAGCATTTTACACCCAAAAAGCACATTCTTCAAGTGAATTAACAATTTTGTCATAACTGTGCATTTCTTAAAAACATTCTTAATTTCAGTAATCCTCAGAATGAAATACCAGTACTACACGCCGGGAAACAATAGCACAAGAGAAATCTCAACAGCTAGATGATCAGTTTTCTTGTTCACGAAGAGCTCTGTCATTGATTTCTTCAGGACGACTTCTTTGTAAGGACACAAATGTAGTCTTATCTGTTCTCAGTAGAGCAGAAACTAAACTTTCTTAGTTTTTACTTGCTAAGCCCCAGGTGACTTTGTTGGCAAAAAATGCAATTAGTCATTCTACATTAAGTCAGCTGTATGACTTTTCCAATCTATCAACCCCAACATAAGGATCTATAAATATTTGGGGGAAATGTGGTCTTGCATCTTTATCTCCTTTTGCAAGTGACAAACTGCTTATTTTGTCATCTTTTTTTTCTTAATAAAAGTGCTAAAGGCAAGGAACAGAGCCTGAGGCAAGGCTTTAAAGTTAAAACTAATGCACTGATAAATAAAAATAAAATAGCACTTACATTCATATGAAAAAAATTAACTTATTAACAAACTTCATTTCTCCTAACTGCATGAGAAATCACCTAAACCAAGAAACTTCTTAAGGAAAAGTCAACTGGAAAAATATTTATTTCCAAAAATGCATAATTACTCTTTATGCACAAGAGTGAAAAACAATGATGACAATGAACTTATTGCAAACTCCCTATTTTACTGAAGTCTTTGTCTTTTTTTTTCCCTCAAGGGATTGTCCTTTTTCTCCTCAATGATTCAAGAAAATCATTGCAAAATGGGTATCCTGTGTGTCTTGCATCAAGTTCAGAGACTTGTAAGGTATCAGAGCAGAAATGCAGTTTTCTTTTTAATAAGAAACACTCTTTAAGAGGCATTCAGTAAAATAAATTATGGAATTGAACACATGCTGAAGGAACCAAGCTCACTTTTTAGATAATCAGGACTTATTCTAAGAGTGAAACACAATTCTTGGTAGCATAGGTTTATAATTTATAAATGTCACAGGCAAAATATGTACACATAACTGTTGGAATGAAAAGCAGGTGTGAGTGTTTGGTAAAAATATTCAATCTTCTGTCAGTTACAAACACAGAGTGCCTGCTTCTTGAAGCTGTAAACAGAGACTAGCCTTAGCAGCACGGGATAGGAGAGGCATCAGGTTGGACTTATGCAGCAAAAACCTTCATAGCCTCCTGTGTACTAGCATCCTCTCACAAATGTCTTTTTTCTCTCCATGCTGAACCAAAGCTTAGATGCTTGTCAAAGGTGACACCCTATTGATATTTCATTTACAGCAGCTATTATAAAGGGAGGAATTCTATGAAATATTTGGGATATTCTCTGTGAAATATCTGGAATATGTGGTGTTGTTTGCAACTGATTAGCAGCATATAGATGTGCACAAACCATGAACTAATCAAAGTGTCATTAGGAGAGAGATCCTTTTATTTGTAAGGCAACAGAAATTAATTTAGGTGAATAGTTCGCTTTACTGCTATTCTTTCTTTAAACAAATCAAAAACATGACAACAAGACTCACAGTTAAGCATCACCTAGATTTGCTTACATCACTGAGAATATGTTTACAAGTAGTATTGAAATCTTAATTGAAAGTTGATGTATTTTCATGAAGGTAAAAGTAAATGCAGAGTGGTTACTGTGGGATTTAATTGATTTGGATTAGTGGCTGAGGTTTCTTCTAAGACAAAAGGTCTTGATCCTTCAGCTACTTGAGCTGGCCTTATATCCTTATATTATTACAAAGCCTGGAATTCAATGAATGAAAATGTAAATCACACTTGTAGCCTCATAGTCAGAGCAGAGGAAAACAAAGCACGTAACAAATCTGGATTTGGGGTATAGCCATATATTGCCAATCTAGGCAGATTTTCAACCATCAAACTTTTAAAGAGAGAATGCTGTGCTTTCAGGAAGAGATAAAAAAAAGTCAAAATGGGTATATCTTATTTTCTCTTTTACTTCAGATGCCATGAACATATCATTTCAAGTTGCATGATTTTATGTTGTTAATTTTACGCACAGACTTGACCTGTGCAATTTACAGCACAGTCACTCTTGACTCAGATCAAGTTTCCAGTGAAGAACTCTAGACAACTGAGGCAGGATTCTCTGACAAGCTAGGTGTTAAGAGGTCATATCTGAAGAGTGATGGAAGAGATATTCTGTAGTTTTGGTTTGTTTTTTTTTTTGTTTTGTTTTGTTTTTTTTGTTTAGTGTGTTGCTTTTGATTTTTTTATCCTTTGTTTGGGTTAGGGGGTCAGAGGGAGGTGTTATGTTTGAGAGATTTTTTTTAAGAACAAGGCTGCTGCAGAGATATGTGTTCTTCTCTTCCTTGTGGATAGCACATCCTGTGAAGGATTTTGAGGGATGTTGCTCTGCTCCTCAGTTCATGAAATCTCTTTGGCAACAATATGAGCAGCTCAGCTAGAAATGAAGTCAATAGAAATTTCATCAAAGAAACACCTACTTTGATAATAGTCAATTATGATTCTGGTATTAAAAAACATTCTTGTCTCACTTTTCACATCCAAAAGGGATTATTTTTGTTTTTTCTGGCTTAAAAAATACTACTTAATGAACTTTTTTTTTGGTGGTATTTAATGATCTGTTGTACTGAAATATCAAGAAACAAAACAATTTATGAACTTGACTTCACCAAAAAAATTAAACAAGGCTAAATATCCTGAAATACACAATTGAGACTCAAATACTGAAACGAAATGAGCACTGACACCTCTAAAACTAGTTATGCATAAATACAGTGGGAAACAGAATATTGTAACAGATGGGGGTGGGGAAACAAGCCAAGTTAACCTAATCTTAATTCTGATACTTATAAGTCTTAAAATACATTGAGAGTAAGCAATCTGAGTATGTAATTAATTAGAGAAATATATATTTTTGCTTGAACTGGTGCACTTTCCACCCCACAGTTTTGTATTCTACAATAATATTGGGTAAATATATTTCTCTATTTTTTTCATTTAGCTATTCTAAGACAAAAGGCCAATATGCAGGACTTTGAACGTTGCTTTCCTTTATCTTCTGGAAAGATGTCTTAATCTCATAAGACTCTCACACACATAGTGGCATAAAATTCTGTTTGGTTTTAAAAACTTATTATTGGTCTGCATACTTCTGGATGTTGATGCATATGTTGAATATTTTGTTCTTCTAATTTCCTAAAGATTTCTGAAACTGTTTTCCAAGAAATTGCTTTTGTAAGTATAGCAGAATATATTTTACTGTAATCATGCAAACTTATTAAAAATATGCATTGTATTTACAAGATTAACGTGAATTATAATTCATAACATATTTTCTATTTGATAAATGCCAGATGTTCTTGGAAAGTTAGTAGAACTAGTAACGACAACAACAAAAATGAATGGAATTGCTGGACAATTAAATATTCTACATGAAGAGGTCAAAGCAGAACAGCTCAGGACTTTTTCAACAAATGAGCCATTTAAAATTGTAATCTCTCATTTTCTTGACAAATATTCTAATGAGGGGAGAAAAGGGCTCAATATTAATCCTTTCTTGTGACAGAGGGTAAGAAGTGGGGAAACAATAATAAATTAGTCATCTTATTATAGGTTTGATGCTAGTTTTTACATTCTTATTACCTGATGTTTCCTACTCTCTAAATTTACAGATACTTTGTTCATGGCAATTTAGCTTATATCAAGAAGGGACTCAGCATTTTAAGTATATTTATAAGATTTTTTTCCCCCCCGGAAGACCCTTATTTGTGAGTTAAAGATAAATGATCCTTCAGATGTACAACTGCTGTATGATGCCTTAATTGCCAGTGTTCATAATTCTCTTTCCCCTTAAACTTAGAAAATACTGGATCGCAGCAGGAACAGATTCTCAGTGAAGTTTGCATCTGTCCTTCCTAATCATATGCCAGGAAGGTGACACTACTCCCCACATACTGGTGGGTGTTCCAATTCTCAAAGTAGCTAGAAGCTGTATGTGGTCCTACAGCTTTCTTGGCTTATTTAGTGGTACCAAATGTAGCCACAGATGTATGAGTTTCTTGGATGAAATGAATATATTATCCTCTGAACCATCCTGGAACTTCCAAGAATTGACATATTCAACAGAAGAGAAACAATCTAGAAAAGGTCAGAGTCAGTCACTGGTCCTCAGGTGTCACATTTTCTGATCATCAGATGCCAACCATAAATATTAAAATGTGTGGAGCAGGTTATTATCAGGAGCACTTTTTCTGTAATGAATTGTTAAATTATCTTCTGTAAAAGCTTGAATAGCTTTAAGTCTTTCCTGATCTCTCAGCTGCTTCTCTAGAGAAACAAATTTCTTTACGTATCTCTCTAACTGTCAGTGATCTTGGGTCATTTATGCCAAATCACATAGAAAGATAGCAGTCTCCAAACATAGGACTTATGTGGAAATTGAAGTTTCACTGACAGTTGCAGCCAGGCAAGTAGGAAAAAGATTACTGAAAAAGCTGAGGTAGGGTCAAACAAGAATACAGTCTGTAGAAAAACAGGTTTTGGTAATCCCAGAGCTTGCAGAATTGCAATCTTTGCAGCTCTGTTCTGTGTTCAGAAAGTTTGGAAATTTTAGTGCCATATCTTCAAAGCTTCTATTTTTAAATCATTCTGTTTCTTTTCAGACTTCTCCTCATAGTGATGTTAGATTGGATCAATTTTGCTTCTCAAGAGTCCTCCATCTCCTGATGTCTGTGCAAAAAAAAACCAAAAAACAAAACAAAAATCAAAACACAAAGTCTGTAGTATTTGGATATACTTCTGACTCTAAACTTTCACATAGGCATAGCAAAACCAGCTCGTCTCCTTTATGGCAAGGTAGTATAACGTTGCTGAAGCCAGATTGATGCGTGTTGTTTTGAGGGCCTGTTGTGAGTAATTGTCTGTCAGCCCAGAGCTTTGACAGTGGTACAATGCCACTAAGACTTCCAAATTTGCCCTTCAGTGCATGAGGAATGTCTCCATTTCTCCTTCTTGATAAGCACTAATTTCTTGGGAGTTCTCTGATGAGTATAAGGATAACTGCCTTGGGAACTATCAAGCATTAAGTGTAACCTGTTTATTTATAGAAATTACATAATATGCTCCATCTATCTATCATTGTTTTCTCTAACAACAGTTTATAACTGGTTTAAATAGGACAACCTGAACCAACATGTCTCAATGGATTGTCTAATAGCTTGAAATTATACCTGTGTTCCTCTTTGAATTTCCAGATCCACCTTTTGAGGAGCAAAGGAACATTCTTCATCTAGATTAACTGTAAAGAACGGTGGTGTGATCTGTTGCATATTGTTTTACGTGATTTCATAGGGACTCAACTGCATTGTATTTCTTACCTTGTCTTTTAGTACAGCCAATTTTCTTTCAGTGGCTGTATAAATTTGCATGAAGCTAATATAAAAAAAATTCCATAGGGAAGTCTTCAGTAAGTAGCTTTGCATTGCTGTCCAAACAGTTTCTAGCTGTCATGCTGTGTTCTCATCTTGTTTTTTGTTGTTGATGGTGATGAGTGTTTTTCTGAAGGGCAATAAATCTAATCCAGAGGTGACATTCTTCTCTGCACGATGGAGTAATACCTTTCGGGTATGTTTTCTTTCATTTTTAAGATGGTTGGCACCTCTGACAATATTTGCTTAAAGAAATGAAAGAACTTATTAAACAGTGAGTTACAGAGCAGCAGGTTTCCTAGGGAGGTTTGCTTTCAACCCTCCCAAGTAAGGGGGGACTAGAAGGTGAAGGAAGGGAAAAGTTCTTTACGTATGAATAGTGTTTGGATAAAATACTGTAATATTCCAGTCTTTTCCACTTCATTGTGTGATGATGGCATGCCAAACCTTAAACCTTGAAAAGATTAGTTTTTTCTTCTGAAGTCAGATTACCCAAAGTTCTTGAGTATATAAATACATATGCTGGAAAACAAGTTTGATTTAAGGAGCCTTAGTATTAATTTCTTTTGCTTGAGTTCAGTTATTTAGGCCCAGCACTACTTACTAGCTTTCATTTTATTGCCAGCAGGTCTAGCCAGAAATACAAGGAACTAAAAACTGCGGTAAAAACCTTCACACTTTATTTTAAACAAATTGTTTGGAAAATTTGTATATTTTTTTCTCATGGATGTTTCTTTATTCCACAATAATGTTAAAATATTCAGTCTTGTAGAGAGTGATACTGATCCCATCCTTAGAACTAAATGTGTAAAGAAATTAGAAATACATTTAGCTTCATACTGATGCATAATACTGGTGTGGTTGAACAGATATTAACTGCTTGCAGCAAGCATTAAGTGCAAACAGTTTATTTGGATATCACACATCCTCGCAGTCACCTGCTAAGGCAAGTACAAGTCACAATGGTTTTGCTGCCTTTTGCAGCTGCTGATTTTTTTTTTTTTTACAGTGATGGGATTAACAGTTTATATCAAGTTAAACTACCTGTGATGAAAAAGAAGAGATGAACAACAGAACATGCAAGTGCTGAAATGTTGCTATGGTTGTATATTGTCACTTTTGTAAATCAGTCTTATTGTTCTATGCTAATTCCTTGAAGAAGGAAATAAAACTGTATAGTTCTAAGCACTAACTTTACTGCTACCCTATGAACAACCCACTTAGGCTGTTTTAAAATTAAAGATGAACACGATTTCCTGACTTGCTGAAATCAGATCTAATAGTTTAAGTCAATAAACTTTTGATTGAAGGTGATGACAAGGAATTGTGATCTACAAATATCTTCCAAAAGAAGTTTAGCATGACTCTATGTGATGCCTATTCTGCTGTTCATGTAGATTTAGCCAAACTTGACTTAAACAGACTTTTGGATTTGGAGCTTTCTATGCCTTCAGAAGTTCCCAATTATAAAAATCAACTAAACCAAAATAGAGCTACAGGATTGTGATCATCTCAACATTGATATGGCTATACTTTAATTCCTGCAGAGCTTTTCAGCTGAAAACTTGGGTAAGAGAGAGCAGACATAGAAGTCCAAGGAGAAAGGTGTGGAAAGATGATTTAAAGTATCCTCCTCATCTGTCAGTTTGTAGCCCAGGACAGTATCAGATCCATCATCAGCCCCTGAGGAGCTGTGGTCCTGACCAGCTGCCAGTTTGACTTTGAGCCATTATCCACCACCCCTTGAGCTTGACAATTCAGCCAGATACTCACCCATCTTGTGGTCCATCTGTCCAGTTCAGATCTTAACAGGCTGTCAGTGAGGAGGATGTCATGGGAGACTCTGTCAAAAGCCTTGCTAAAAATCAAGGCAAATTACATCCTCTGCTCCAGGCAAATTGTTTCTTCGTAGAAAGCAACCAGATTGGTCAAGAGGGACTTACCCTTGATAAATTGATGTTGGCTTTTTCCACTGACTTTCATATCCTTCCTGTGCTTCCACAAGCACCTGTTCTTTCTTTTATAGTTCACGATATAATAGTCTTGCAGATGCTGAGCTCTTGGGGCTTCCTTGTATTATTCTGGTATTTTTTCGCACATATGAAAGAGATTAATAAGATTATTAATTTTTCCATAGAAGGCACCTGGAGTTACTGAATTTTCTAACTTCATAACAAAATCCCTTCAGAGTTAAAGATTGATCAAATATATTATTTTAACTGTGGCAACATATATTACTAGCTGTTTTATTAGGAGTGCATCCAGTAAACTGATAATTTACATTTTTGTGGCTTAATTTTAAGAGAAATTTTGGCCATTTATTCTCTTGAAAACTACAGAAAATAAAAGGAGAATTCATACAAAAGTAACCTCTTTCCTATAACGTACCTCCAGATACTTACTACAAGACAAGTTTCAAAGAAAAGTTGAAAAGCTGTTTGCAAGAAATATGCTTATTTTATTTGATTTCTGGAAGAATTGTCCAGGATTTAATATTTTCCTCTTTCATTTTTTTTTTAAATAATTCCTTGAAATGAGACTTCTTTTAGTTTGAGTATGAGATGTATTTAGACAATCCCTTAGTCTTTCTACTTGTTTATAAACAGAGAAAGTTAGATGTCACTGCTTTGTCAAATATAGGTGAGTGATATTATATTATGGTCAGAGTATGTTTTGAGCCAGTGGGGGTAATAGATTGGCAAGATGTAAGAAACAAGGAAAAACAAGGAAAGATTGTCAAGTCCAACCATAAATCTCCTATTAAAATTATTGAAGCATCATTCCCCTCAACTGAAAGTTAGAATGCCTGCATTAACAATTTGTTTCAACTCAGGGTGTCAGGAGGTTTGTTAATATCCACTTTTATAGCTCTGGAAACAATCACCTAACTTTCAGAACTAGGTTTTGAAATCCATGAATGTAAGTTTAGAATATTAAATATATGGCTTAACAGGAGAGAGCTTCTAAGGTTCTCAGTGATGTTTGGTGTTGTTTTTTTTATTTGTGCCCATAAAACACTGATTTGGGACACTGATTCTGTGTAATTTTAGATAACTAAGATGCGCTAAGGGGAAGGAACCTTGATCTGAATATATTTTGATTTTTTTTCTGTACTAAATGATAAAGTCCCGAATTGCACTTGCCAGCCTCTATCTAAAAGTGGAGGGTAGTAAGTGTTTTGACAAAGGCTGCAGAACATATACTTTTGTATACCCTACCTAGGTGAATCTTTTAGTACGGACCACTTTTTTCCATGTGGTATTTTCACATATAATGCATTAAATATTTTGCAACTTGTTCATGCTTAGAAACCTAGTAGCTTCCATATCGCTTCTAAATAATACATTTTAAAAGCTTAAGATTGTTTTAATTGTGCAAATTTCTAGTTTTTTTGTTGGGTTACTACCTCACTGGAGCTCAGACTTTAAGTCTTACGTGTCTTAAATTTCATAGTCATATAATCCTTTTGGTTGAAAAAGATCTTTAAGATTGTCAAGTCCAACCATAAATCTCACACTGCCAAGCTCACCATTAACCATGTCTCTAAGTATTTCATCTACACATTTTCTAAATGCTTCCAGGAAAGGTGACTCAATCACTTCCTTGGGCTTCTGTCAGTGAAGAATTTTTTCCTAATATTTGATCTTAATCTCCCCTGGTACAGCATGAGACTGTTTCCTCTTTTGTTATCAGTCGTTATTTGGGAAAAGGCACCAAGATCTACCTCTCCACAAAATGGGAAATGCAGAGTGTGAGAAGATCTCAGTCTCCTTTTCTCCACACTAAGCAACCTCAATTTCCTTGGCTGCTCCTCATGGGACTTGTTCTCTAGAACCTTCACCAGCTCCGTTGCTCTTCTAGTGAGAATCAATGTAATCTAACTTTTACCATTTAATTACAATTCTGAAATAACTTCTCAGTATCATTCCTTCCAGTTACAAAGTTTCTAGACGCTGCAATGTGAAAAGGTATGTTTTTTGCTAAGAAACAAAATCAAATGAAATATATTTGAAAGAATGTCTTCCATGTTATAATATGCTAGATAATAGGTGACAAAGTAATTAAACCACTATTAAACTCAGTTAACTTGGCCCATTTAACCCTTTCTAAACTGACCCCAAATTGACATAAAACACCATAGTAACATTATTTTCTGACTATCTCAATGTAAAAAAGGGTCAAAGTTGGTCAGGAAAGGTTTGAGTTTATAGACAGGATGTTCCTAGCAATTGAAAATATAATTTTGACTGCATTTTTGTTCAAGACTCTGATGATGAGCTAAAATGTCCTTTTCAAAGGCTATCTTTAATATTTACATCCTGGTGCTCAACTGTGATTTGATGTAAAGCTGTCTTTGTTGTGAAAGCTGGAAATAGAAGACATGGTTCTGTCAGGAGATGACAAGGCTTTTCATTGTGAGCTTTTCAGTTTAAATGTTAAATCCTGTAGGTATTCTTGTCTGTGTAGCAAGTCTCATGCTGACTCGCATTAATCCATAGCTCACAGAAGCATAACAAAGTTGAGAGGTGCTTTCAAGATCTTTTAATATATAAGGTACTCTGTCTAATAGTTTCTTGAGTACTGCCTGAGTGAAAAATCTATCAACATTTTAGCACACTCGAGGTACCTCAGATTTAAGGCTGTGTATTTGAAAGATGTATGATTTTGAAGCGTGTTTTTGTCATGAGCATAAGCACATCCCTGACTAAATAATAAACGGCATAGGAAAATAAGTTCTTTTTCAGGGAATACTTATTATCTCTGACATGACATGAAATGACTTTGTTCTGGGAAATGAAGCTAAAGGACAGAGTTTATGTGTTGGACTGAGCTTGGGGCTACAAGCAAAGAAACCGTCAGCTAAATATAAGTCCATGAATATACATAGATAGCAGTGCTGTGCTGAACCACATCCCCAGTCCTTCTGCACACATACTCAGACAAGACAAGCGAGCAAGAAGTGGGAACTGGCAGAGCAACTTTGTTTTTGTTGTTCCTCTGAATGCTGCGTCAGACGGAATCCCCACTTTACACTTAAAGTAAGCTAAACCAAAAAAAAGCCCCAAAGAGGCATTAGGCTGTCTTCCTTGGATTAAACAATTAAAAAGCAGAATGGAAAAGACAAAACCCACCTTCTCTGGGTGACTACAGGGTCCTAGCTCTAAGTTTCTCTACATTAATGACATTTTTGCTCCACCTACTGGTAGGAAGAGTCGGAGCCTTCTGACTTGCCATCAGGCACTTGCACTTCCTTCTGCAACTAGTCCTTTTGATACACTTGGAAAATTAAATTTCACTATGTGTAAATAAAAAAAAGTCTGTTTCTAAGATGTAGAAATGAGAGAGAAATGCTAATTTTAAGAGGGAAAGAAATATGAAAACGTGTTAAACCAAAGAACAGTTCCCTGTAGTGAGGAGGGACGGTGCTCATAGTTTGGGGGTGAGAGGGGTAAAACAAAAACCATAACCAAGACAAAAACCAAACAATCCACCCTCAAACACTCTAAAACCTTACACTTCCATTTTTTATAGTTTTTATTGGTTTATTGTCTAAAATTTGTCTTGCTACAACAAAGCAGCAAATTGTTTGTCCTTGTGACAGCTTCCTTTCTAGCCTCATTAGCATAAGGGAGTTGACAGTCATTCTGAAAAGCTGATATCAGTGAGCATGTCTCAGTTGTGATGGCTCATTTTGCAACATGTCTTGATTACTGGTTGACGTCAAGAAAAATAGAACTTCTGAGTTTATTTGCACAGCTGTCTTGATTAGTTACGTTTGGTTTAAAGCCAGTAAGTTCTCAAAGGTTTACTCTGCTGTTTCTGAAGTTGTCAGCTCATTGCCTCTATCTTGTTGGAATGATAGCCAAACACTTATTTTTTGGACGTATTGTTTAATTCTTGATCATTGGAATGAGGCCAATGAATAAGCTTCTTTGAGATTTACCATTTCAACAGCTGAAGCTTTCTCTTCTGCTTGCTTGCTGAGGTCTTCATGAGGACATTGTGCAACAATACTGTGAAAAATCTTTTACAAAGTAGTGGACTTCATATGATTATATAAATCTGACTGCAGTTTTTAAAATAGGGGAAAAATGCCCCATGAATACACTAGTAACTAAAGTTTCTGGGACATTCTGTAGATACTTCTAGTTGCTTTCTCTGTTTGGACCAGTGTATTTGAATTCATAAGAAATCAGGCCTTGTTAATCACACACAAAATCACACAACATGAAAGGCTGATAGGGATGTTCAGATAATTCAAGAATACTTTTACGGAAGTGCTGTCAACCATTGCAGGTTCCTCAGGGCCGTGTCCAGTTGGATGACTGTCACCAAACATTGAGACTCCACAGGTCTCTGGGTAACCATTTCCTATGTTTGGTCTCCCAAACCATCATGAAGCTTTTTACATAAACAAGTTTGAGCCCACAGCACCTTCATCATAGGCAGGTTGTAGTGAGGCAAAGTGAAGTGCTTGTGTATCCTGTGCAGGACTGGATTATCACGACTAAAATCATCAAAAGATTTAGACAGCCTTACGAGGGACTGGAAATAAAAATCGTGTCTCTGAGTCTGCAAATGGAATCAGAAAACACCATTATACTTTTGTCCCACTCTTATTCAATGAGGAAACTCTCTCCTGACTCCCTCACCTCCCTATAGCTGCCTATTTCTTTGATTCCATAGTCTCCCTTAGCTTTATTTCTGAGTCTGCCCACAGTTCCACAAGTTTAAGAGAATTTCTAAACTATTGTAGACTAAACAAAGAATTGGCCAACTCATTGTCCTCTAGATATAATGCAGAAGAAAAGGATAAATGCTTTTCAGTGATTTTAACAGGAAGAGGTACAAGCTCTTACAGTCATCAAGTCTCTGGAAATGGCTTCCTGCAGTCTGAAATTATGTAAATTCCAGAAAACATGCTTTTCAGATGCTGCTGGAAATATTTTTAGATATTGACTAACTACAAACTGGAAAGTAACATCAGGTTTTGACTTTATTTATGTAGTGTCCTTTAAGATATGAATTGCATATATCTAAAAAATATCGGCTGTGTTCTTTCAATAAAGATTATGGGCTAGAATGAATAATTAGATAAATACCAACTGTGAGGCAACTGGAGCATTTGTAGGGGTATTCATAAGAATGTGCAGTTTTACATATTAACTGGTCGCTGCACTAAATAGCTGTATTACATGAGTTTACTCTGACAGTGCTGCAGTAGCAGACACCTTGTGTGGCAAGGCTAGAGCACAAAATACACAAATCACACATACATGTATGCACATGTACATGCCTATACAAACCATAGAACAGCCTTTTCCTGAAGACTCATGAGGGTAAAAAGACATTTTAAAAATTTATGAACATCGGTAGTTAAGGAAACTGAAAAAGTAGGGCTCTGGGATGTAAAAGAAGCAAGAAAAGAGCAGAGCAGTGATCCACATAGAGGAAATTTAGAACTGGTAGTGCAGGAGTAGAACGGAAGTATGCAGAATTTTTAAACTCTTGTACTACAGATAGAAGTAGATTTAGAGTATATTTGAAGAGTGTCTATAAGAGTGTGGAAACAGAAATGGAATCAATAAACCAGTGCTCCTACTGTATTTGCTATAAAGATTTATATTCTCAATATGAATTTTTTAACCCTTATGCTCTTATCATATTATGCAATTATATCCCATGTTTCAACAGAATGGTGTCCAGCATAAGAAAGCTTGCTTTTCTAAACCTGTACTTACTGAAATGAATTATCACAAGAATTCTATCCTAAACTTGCAGTCTTACAAGAAATGATAATTTCATGCTTAAGAGTAGTGTAAGTCTATAGAATTCCTTCCTTCTCTTCCCAAGATTTGTAATAATTTAAAAAAATAATTTTGAAAAATAATGCTCTTATGACTGCTACTATTTATTCTTAGAGAAAAAAAAAACCAAAACACTATTGTCTGCATTTTATTCTTCCCTGAAAAAAAAAGAATGTCTTACTATTGTTTTTGTTTTTCATTTTAGTGGAAAATAGAAGTACAACTTTAACATAGATTGTTAGTTTTTTTCAAGTTATAGGCATCTGATTTTCCTTTTTTCCCATTTTCTTGTTGGACTGAGGTATTTTTCTAAAAGTGTACTGAAGTAAACAATCTGTGTGTAATGAATTGGCTTAGAGCAGACTTAGACACCTTATCCTTATGCAAGATTCTACTAAAGTTAAGGAAACTATACTGGCAGAAAGAAGTAATGCATCTTATTCATACTATGGAGCTTTGGCCGGGATTTCTGTCTCTTCAAGTAACTCTCAGAGAGGAGGAAGGCAGGTTTAAACCTTAAGGAGGGGCATGTGTTAGTCTTCTCCAGTTAAAAACTGTATTATATTTTGATTGACGTGCACCTTAGAGCTTAAAACTTTTTTTTTCCTGCAGATATTTTATTAAAAAACAATCAATTTTCAGTGGAATCGGGTATTTAACTTATCAGTTATGCAGTAAAAAATGTTGGAGGTGATAGCAGTGACAAACAGACTTACCAACTAATCAGATGCCTAATTAATTTGAAAGTCTTTCACGTTTAATAAAACTTATCTATAATATCAGCTGTTTAAGGCCTGGTGATAAATATAGCTCTGGAAAAGCCTTTGGGAAGATTTGGCTTGAAGTGTATACAAAAGACAGGTGAAAGATGCAAAGAGGCTCTGATACAAAACAACTTGGTTTTTATTTCTTATGTGACCTTCCTCAGAGGTTAATGGAAAAAATATAGGAAGAGAAAATGATTTACTAGAACTCATTAATAAACAACCTCTTCAACGTCAGCAGAAAAAAACCTGAGGTTTCAGGAGAGACTAGCACTTTTAATTGAGGAATATTTAATTTCCTGATAATTCCGGAGGAGATCAATACTTTTCTTCAGTTATTTAAAAACATGATAGCTTTTCTCTTGTTTATTCCCAGGCAGGCAACTATTGGGTTTAACCGGCAGGGTTTGTGTATCAGGAGCTGCCCTGTGTGGGAGGAGGTCAGGAACTACCCTGTGGCAGTCAAGCCAGGTCCATCTGACTTGGCAACAGCTAGAAACAGCCCACTGTGCACAGAAACTACAGTCTGAGAAACACATGGCACCACTACTCAGTCATCATTAAGAAAAGGCATTAGCTGTGGGGAAGAGGAGGTATAAAAAGAAAGACATGAGGAAACATAACCTAACTTCAGAATCTCTTTTTTTTTTTAACATAAATTCACTTCTTTTGCTTGTTAGACAAACTAAATTCAATTAGCAAAATTTCTTTAGACGTACTTCCTTATTATGATGTTATTCTCTAAGCGGTTTGGACTGTGTGTGGCTTCTAAAGGTGTTTTGCTAGTTTTTTTTTCCTTTTTGCTTTGATTTGATTGTGCAAGAATTTATGGTAGATATATGTATATAAATTGGTATTGCTAACAGAAGATTTGAACATGCATTGCTCAATTGGAATGTTTCTTGCACAGTCTGGAGACAAGAACTCTAACACAGATGACCTGACTGCCTAAGCAGTGTATTAGGAACACAACACTTCGAGAACTCAAATACAAGTAAGCACCAAGTCAGACAACTGAAAAAGGCAACATTATTCTGAACTGTCAATCCAGCCTTTCTTTAGATTTCCTCTTTCAGAGGTTGAACAACTAGATAAACTGTATATCATACTTGACTGCTAAAAGAAACTGTAGAGGATTTTCAGATTACTTTAGAAGACATAGGGAATACTGGCAATTCAGCTACATTCTAAGTTTACCAGCAAGTGTGCATGTGGCTCAGCACTTGCTGCTGTAATGACAGCAGGTTCATGGAGAGGGAATGGTGGTGTAGAGATTAGTTGGGAGTAGTAGTAGTAGTTTTTCTTGTCCTTTAAACTTATCTGTGAGTCATTCTTCATTTCAGAAAAATATCTAACCTGAGGACTAGACTACAGAGAAAGGTGCCTACAGAGAGCCACTGGGAAATGTAATTATGGGTTACTGAAATTTTTGCAGCTCTTCTAGTTATAAAGAATGGCTTCAGATATCTACAGTAAAATAGTTACTATCAAACCGTTGAGAGAAATTCAATGGCAAGGGTATCTCCACTTTGAAGGATTTTAGCATGCAGTTTCTGTTTGCATACACCTGTTTTTCAAGGCACTGTTGCTCAGTTCATAATTTATAACAAATTTGAAACTCACCGATGAGGACTGGAGCACGGGTTTGTTAGGATATTTAAATCAGAAAGAGGTTTTGACTTTTCTTTCTATTTCTAGGAATTTATATGCTTCTATCTGACATTAAGCACATAAAAGAAACCCAGATCAGAGAAGAGAACATAAAATAGTCATGCCTGTATCTCATCTGATTTGGCAGGTACCAGGACCATTTCATTTTCATAGCTCAAAAAGTGTTTTAACAACTGAGCTGTTTCAGTCTTATAGGCACGAATCCCGTGGTTAGCAGGGAGCATAATGTTTTGAAGGATTATAATCAGTTGTATTGGCTTTTAATAGCTAGAGATATCAATGGAAAATTCTGTAGTACTCTTGGACATATTCGTTGAAGTTCATAGAGAGCTAACAAAAATGTGACCTTATTCATTCTTTTGCTATACATAATGAGTCTATTTGAATGGATATGGAGAACAAGTTTTCATATCTGACTTGAAATGATTTTTGCTGTCAAACCAGAATCTTACTCACTGGAGCATATAAAATTAGCAGGTTTAGAAAAGGCATAGGACTAACTGACAGCTTCCTGGTTTCATCCCAAGGAAGACAGAGCACTTATGTAGGAATGGATTGCATAAGAGTTCTGACAGAACCTACGCCTAGGTTCTATGAAGACTTCTTGAAGGCTTCAGGAGAAGACAATCAAGCAACCCCAAATATGCTGTTCTCATTTAAAGAACATTGAATTTAATATGAGAATGGTACAGGAATATCTGAATAATTGTCAGACTGCTAAGATTCTAGGTCATTTTCTACACCAAAATCTCTTCAAGTCTGACAACAAGTAGTTGAAATAACAAGCCAGTTTCAGTTCTACAGCAAATAATTTTGAACTGCTTCAGGCAACTCTTCACAGTCATTAGCTTAAATACTTAAAGAAAATCCTATTAGCAATATAATCTTAATTTTTATTCAAGAGGAAGATTTCAATTTGTATTTGGTTACCATAACAAGAACAAATTCTAATTGGTCTTTTCTACTACTATCATTTACCCTTAAAGCTACATCAGGGAGAAGAAACAGAATCCATTTGCAATTGTGGTGGTTTAGGCCAATATCCACCCAGTCATAATATCACTCCCTCTCCTAAGCTGGACAAGAGAGAGAGAGAGGAATATAACAAACTGCTTGTGAGTTGAGATAAAGACGGAGAGATCAAACTCGGCAATTCACGTCACGGGCAAAACAGACTCAACTTAGGGAGAAAAAGGTTTGATTTATTAAAGAAACAATAAAAGCAGGGAGACAAGACACAAAACTGTCTTAAAACATCTCCCCCACCCCTCCACTTCCCAGGACTCCCTTTCCTTCCCCAGCAGCAGCACAGGGGATGGGGGATGGGGGTTGCAGTCAGTTCATTACAGATGGACTTTGCCACTGCTGCTTCTCCTCACACTTCCCACTGCAGCACTGTGGGGTCCCTCCCCACGGGAGACAGTCCCTCATGAACTTCTCCAGCGTGGGTCCTTCCCATGGGCCGCAGCTCCTCACGAACTGCTCCGGCATGGGCCCTCCCACGGGGCAGCTCCTCACACACTGCCCAGCGTGGGTCATCCACCGGGAGAGACAGTCCTTCAGGGACAGGCTGCTCCAGCCTGGGTCCCCTCACGGGATCACAAGTCCTGACAGCAAACCTGCTCCGGCGTGGGCACCTCCCCCACGGACTCCCAGGTCTTGCCAGGAACTTGCTCCAGGATGAACTTCTTACGGAGTCACGGCCTCCCTCAGGCATCCACCCGCTCCGGCGTGAGCACCTCCCCCACGGGCTGCGAGTGGATCTCTGCTTCCCGGTGGTCCTCCATGGACTGCAGGGGGACAACCTGCTTCACCATGGTCCTCACCACATATCGCAGGGGAGCCTTCTTCTCAGTGCCTGGGCACCCTCCTCTCCCTCCTTCTCCACTGACCTTGGTGTCTGCGGAGATGTTTTCACATTCTCTCTCCCTGTTGGCTGCTGCAGTTCTGCAACTGCGCAACAACTTCTGCTCAAATATGTTATTCACAGAGGCGTTACTTCCACTACTAATTGGCCAGGCCTGGGTCAGGTGCAGGGTCCAGCTTAGAACTGACTGGCCCTAAACTTGTTAGCTACAGGGGAAGCTTCTGGCAACTCTTTTTGTTTAAAGAAGCCACTCCTTTAGCCCCCCTGCTACTGAAAAACCTGGCCCAGGCCAAAACCACTTCAGCAATATAATTTTCAGATTTACTTTACTTTTCTTCCTTAGCCTTTTTGTCATCAACAGAAAAAAGGCTGTTGTTGAGTAGACGATTTAACCCCTTCTCTTGCTGACATACTGGGCTGGCATGAATCCTTCAGCTATGCCAAAAAATGTTCTGATTTTTCATTTGGCCTCTGTAACTGATCCCTTTTCTGAGAAGTTCCTTTCTTTTCCCTAGATACTCAGTATAGAAGTCAAATCTTCTGTTATTAATGACATAGATAATGGGACTGAAAGCAAACTGAGCATGTTTGCAGGTGAAACAAAGCTGAATAATGCAACTAATACACTTGAGAAAAGGGAGTCATCCAGAGGGACCCTAACAGGCATGAGGAGTGGACACTTGTGAACCTCCAGCAGTTCAACAAGTCTAAATGCAAGGTCTTGCTCCTGAGTCGCTGCAATCACCAGTATCAAAACAGTCTGAGGGATGGATGGATGGATGAAGACCAACACTGTGGAGGACGTGGCGGTACTGGTAGGTGAAAAATTGTACGTGAACTGACATGTGCACTTGCAGTCCAGAAAGCCAGTTGTATTCTGGGCTGCATAAAACGAAGCATGGCCATTAGGTCATGGGAGCTAACTCTTTCTGCTCTATTCTGCTCTTGTGAGAGTCCACCTGCATTCGGTACTGGAGTACTGGAGTACAGTTCTGGGTAAGACATGTACCTGCAAAATCTGGTGTAGAAGAGGGCCACAAAAATGACCAGTGTTAAAACATGTCTTCTAAATAGAAAAGCTGGGAGAGTTGGGGCTTTTCAATCTGGAGAAGAGGATGCTCCAGGGAAAAATTATTTTGGCCTTTGAATATATAAATCACAGAATAACAGAGTCTCAAGGGCTAGAAGGGACAGTGAAAGATCATCCAGTCCAACCACCCTGCCAGAACAGAACCACCTAGAGTAGGTCACACAAGAACTTGTCAAGGTGAGTTTTTAATATCTCCAGAGAAGGAAACTTCACCACCCATCTGAGTAGCCTGTTCCAGTGCTCCCTCACCTGAACAGTGAAGAAATTCTTCCTTGTATTTCTTTGGAACCTCTTATGTGCCAGCTTGTACCTGTTGCCCCTTGTCCTATCATTGGACATCATTGAGAACAGCCTGGCATTTTACCAAGGCATGCAGTGACAGAAAAGGACAACGGTTTTAAAGTGAAAGAGACCAGATTTAGATTAGAGATAAGGAAGAAATATTTTACAATGAGGGTGGTGAGAAACAGATCACACAGAAAAGTTTTGGATGTCCCCATCTATGGAAGTGTTCAAGGCCGGGCAGATGGGCCTTTGAGCAACCTGGTGTAGTGAAAAGTGTTCCTGCCTATGGCTGAAGTGTTGGAACTAGATGATCGTTAAAGTTCTTTCCAAGACAAGCCATCACATGATTCTATGATTAACTCAGTGTGATTTGATTTAAGCAGATGCATATTTAAGTCCTTAATTTCTAATTGATCGAGAGTGCAGTTAATACCAACTGAACTGAAATTGTTATTGCAAAATAAAATTACTTTAATTTTAATATGAATTTCATTACAGCTTTCCAAAGTAGAAGTATGGAAATACAAAAATTAAAATGAATTTGTGACGTCAAGTATGTTTTACACATAATCTACTATCATGAATTTAAGATGTATATTCCTGTCGTTAGATTGTATATAATAGTACTGAAATTAGAGCATGCTTCCAGTATTATCACTCATGTTACTCAGGCTTTTAAATCTAAAATCCTCCTGAAATTTAATGCAAAGATTGTACATTCACTCTGCTTAATCAGGCATACGATAAAGTATTAAGATGAAAACCAACGTTACCTTTCGCTGCATTCAGTACAACTTCTGACTTTCAGCTTTATGCTCTGACCGATAAGCACTTCTCAGATCCTTTAGTTTGGACAGAATTCATCAGAGAGACGGAAGAATGGTGACTGTAATCAATAATGTGTCTCCCTACAGGTTTTTAAACAGAATCAATGTATTATAATGATGAACTCCACTGAATGAAACACAAACTACACTTCTTTGCTACAAGCTAGGAGTGCTAAAAGAATATAGCTGCTCTGATCCAAAGATCCAAGGATAATAATATCACTGTAGCTGGGTTTAAGAAATAAAATTATGTAAAATGATCCTTTGCTCTCTCAATATGCTTAGGCTCTGCTTTTCTGAAGTATTATATAAATTTCTATGGGGTTTTTTGTATGTTTTATGAAAATTTACACTGAATAATCACATACTGTAGCAGCAGCAGAATGAGATTTCTTTTCCTATTAGTAGGAAAGATGCAGTGAGAGCAAATGTTACCCAGTATGAATATGTTTTCAAAATACCTGTCACCACTAATTGGCAATTCCACTGCTTGCTTGGGGAAAACTTTATGAGCATCTCAACTTGTTGATGAAGATATCTTTTGGGGGTTTTGATTTAGATCAATTAGGAACTGATGTGGAGGGAGGTGGAAATGAACTGTTTGCCACACAGCCTGCCAAATTAAACTCCATTCTGATTATAGTCAAGAGTAATAACGTACATATGTTTTCTAACACTTATTTAAGTATAGATCTTGCTGCTCAGCACCTATTTGTACTACTAGACTTAACAAAGTTCCCTAAGGTGAATACTAAATAAACCCCAAACCAAACCCATGCAAAATTTAAAATATGTAACCAAATTTTATTGATTAAAACAGGTTTAAAAGTTGTTCTACTCGGTGTTCCTGAAAAATCAAGTGTTTGGTTAAATTTTATAGGCTTATCTTCATAGTTTATTCCGGTTATTAGTGTATTCAGATTCCACAGTAATGGCACAGGAAGAAGATAAAAGTGTTACTGCAGTGTGCAATGCAAAAAGACATTTCCTATGCCACATCTTTAAGTAGTATGTGTAAAAGAAAGCATTAGAATTGTTCACTTTAAAACAATGCCTCCTTGACAGTTCAATGAAAGACATTTCTCCCATTAAGTGGTGATGGCACTTGCCCTCCCTCTAGAAGGTGAACAAGAACTAGGCTGAAGCAATTGCAGACTTTGTGCACCTTGGCTGCTGGAGTATTCAATTATCTGAGAGGAGGCAAGTCCTCAGATCAACACTGACACTTGCTACAAAGGCTATCACTTGTCAGCTTCAGGAAGAGTCCAGAGAGGATGAGGAAAAAAGAAAATACTGAAGAATTTGAGGAGCTGAACTGTGTTACTTTATACAGCAGCAACCTCTGACATCATGTCCTTTCAGATTCTTGTTCTAGGCTGCCTCCTTTAAGAGTCTAATTATAAGATATAGTTAAATTTATTATGAAGAGTAAACAGAAATAAAACATACAGATTCGTGTCAAGGTGTTTTCTTACTTCACTATATATATATATATGAATCAAAGAATTCCTATCGTGTGAAATTTAGCTGCAGCTTAATTTAAATGTCAGATTACTTCTGCAATATCTCTTCAATAGTTTTTAAGTTTTTATAGTTTTACTGCTTACAGAGATATTGGAAGTGAATAACTGTCTCAACACTTAAGTTCTTGAACTTGAGAGATTGTATGCAAGTAAAAAATGGTAGTATTTCTTTTTATTCAGCTATGTGATGATAATAACACTTAAACACTAATAACATTCAATCACTTGGACTGAAACAATGTGAATGGACCATACAAAGACTCCTTCCTCTATGGGAAAGTGGACACACAGGATTTGCATTTCCACATTTTAAAAAAGGACATGAACCAATATGGCAAAATTTGGGGTGAAACTAGCTGAAATCTGAATATGGAGCAAGAAGAGGGAAAAGCTGTAAGAATTTGTAGCTGAGTGGTCTCTGAAAAGATAGTACTGTGCACAGAGTGAGATGGTATAAGGAGATGTAAGTAATTGCCACAGAAACTTTTGAGTAAGTCCATTGTTTCAAAATTCTTAATTTAAGGATGACTCATAGTAAAAACAGGGGAAAAAAATGTATTTTGGAAATATATAAGGAAGCAGTCTTCTCAAACAGAATGCTCACTGAAGTCTATCTAAACACCTATTAAAACAGATTTCTGGAAGTATGCCTAAAGTGAAATCAGTAAATCACTGATGGGGAAGTTTTATTCTAAATATTCTATTATTTTGTTCTAAAATTAGGGATAGGTTATTTTGGTATAATTTTGCACATAAGCACCTTTAAAATATTACATGGCACGAACAGATGATGACAATTTCCAGGATTTAATATGAGTTTTGAAAACAATTTATAGATTCTTGTGAAGGTGGCAATATCAAAGTTCCAAGTTTTCTTTTGTTGTGCCAAGTAAGAAAAAGAGAAGTTACCTAACATCGAAGACTTGTTTGACTTAATTCCTGTTGATTCCAAAAGCTTTTGTGAATTGTGTGGAACTATATAATGCATTTAATTTTCTTTTTACAACAATGAATGATGTTTTTCTCTCTTCAACTGATAAATTATTTATGAAAGTAATATGCGGCCTTAAACCACCTGTTTATATTCTGGGTTAGGTACAGAGATTTTACTAGCAGACTTGTTTTTTGCCGTTCTAGGGGAGTTTTTTGAAGTTGTGTTTGCAGTCTAGGGAAGGAAGCAACTTTCATCATCAAAGACTAGGATCAAATCTGTAAAGCTAGAAAATTCTATAGAATAGTTTTGTTAGCTGAGCAGAAAAGTTGTCTGTCTTTGTAGTACTAACTTTAGGAGTTGGAATAATAGAATCATAGAACCATTTCAGCTAGAAGAAACCCTTAAGATAATTGAGTCCAGCCTTCATCCTACCCCTATCAACCACTAGATCATTTCACTAAGTGCAGCATCCAACCATCTCTGAAACCTCTCCGGGGATGGTGACTCCAGCACGTCCCTGGGCAGCCCGTTCCCATGCCTGACAACCCTTTCAGGAAAGAAATTCCTCCTCATATCCAGCCTGAACCTCCCCTGGCACAACTTAAGGCCGTTTCTTCTTGTTCTATTGCTTGTTACTAGGGAGAACAGGCAGACCCCCACCTTGCTACAGCTTCCTTTCAGGTAGCTGTAGGCAGCTATAACGTCTCCCGAGCCTTTTTTTCCTCAGATTCCTCAGCTGTTCCTCATATCCTTTACTACCTTGGAAGTCCATCTCTGTATCCTCTCCAGCACCTCAATATCTCTTGTAGAGAGTGGCCCCAAACTGGCCACATTGAGATAGTGTAGAGGGAGTAGATTTTTTAACATCAGGAGAATTCTCTATATTTACCAACTACATAACTCTGTAGGAGACCTATGTTCTATGACCTTTGTTACCCACTAATCACATCACACATGAATTCTGAGAACTAGTGTGTTCTGAGGAGGTCTTCTTTAAATCTCAACTGAAAGTTCCAAAGCAGTAGGACATCAAACAATGGAATAATTAGTAATGGTAATGATAACCCTCTAACGAAGAAATTAATTAGTAATTAGTAGTAATTAGTGATCTCATGTCATTAAACTTTCGGAATGGATTCCACATGCAGAGAAACTAGGCAAAATCAAAAAGCAACCTATGTCATTAAAGATGAAAAGTTTTTATTTGAGTAATCATCCTCAAGCAGCCACCTCCCTAGTTAAGTATATAACTATATGTAAATGAAAAATATATAATACGTATAATAAATATATATAACTTCAAACATTCCGATTGCTGCTTTAAATTAACTTTTTTCCTACTTAAAAAAGTTAATTGGTAGAAGCTATTACATTTTTGACCAGTAATATAGTGTTTCAAAAAGGTGTTTCTAAAAATAACCTTCTTAAATAAGCAGCTTTTTTCCTCTGCGTGTAAGCTCCTTAATAAAAACAAAATCCAAAACTACACCTTTTTGCTTTTTTGTTTTTCTTACCAGTGAATAATATAATAAGAATAAGTAAAAATTTGGAGCACTTTCTGTTTCTCATTTTGTTTCTCCCGATTTTTCTTTTGTCTACTGCATAATTTAACATTATCTTTTCTATACGGGAAATGCTGTGAAAGGTAATATTTTGTGCATTAAAAATGCAGGAAAAGAGCTGAGAAGTTAGTTCCAGAATAGCTGTCAGTAACTCTGAACCACAATGTTGTCTAAATAACTGAAAACTTAGAGTTATCTTGAAATTAGTTATAAGAATAGGCTTCACCTGTCTTATATCGTGGATCTTGGAAATAGTTCTTTTTTCTACCTTTACTTTTAACTCCTATATTTTGACTAAGTCAACTTTAGACACTTTATTTTTGCCTCCGGCCATTTCCTTTGCCACTTGAATTAAAAAAGAGTGGGATTGCTTTTTCCTTCACTAAAATTTCTGAATGAAAAAGTATTTCAGAGATACTAAATAAAGATAACTATAGACATATAAGTTATAGACAACTTTACCTTTTTAATGGCAAAGTCTTGTTTTTTCCGGTTTGAAAACCAGACTTGCATTCACAATATTTAGTACTGCTGGAAGTCCATTAGAAAATGCTAAATATCAGTTGTTTTCAGCAATTTTCTTAGAAGACTGTTTGTCTCTCTTTTGAAATAAAAACCTGTGTCAGTGACTGAAAAGCACCAAAGAAATACAAGCTGTTTATAACACAACTATTTCATGTCAGTGACTGATAATAGTAATAGTCTAAGAAGTGCTTTCCAGCCTGCTCCATTTGATGTGGTCTGAATATAACATCTTAAAAAAACCCAAATTTTAAAAACTTCAGTTTTTAGGTACTTTTTCTCTCTATTTTATATCCAAGATTAATGAAAAGTTCAATATGGGGAATCACCATGATATGAAACAGAAGGGAAGTTGGAACTTAGTAAGACACATCTTTCTTATAAATAATAAAATATGCTTCTAGGGCTGCTAGATATAGGCAAAAATAGGGTTTTCTTTCCTTTTTTTCTGATTTAATATAATTAGATTTGCAATCGATACTAAGTTTCATAATTATATTGAAAAAGATTCAGTTATGTTTAGTGTATGTTGGGTATTACATGACTTCAGGTAAGAACAATATGAGTAAGATAATTCATATTTATAGTTTAGAATTAGTTTCCAGTTTGTAAAGTTCTCCTGCATTTCAGTGTAAGGGAGATTTGCTTTTCCTTGCACAACAGGTGTTCTTTCCTCTTCAGACTGCAAGATAAAACCACCTTGGTCTCCTAGCACAAGGTAAAAAATTGATCCCAGTTCATCTCTATGCTGTCTATGAACAAGTAGATAGATGTCTGTCTTAGTTCCTCTGTTATTTCTTTTCCAGGCTGAATGGTTAGTCTAGTTTGTTATTCTTAAATCAGAAACCATTTCATACACTTTTATATTTGTCAGAGGCATTTTACTAATTCTACCAGTTTTACTGTATCTGCTAGTCCCACTGCATGTTTCCTGTGATGTCAAACTGTGCACAAAATGCAGACACTACATTGTATGGGGTTATGCAAAAGTAAACTTTTCTTCTGTATATCTCTCCTATTAATTCCAGGGTTTTATTGGTTCTGTTGGGACTTTTTTACAACAAATGAAAAGAAGGCCACCTGTCTGAATGACAACAGTTGTTATGGTCTGCTGTGGCATATATATTAAGTTTTATCTACTATTTTACTCCATAGTCACTGAGTAAAATTGTCATACCCCAATAGCTGAGTGTGGAAGTTCTCATGGCTTTTATTAGCTTTATCATTATTGGTGTTTACTAAAAACCTTCACATTTTAGGCTTCAGTGTCAGTGACCTATGTGACTGCTGTATACATTCTTTGAGCAGAACTGGCTTAACTCTGTACAGGAAGAGTATGATATACCTAAAAGTTACTGGAGATTTATATGTCTTAAGAAATATAATACATAGTTACTGCACCCAATGCATTTGATATCATGTTGCTTCACTTCTGTTTTCTATGAGTTGGAGCAACAGTCACACAGAAAATTTGGATAAATTTGTATTTAAATATTCATATAAGGCTTATTTATAGTAGCTAAATTACAAATTATGGTTGCAAAGGAAGTTTCACCACTCAAAAAGGAAATAAAACCCTAAATTTCAAGTTAATTGCTTCTCAATCTTCTTTTTTTTTTTTTTGTAAGAAAAATAAGGTTCTCTCTCTCACGTCTACTCTTGTCCTGAAACTTCAAGTTATATGGCTGCCTGCCCAGATTTAGCTCTCAATAATGTCAGTCACACATTTACTAACAAAAGACCTTTTAATCAAAAAGCTGAGTTTGAATTAATATTTTTGCAAACAAGCAGGGAAAGAAGGAAATTCTTTCTCTGAAAAAATCCATTCATAGTTGAGTATGTAATGCTTGAGAATTTTAATTCCTGTAATTTAATGTTTCAAAGCTAGAAACATTTTGGAAAATATGTCATTCTGTATTTGCACATCTTGTCTTCCTTATTTCCTATTTCCATCCCTCTTTGTTGCTTGTGTCCATCCCAGATGGGCATCAGAATTCAGGATTTTCTTCTGCATTGACATAATGATACCATGACTGTCATTGTGTTTATCATGTAGTTTGGATTACCCACACCAACAAACATACAAAAGTATGTGGATTCTTAATTTAAATTGTCAGGAAAGTGGGTGCATGAATCTATATGAAAAAAAATAATATTCTTAACCTGTGATTAATTCTAATATTCTGGTAATGAAGTCTGTACTTCAAAGAACTGGCTTTCTGGATAGTGTTTCTAATCTTTACCATTTAAAAGTAATTAGTCTTGAATAAGGATAATTCACTACTAAAATTTCTGACTAAGCATGGCAAAATCTGACCCATGTAATTATGTTTTTTGTCCTCTGTATTCATACTGAATGCAATTCTATACTTAGCTTTATTCAAAGCAATAATACTCTTTCTTCTTACAATATGTCTGCTGAACATTAGATATTATATTATATGATCTGTAACAAATATCTAGTTTAATGACACATCCATTGATTATTTGGATGATATAAATCTGATTGCTAATGTCTCTTGAAAAACACGCTTGTGTCTGATGGAAAGTCTTGAGAACTTAGGGTTCTTTTTATGAGTTTTGCACTAGATGATTTTAAAGGTCTTCTCCGACTGAAACAATTCTATAATTCTTTGGAATATATATTATCAAGGTTATCTATTCTTCCTGTGGTAGGAATAACTGTTTGTAAAGTATTACTTAACAATTCAAAACTCACCTGGACGAGCTCCTGTGTGACCTATTCTAGAAGGTCCTGCTCTGGCAAGGGGTTTGGACTGGATGACCTTTCGAGGTCCCTTCCAAGCCTTGAGATTCTATGATTCTGGGAAAGTGATAGCATCTATCTCCTCTATTACACTTTAATACAGCAGTGGCTGACAAACCATGTATATTGCATCTCCATACAAGATGGAATGTAATTGAACAGTAGAGTTAAAAAAGCATCATACAAATTAAAAAAAAAAAAATCAGGTTTCATAACATGTAAAAACAGTTTCAGGGTTCTTAATTCCTAGCATCTGGAGTAGCTAATGAGCGTCTTTTGAATATACATCTGTCAAATATCTCTCTCCCTCTCTCTGTATATGTACACAATAACTGTCACATAAATACACACATACACACAGAGAAGAGTCTTGGAACAGAATGGAATTGCTGTTTTTAAAGGTCAGAAGTTTGTTTTGAATCCAGAGTATTGCTGTGCTGATTTACTATACAACCCCAAGAAATACTTTAGTGTTGGGAGCTTTTCTTTCTATATTTGAAAATTCATATGGACTAGCTTTGTAGAAATGTATTCATGTGATAGGTTGATTTGTCATAAAACTTCAAAAAGAATAGGTTCTGAAGGATGGACCGATGGATAGATAGATAGATAGATAGATAGATAGATTCTTGCAAGAAAAACAAAGTTTGTATTAGTTCAATTAATATTTTTCCTTCTACACAAAATAGAATATTTCTTTTTTTAGATACCTATAATACAGTCCAAGAAAAAGAAGAGCTGAAGTGACAGAATTGTTAGTGCTCAAATCCCAACTCAGTAAGTTACACTTATAGCAGAATAGGACTCCACTGTTCAGATCCCTCATCTAGTTATCTAGAGAGTGAACTTCAGTCTCATTAAAGGTATTGGCCAGTTTTCCTTCACAGAAATCTTCAGACTGGCATGAGCTTTTTCTAGAATTAATTATTTCTGTTGGACCAAACTCTTCAGACAATGACTCAGCTTCTGACTAGTCACTTTAAACTATTTGAGAAAATCATAGATTTTGATTTTTTAAACACTGATGTCTAAAGTTAAAGGACTAAATCTAGGCTGAGCACATGAAAGATACAGACAGACATAACAGAAATTATATTCCAGCAAATCCCACTGAAATGTCTGGGAGACATTCTGTGCTTCTGACAAAATGTTTAGGTAGGAGTGCAATTCTGGCTTTTTTTTGTTGTTGAAGTAATATGTGATTCTATGTTTCAAACATAACAGTACACTCTGATTGCCCTTGAAAATCAGTCTATAATTCAATTTACTGGGATAACTTTATTTTCCACCTGGAAATAATGCCTGGTGACAGATGCTAGGTTTTTAATAAAAAACTTATTTCTATACACACAAAGGAGCAGAGACCAGTAGTGACTGGCTGGTGGAAAACCCTGTCCACCTACTCCAAGGCTCATCATACGACCTCATTAAAAGGCCTGTCTCCAGACACACAAAGGAGCTGAGAGGCACAATGGCAGGATAAAGAGCTTTATTAAACCAGTCAGAGCAATGGGCATGCTGCTTTGGCTCCTCCCAGTCCTATCTCAGGAGGGACATCAGTACAAAAGCCTGGGCATAACACCCAGTGCCATGAGTCAGTGGGAGACAGTCATGACAGACTGAAAGGTGTCCTTGCCTACAGGACTGGGACAGTTATGGAAAGGAGGGAAAGAGCACTTCAGGATTGTAGAAGACTTACTATGGAATGTTTATGAGAGGGACCAAAGGCAAGGAAAAGGAGGGAACAAGATGCTTTGGAAGGTAAGAAATGTGAGAAAACAGAATGATAAGGGAATAAAAGTGGATGGTCATGTAAAAAAGGTCAAAGTTTAGAAAAGTAGCTGTGCATCAAATAAGCATAGTTTGTAGAGTAAAAGATTATATCAGTTATCTGTGTTTGTAGGGCACAAGAAAAATAAAAAGTTGAAATAATGAAGAAAATCTAAAAAAAAAGGAAACAAATCATCTATCTTGTTTGTAAAACTGGTAGGACAGCTATCTTTCTCTTTACTGAAAAATTATTTTGTTATTCCAAGCTATATTTTTTTCATGTCTACTTTTGAATTTTCAGTTCTACTGTAACTAATTTTTGACATGAAAAACAATAGGTTGTGTAGAAAGAATTGTTGAATATTCCAGTATGAACTGGAAGGGAAATAAATTTTGTCATTTGTTTCACAACACTTTTTTTCTTTCCTTTCAGGAGAAAGAAAATCCTACTATCTCTTATAGATTGGACTTCTTTAATGTTTTCATTTTCTTTAATTTTATTGGATATAAGGAAAGTGTATTCTTGCAACATAGTATAGTTTCTTCTTGTAGTCATGCTTCATTATTTTTTTGTACTTATTTATTTTTTAAAAATCAAATATGATCTTATCCCAGTAAGATGTAATGTTTTATTTGTATGGAAAAGTAATTTATTTGCAGAATAATGTACAAAAAATTATGACTAGCATGTTTAAAAACCAAAGCATGGTTTTCTTTACAAATAAGGGGCTTGGAAATCTATTTTCTCAGATTCCCAGATAATTTTACTGCAGTTATTATTAACCTTATACATTAAATAATCGTTACTAATAGAAATTATGAATGGCACACTAGCCAACCACCTTCTATACTCCATTACATAGCCAACCACCTTCTATACTCCATTACATGTTTCCCAGACTACAGATCTCTTTTATCTCAACTCCTAACTTTTTTCCAGAGAATTTATAATGTAATCACAAAGCTTTAGATATACCCTGTGAATTTGTTCTGGTGAATGTCTAACATCTTTTTTAGAAATTCTACAAAATTATTCTCTTATCTGATAAAGACATTTTCCTCATATTTCATTTATAGCCTTACTACATAGTATGGAATATAAGTTAACATGTCATACAGTTGGAGATTGTGTTTTTCAAATGTAACTCTGAATCACTTACCTGATGCAAAGTGTTAGAGCTAAGCATTCTTCCATCCAGTATCTGTATTATTCTGAAGTCTTTTTGTCTACTGTATGTAAAGTCTTGTAAAATTTATGTCTTACAGCACTACACTATACATATCCCTGTGGAACCATCACTTCAGAATTGCAGATTTCCATGCCACAGGATAAATTAAAGGTATTTTTAAATTAAAGACATATAGACAAAGAACATTAGAAAACTAAGACAAGTGTCAGTTCCTGAAGGTAAGTACCTTAATAAACAAATTAATTTTGAAGTTTGCAGCATGAAATTAAAAAATTGTCCTTAAATATTCTGTCACTGTCAATAACTTCATTCAAAATAGACATAACAGAGCAACATATGATCTGAGCTACTTTATGATAAAATAAAACAGTTGCATTTCTAAGTCATTCTCTCAAACAACGAAAGTGTCTCTTCAGTCCAATGAAGTACTGCATTTTGTTTTGTATTTCACAAGTGAGTATATGTGTTGGATTTGTGTGGAGCCATTTCTAACAACAGCGAAGGAGGTGGAATGGTGTTCCCTGTATGAAGTTTCCCCAGCTCTAAGTCAGACCCAATTCTAGGGCTGAGCCAATTGAGTGCTTCCATGATCACTTTTTGGGGAGAAGTCAGAATGAATATTGGGGGACAAATCCAGCAGCTCAATGGAGATGGGGCTGCTGCAGTTCCATTTTTCAAGCTGAAGCATTGTTTGTAAGGCAGCTGTTAACATCTCCATCAAAAGTTATGAGGTGTCTTAGGTTTTCTATGTCCAGGCTATAGCCCACAGTTCCTCATTTATGCATGGATAAAGGAATAAAATCTGCATATCTTGCATAATATTGATAGATTTGGAAACTCCGATTCTCTCCTTGCTGGCCATTAATATCCTAAAAGATTACTAATAACCAGTAAGAAGACAACCTGAGTTTCTTCTTCATGCTTCTACACTGATGAGCAACTTGTGGGAAGAAATAAAGGAGAGTGTTTATTCATATGTTAATATTCACTGGTTTGGTGGGTTTATAAGAAACATTAGCAGTTTTTGTGATTTTTTTTTTTTAATTACAAAATACAAGATAAAATAATCTTCCTTTTGCCATCATAACAAATTCAGTCTTGATTTATTGAAATGTTCTCTTTTCTGTGTTTCAGATTGTAGTGCAAAAATGGTGAGCATAATCAAACTACTAACTTCTTCTTGGGTAGTTCTTTGAGGCTTCTGCATTCTTTACTGAAGATAAATGAGCTGTTGCAAGGTTTTTTTAGTCAGTTACTGGAAGCTTTGTTTCCCTCATTTACCTTTTAACTTGCCATATGACTACAGTATTAGGTTAATGCACTGAAATAAAGCTGAATTTGTTACTTAAGTGGCTAGTATTTATTATGTCCCTGCCCAATCTTTCTTGGTTCTTTTTTTCCTCTTCTAAGTGCACTAATGTGTCCTCTTAACTTTTTTAAAAGATGTTTAAATTATCTAGAGGGGGATATATCTTGTTTGGTTAGGTCCTATTTTCTGTTCACATAATCAATTGACTTGTTTAACACATGCTATAAAACTCTGCTGTATATTAAGACGTGCTGTATAACTCCACACTGCATTTTGGAGGGGAATTAGAAATATTGAATAACAAAGTTATCTACAAGTGATGAACTTCTTTTACTTGAAACAATGAAAAATCTGAAGACTTTCTATTGCCTCTGTCTTTCATAATGCAAAATCACAGCTCTGGTATATTAGTTTATGCATAGTCTTGACTTTACATGCAAACTCCAATTCACAGTAGTAGTCTTGCTCGTCACATATTTCCAGTTCTACTTTCTGAATCTAAATAGTCTTCTGATAGTTATCAGTTAAATTATACAGAATGCCTCCTCAAATAAATAACTTCCTTTTTTAAACCAAGTTTAGTTCTAAGGACAAACATAATATTTATTTTCCTATATTGAGATAAATAGGCTGCTCTTTTGTGCCATTTAAACCAGACTGTGAACTTAAATAAGCCTTGAATCCATCAAAGTAAACAAATCTGAAAAAAATCTATTTCTCCAACATTTCTAAACACTGTGCTAAATCACTTAGCACAGACCAAGCCAAAGGAGATCACAATGAGCCGCTCACTGTAATGAATGGCTTTTCTATTCCTGGCATTTTCCTTATTGAATGGTTTTGCTCAGGAGGTAAATCCATTAGGTACTGAAATAAAAATGTTTTCTCATGATACTGTCATGGTGTCTCTATGGAGACAGTCAGCTGCTGCTTTGTCTTCTTCACACATTTTAAAAGACCGAGAGAGAAGGAAAAATGTCATCAAACAGTACATATAAATGTGGATTTCTAGACTTTTTTATCATATCATGCTATATAATAAAACAAAGCATTTTGTGCTTTTGAATCAACTGCTTAAAAAAAATAGCATTACCAATGAACTGAACAGAGAAGTCAGATCAAAAAAATGCCTTTGCTATGTAGTTTTAAACTTGACTGAAAGAAGTGGAAGAAAGTAACAGGAAGACAATAAAAGCCAGAACTTCACTTGTATGACAGAGATGAGTGGCAAAATTCTCTAAACATGGCGATAATTTAATGACACTGCACACAGTAATCAAGTTACATGGGGAAATAAAGAGATTTCTAATAGTAATATGTGATTTGTAGATCTGTGAATGTTCAGAGAAAAAAAAAAATTAAAGGCCATAATCTGTTTTCTTGAAGGGAAAGAGGCTGAGATCAAAGTCTTTGTTCAAATCAATAACTGGGGAAATGGAAACAATCACCTCTAAATGGTTAGTTGCAAATATTTTTATTGTAAATTTGTTCCTAATACTATCACAGGTTCTTATTTTAAGTATAAACTATCTTCACTGTGATCAAATTTTCTTTAACACTCTTTCATCCACTTCCTTTGTAAATAGAAGAAAAAAATATGGAAGAAGTTCCTTGTTTAGTTCCCATCTGATATTTTCTTGATAGTTTTTGCTGGCAATTATTAATTTTTCAGCACTAGAATTTCATGAAGATGGATTAATTTTCACAATTTCTTTTTTAATGGATCCCAATTTTTTTTATGTAAGCATAATACAAAATTACATTATTTATATTAGTTGGACTTTCACAGCTTGCAAGTGGGTCACTTCTTAACAGTTAGACTTTCTCAGCTTACAGTTTCAATATTCACAGTAGAAAAACAATTGAGATTAAACACACTGGTGTAATACATATGATGTGCATTAACTTTGTAGAGTGAAGTGTCCAGAGAACAGAAGAGAAGGTTGTCTAATTATAGTAAAAAATCTCAGGACCATCTTCTTGACAATAAAACATGGTGGAGGGTTTGCCAAGACTGTCATAAAACTGAGCATTTGTATGTATGGATGTATAGACACATGCATAGACACATACATGTTGCATGTTCAGACTAAAAGGTGGCTAAAATTTGTTTTTTTGAAGAAATATTCTTACTGTTATGATAATGCATTTGTAAAAATAAACATGTAATACAAAAGAAGCATGGGAAAAGAATATATCTGTGTACAGGAAAGGACATATCAAACTCATGATGTCTGGGATCCATTAAGGTGGCCAATCTGACTGCATACCAGAGTTTACATATTTTTCCCACGCTACAGTAAAGTCACTTGATATAACAGTGGCTTCTGTTGATGCAGAGGTTCCTAGTACATATCAGGTGTAGGCTGTGGAAGGAAAAAAGCCATTCTGTTGTTCTTAGTCCTGTGGAGGTTTCTGTGGGTTTCAACACTATGTCATACATTCAGCGAGGTAAACTGTCATTTATAGAACAGATTGTCTGCCATCTTATTATGGAAACACAACCTGAGGTATATTTCCTCGACAAGCACACTTGACAGAGAATACTTTGTACCAGCTCCTCCTCAGCCTAGACCACCTTGTCCACAGGTGAAAATGAATTCTTTCAAACCTTTTGTCAACTACTAAAGGTAATAAAGCGAAACAGAAGTTTCATATCTGTTAATACAAAGTACTACATTAACAAGAGAAAGGAGAACCAGTGCAGGAGCAGAATATTCTAAGCTAAAAACTATCTCTATCAGGGCACAGATGTTACTATGAATTTGGAAAAAAATTAATACTTGTCCCGGGTTTGGCCAGGATAAGGTGAACTCTCCCCAGCTGCCGCTAGGCGGCGTGGCCAGGCTGTTCGATCCCATGTGAAGTCACACTGGGGATATAAGGGCAGTAGTGGGGCTGCGGCGATGCTGCGGCCAGTGTGGGAACCGAGGTTGTGCTGTCGGGCTGAGCGTTGCGGTGAGTAGTTACACTGAACATTGCTCATTTTTCTTTGTCCTTTGGCCATCACTGTAACTCCCTGTTCTTTGTGATGGTCTATTGAATTGTCTTTATCTCAATCCAGAAAGTTCTAGAACTCTTTCAGGATTCTCCTCCCCATCCTGCTGAGTTGGGGAGGAGTAAGTAACTGGGTGGTTTGGTTATTGTTCAGTTAGGGCTAAACAACCACAATACTGGAATGAAAAAAAAGACAGAATAACTGAGTAGAAAGAAAGCAAAACAACATCTGTAAAAAAAATCCCCAGAATATACTGCCTTGAGTCAAAGTCCTACCTACTATAAACTCAGTTTCTCCCTGTTGAGAAGAAAACACTGCATAAATAACAAAATCAAAAAGGAATAAAACATATAGCAGCCTTAGTTGTTGTATCTGTAAAGGGAGAGAGAGAGGGAAAGCAACAGTAATAATGTTTTGATGTTCACAGTGCCTCAACTGGTGGGAATTAAATGTAGAAATCTGTGAAAAAAAGTAGTGAGAGTTAATGGGAAAAGTGACAAGAAGACCAAGTTGGTCACTGTCCATTGCCTATACAATATCTGGTACCTTTGAAAAGATCTGGGCTGGTATGAATCCTTCACATGCCTGAGAAATTAAAGAAATTATTATGAGTCAAAGATTTCACAAGTGTGCTGAGGGAAACCATAGCTTGAACTATGGCTAACTACTACTCAGAGTAGATGGCTGTTTTGCAAGCATAAATGTAAAAGTTTCTTTAGTGTGGAAATGACTGTCACACCAGAATATTTAGTCCTGTATTCATGTAAGAATTGTACTGGTCTTTTATCCTGACTGGTTTTTGCCTATGCTTTTCAGTATTTGTCTACTCTATTCATTTTAAGAGAATTGTAGACTATCTGAAAGTTAAAATGGACCCACAAGGATCATCAGGTCCAACTCCCTGGTCCTTACAGGGCTACCTAAAACTAAATCATACGTTTAAAAGCATCATCCATACACTCTTTGGACTCTGACAGGCTTGATGCCTTGACCCTACTCCAATGACCAATTACGCTCTCAGAGAAAAACCTTTTCCTAATGTCCAATCTGAATGTTTCCTGAAGCAGTTTCATATGACTTCCTCATGTGCTATCACTGCTCACCAGATAGATCACCACCTCTCCCTATCTTGACCTCCTTGAGGAAGCTATATACTGTGATGAGGTCACCCCTGAGCCTTCTCTTCTCCAAGCTGAACAAACCAGTGACCTTATTTGCTCCTCATCAGTCTTGCCCTCAAGATTTTTCAGTCTTGGTCCCCCTCCTCTCAACACTCTCTAACAGTTTCATTACTGAGGCACCCAAGACTGCACACAGTGCTCATGGTGGAGCCAAACCAATGCAGCATAGAGAAGGACAATCATCTTCCTCGACTGTTTTGCTATGCCATGCTCCATGCACCCTAGGGCCTTTGTCCCTTTTGGCTGCCAGGACATAACTGGCTCATATTTGACTTGTCATCAACCCCGCCTGCTAGATTCCTTTCTATGGGACTGCTCTCCAGCTTCTTATTTCCCAATTTGTATATATAACCAAGATTACAACAACCCAGGTGCAGAACCACTTCCTTGTATAAACTTTCATACAGCTACTGATAGCTTAGCTCTCTCATCTATCCAGATCTTTCTGTAAGACTTTTCTACCCTTGAGGGAGTCCACAGCTCTTCCTAATTTACTGTCTCTCAAACTTACTTAATGTAGTCCTCCCATATCCTTTGCTTCCCATGTCCATAAACTTTTCCATTTTAGTTGGTTTTAAGAATGTCGTACAGTGGCCTAAACCTTTTCTGTTAAAGCAAGTAGAAGGCAGCCAGCCATTGAAAGATGGTAGTGGATATTTAAGTTTGCAGGGGGATGGAGTGCTAGCAGAGGAAAATTTTACAGTTCTGGATTAAAGTAGCACCATGATTAACCAGAAGTCAAATTCTGACACATTCATTCATTTTGGTTGTTCTTTGCTTTGTGAGTGATCTCATTAGAATAATTTAATCTTCATGCATAAGAACTCACTAGATACGATGAATAAGCATAATGAAATTTAATCCTGGGGGGAATGAATAGCATAAACTGGTACTATTCATGTAGTGTTAACAACATCTAGGTTAACAAAAAATGATTGATGTCTATGTAGTATTCACTTAAGAGAGACATTTATTATCTTAATAAGACAATGACAGTCTTTAAACTAGATGAGGTCTTTAAATCTACCTATAAGCATATTGTCTTACACAACAATTTACTCCTCTCTCTGGACTGTTTTTTTCTTTCCACTTTACCCAGCCCATAATTGGGAAACATCTTGGATTTTTTTCCAAACAGATGTGCATCTAGCAAGAGGTCAAACCAGGAGAAAGTGTGTTCATTTATAAATCATATAACAGGGGAAAAAATGCCATTAACTAATATGATGTATATACTGGTAATGATCACTTCTGTCGTAATTTTTCCATGTGGTTTAAAATAGTAAGATTGATATTGTAACCTCATAACATATATAAAGAAATGATAGTACCCAGGAAAGCTCCAAATTGAAATACTCAATTTTCACTAGACAGGAGAAATTAGAATGGAATTTTTCAAGTGTCCACTTAGAACTAATTGAAGAGAGATGTCTGACTTTATTCCAATGTGATTACGTGTTCCTTTCAAGGACAATTTCCATGGTCCAGTTTCTGACTAATTTTCTATTGGTTCCAGGACAAGCTATTCCATGAACAGCTGTCATAGAAAGTGAATGTGGCTTTTAAGGACAACCTGTTTTCTTTTCTCAGACTGATGTGAGTGCTTATTTATCACTTTTTTTCCCTCACTGTGTGATACTTACTGGGAGCTTCAAAATTCAAACATGCAGATCAGAGTGTTTATCAGAACATGAAAGTCATCCTCTTCTGGTATGTTTTCTGGGCTATAAAGCTCAAGCAAGGGCCTATTGTATCTCTTCTGATATAGTAGGTAATGTACTGAGGATCTAAAATGCACATCAAGATGTCACAGTTGGTTCATTGGCCGTGTCGTGGGCTTTGTTGTTATTAGTTAGCTGCTTCACTTTGCTTTGAGCTAGAATGAAGTAAAATGCAATGAAATATTTGTTCGTAATATCCTAAGTAGTCTTCACACTTACTGGTATTTATACCAGGCAAAATTAAAAGCAAAAAAATATTACTTCACTTCCTGAAGCCTGTAAATATGTCTTTTCTAGAGCAACATTCATCCCTACATGAACAGCTGGTAGACACGTCATCTCACTGAAGGTTAAACTGTTCTTGATAACTCATCGAGATGTTTCAATGCAAAATATGACCTTACATTCTATAACATATTATAAATATGCAGAATACTCCTAAATGTGACAAATATACATAGTTATTTTCTGATATTGAACTGACACAAGACACTGCTCATTAGTTGGTTTTAGATATTGTTTCCAACTTTTTTGGCATCTACATCCTAGCACAGTTAAACTTCCCCTCTCTCCTCAATCCTTGATTTGATTAATAATTTATTGTTAGTTCTAGTTATTTACTGATGGTTGGGCATAACTTCAATTATCTTCAAATATATAATGAAGAAAGGCTCTAATAAATTCTAGTGTTATTTACTGATGGTTGGGCATAACTTCAATTATCTTCAAATATATAATGAAGAAAGGCTCTAATAAATTCTAGTGAAAATTTACAAAATTCACTATTCTTAAAAACAATAGCCATCCTTTAACAGCCAGACTTGACTATCTTAAAGATCCTTTCAGCCTAAGTGTTTCTATTCTATTCTATTCTATTCTATTCTATTCTATTCTATTCTATTCTATTCTATTCTATTCTATTCTTCCAGTTGAAATCATAAAACCTTAGTTGTTAAATTCTTCAATAATTTTGAAAATAGGCTTTTTTTTTTTTTGGCTTATATGGGCTGCAGTTCCAGTTGAGAAAATTTGTCAATATTTCACTGTACTTTGTTGCTCTTTTAGCATGCCTGTTGAAGAGCAGTTTCCAAAGTCTTGCTGTTGCTGTTCAAGATACGTAATTTTCTGTGGTGTCTCCCAGTATGCCTGCTTACTGTGACTCTCAGTGATATTGATTCTGAGACAGAGAGAGATGGTTGGCTTCCAGTCCCTGAAGTTTTTCCTCCTTTTCCCTTTCCCAGCCAACTGTTCTGTTAGCAGAATTCTCTCTCAGCAGGCAGCTGCCAGTGCTGCTGCTCAAATGTTTTTCTGGTGTGTACTTTCATGGAGATATTGCCAATAAATTTCACGATGCCTTCTGTTTGGATCTCTTGTGCCTTTCAATGCCACTGCACAGCAAACTACCTTATGACAGATTTATCTTTTTTTTCCTTTTTCAGAGAAACTGAAATATTCCAGATTTACATACAGAAAACAGGAGAAGCTCTGCACATGTGTCTTCTTGTTCACTGTTTTGTTGCGGTTTGTTTTTACTCCATACAGGTTGTAGTCTATTTTTTCCCTTGATTCTAGGTTTTATGCGCTGCTTCTTTCTGCCACTTCATCTTCAAACGTCTGGATTTGCATAATATTCATGTCTGTTTTAAAGAAACAGCTTTCCTTTCTTCTGCAGTCTTAAATTCAGAAACTAACAAGGAAGCAATTCTAAAGTTTTTGGTAGGAAGAAAATTAGAACCAAGTGGCAAGACTGTAACCTGTGATATATCTGATACGACTAACATGCTGAAGAGGTTTTGAAAGTTCTAGTTCTGTGCTTACTTCATCTCTTCAATTTATTGATAACATATGAAGTAAAATCTCAATCCTTAGTTCCCCACAGCCGGTACCTGCAGGGACTAAGATCTAATTTCAGTGGGCAGTCGTCTGACAGAGAAGTGTCAGGGTCAGATTTCCAATCCTACCCAAGAGTAAGAATTGTATGTTAAGTCCACCTAAGACTTCCTGTCCTGTCATTGCTGAGTCTGGCTCTTGGGTAAGCACTGGATCTGTCTGACTACCGAAAAATACATTTCTACCTGGATGATGTCCTAACTATCCAATTTCTTGCACAGGAGGAGGTGAAAGAATCTATAATATTTATTGTTTTAGTGCGACTGGTTCTGCATCTCCTCTAAAGTTATTGAAGAAGTAGACATCCAAAAGTACAGATATAAGATAGGATATTTTCTAAATAATGTGTTATTCCCTCTCTGTAGATTGCATTATTTTTCTAATGTTTTTATTTTAATGTAGTAAGCATTTAATTATTAAAAATTCCCTGTGTGGAGACTATGATAACTCTCAAAAAACCCGTACAGATAGCTTGTTTATTTGTAATGTGTTTGGATTGCAAGCTTTTATGATGTGCAGCACATGAACTTGTCACACAGTTTTGAATTTTTCAGATGTGATATCTAACTCTTGTATTTGTCCATTGTTATAAACTGTCAGAATATAATCTTTACAATAAATATGAATATCAAACATCTTGAAGAGAAATGTGTATATATTTACTGCCAAAAAGAAAATAAAATTGAGTTAATCGTATGTGAAAATAGCCACAAAAGGAAGTTCTTACATAAAATCATAGAATCATAGAATGGTAGGGGTTGGAAGGGACCTTTAGAGATCATCTAGTCCAACCACCCCCACTGCAGAAGCGGGTTCACCTTGATCAGGTCGCATAGGAATGTGTTCAGGTGGGTCTTGAAGACCTTCAAGGAAGGAGACTCCACAGCCCCTCTGGGCAGCCTGTGCCCCTCTGGGCTCCCCCACCTCAACAGTGAAATAGTTTTTTCTTATGTTTAAATGGAACTTTTTGTGTTCCAGCTTCATCCCATTACCTCCTGTCCTGTTGCTAGATACCATAGAAAAAAGGGATGCCCCAACCTCCTGACACCCACTATTTAGATATTTGTAAATGTTAATAAGGTCCCCCACCAATCTCCTCTTGTCTAGACTAAACAGCCCCAGTTCCTGCAGCATTTCCTCATAAGGAAGATGCTCCAGTCCCAATGCATATGAACATGCTCTAAGTCTGTTTGTACAAATAAACAGCAAATATTAAATGTGCAGTTCTGAGCTCACTTTACAAAATCATATCCTAATTATCAACATTTAACTATGTAAAAAGCCATGGTTGCCGAGAATTGAAAAGTAAATAGGATAATAGAAGAAAACTCTCATCACACTTTCCCAGCAGAGATATCTCAAATATCAGAAATGCATAATGCAGTGACTGGAAATGGAAATTATAGGAAAGTTACTAATGCAGCACCGCAAGTATTTTTTCAGAATATTTTGAAGTGGGGAAATAGTGAATCTTAACATCTCAGCAAGAGGGGTTCTCAGTTTAACTATAGAGATTTAAAAAATAAATGATTGGGTGTCGGTTGTGCAAAAGTATGATTGTCTGTGTTCATAAACCTTGTTATTTCATATCCTATTTTATGTCACTAAAATGAACATTTGTGAATTTTTTTTTTTAACTGAAAGAATTCACATATGTATAACCAACTAATTTGTCATGAAACTTACTTGAATTCGTGTGATGATTATGAGTTAATTTTGATTGGTGGTCGCATATTTCCACTGTCCATTTATAAAAGTCTTTTTGATCAGTTTTTAGTTTTCAGTGAAAATCGTTTTCTCTGTATTTTTAAATTCATCCACTCTGGTGTGATAAATTATTACTGTAAAAATGAGGGGGTTTTTTAAGGTATTTTCCAGCTACTAGAGCTAGTGAAAATATTCTTTGAACATCAGTCAGACAAGATTACCTGAAACTTTTGGGAGAAAGACATTAATTCTGATGAAAATCAAATTTCTCAGATCTTAAGTCAACTTTCAGTAGAAACATATAGAACAGTATTTGTATGTATACATGACAGAGGCTAAAATCTTTATCTTAGACAAAAAACGTGTAGGAATCGGAACTTGAAAACCTCTTATTTGGGGTGAGGAGATCTGTTCACTGATATATATTGCCAAATCTTGATCACTTAAAGTCCCTCTTTTAGGAACTCTGACCAAATATTCCTTACTGATCTCACAGTCTTTCAGAAACAGAAATATAGTGAATAAAAGATCTGGATTTTTCAGTTATTTTAGAAAAGCTTTTTGGCAACTGTCTTACTGAATAGTTCTCGAGAATTAACTTCTCCAGAGAAAGAATGAGTGTCACCTGTTGTCCCCTGGGAGTTCATTCCTGAGCATATGGCACTGTCAAAATCACTTCTGTTAGCTCCAAAGGATGACAAAACAGACATTGTGGAGTAAATGCAAGTGCCTCTTCCTTAAATACTTGCTACTGTGTAGCTCATCACTGGTCTTTTTGTTTATTTTTCTGAGCCTTGCTGATGTAACCAACTGTGGACACACAAGAGACCACACTTTAAGAGAAAGTCATGAATTTAGTTCAATACCATCTGCTTTGAAGTTTTTTTGGTGATAAAATCATTGAAGTATTTGAAAGAAAATCATGGAAATCAAAGTTTGGGATTAACGTGAAAATAGGGGTACCTGCAATCATTATAAGAAGGACTCACAGTAGGAAATGAGCCATTTTCCATACACTGGCACAAAAAAAACCTCGCTTAAAATGGAGCTCTCAAACAGTAAGGCTGTTTTTTGTAGTTACTAGAACAACAAAAAGTTGCAGATTCAGATAATGAAGTTATTTTCATTTTACTTTTTAATTTTAATAGTAAGATTTTTATTCTTCATAATCGAGGTCATACAAATTAGAAACTGTGACACACTAAGGGCATTGAATCCACGATCAGTTCTTGCTCAGCTACTGTGGTCTTCTTCTGAGACTGTTCAAATACTCAAGCTTTTGCTAAGTGACATAAATAAATATGTTTTTTATTGGTGATGAAAATTTCATGACAAGAAATGTGAATTGTTAAGAACATTATTTTTAAATTAAATTCAAGCTCTAATGCCTGTACATGTTAAAAAATTGTTTTGTTTAGCTTTTAAATTGTTATAAGCCATGCACTTTAAACCATTTGAAAGCAAATTTAAGTTGCTTTCAGTTCAGTCTTCTATATCTTCTTTATCTTCTATAAATTGCCTCCTGAAGTTGTACATTTTTGGTTATAACTTTTCAGTTTCCAAACATTCATACTACAAACTTAGTTTTAATCCAAAGAAACACTAATGCAAATTTAACCTAGAAGAAATTGTAAAGGAAATACTTCAATTTTAAATTAGTTTAGTAAGAGAATATTCAAAGTAATTGATGTCAGAGATATGTTTTTTTGCTGACAATTATATGCACATAATTGTCTGAGGAAGTTAACGGCAAAGAAGTAAATATGCCTGTTTTTACAACAAAATTTTATAGCTTGTTCTGTGATGGAGAAATCTGACCATAAATACTGATGTGAAAAATGCTCTTTCATATTTTTTCACTTTGATTATTAAGAGAAGCTATCATTCCTAGTAAAATAATGTACATATAATTTTCATGTGGATAAAAGAAATTAGCATCTCTATTTCCCAACAAATAAATGTCTGTCCCTCTTCTAATAAATTCTTAGACTTTCTGTGGCTTCAAGAGCTTATTAAACAGTATTTCAATGCTTTCTGACAATTTTACTATCAGAATATTCCTCACAGTACATCTTTTTGCTTATATTTTCCTGAATATGTGTGTTTTGCAAATTTATCTTACGGATTAATATTTCTTTTGGATTTCAGAAGTATTATTCATGTATATTTTTAGATAAGTGATCAAATAATGCTTTTATTTTTTATTATATCAATGATTTATTAAATGTTATTTTTTTCTTAAGTGTCTACCTTGGACATAAATGTAGATGTTTTCTATGCAAATAATGTCAATTAATAACAAAGAAAGAAATTGAGTAAGACCTGGCAAGTACAGTTAACCCATAAAACATGTTATGCAAAACTAGCTCTCAATGCACTAGGATCTCTTGTCCAAGTTACTAAGTGCAAAACCATCACATCTCCTATACATTACCAGAGTTCTTGAGACATCTTTCATTTTGATTAATTTTGAGACAGTAATAAATACTCACAAATTTACCAGGGAGAAAAGAAATGAGAGCAAAAAGCAATGTCTAAATTATCAAAGCATTTAATCTTTAAGGAATTTAACTGGAAAATTCTTCTCTGTTTTTTTCTTCTGGTAACATTTGAGTCTCAAAAATTTTTCAGTGTAACATTGAACTGTGATCACAAAATATACTGATACCAGTCTTTCCTATCTGATTTTCCTTCCTTCTTCCTCCCTCCATTGTCCTTCAGATCTTTCCCACTTTGCATGATCCATGTAAAATGGTCTAATATTAAAGAAAGTTGTGAAGATGAAACATTCTTATGAATATTAGTGGTAACTGCTGAGAACTGCTTTCTTTGTCCACACGTTTTCACATGTTTAAGACCACAGGAACTATGAGAAACATTGTCCTTCAACTCTATTCATATCTCTGCTCTCTGTTAGTAAGTGGTACCGGTGCCACGCTGTTGGCTAGAAATAGAATTTAGGAATAACAATAGATCATCTCTGCTCTCCAGTTTTCCACCTGTTCCTTCCAACGGGCTGCAGATTTCTCAGAGATTTTTTGTTATATAGTACACACTTCATATAATATATGAAAACCAATATTAACTTGTGCAGTCATATTTTTCCACTCTTGCAGTATCTCACATATCCAATATCATAAAGTATATTGGGTTTAATTTGTATGTTTTTTCTATTTTCAAGGCATCAGAGCAGAGTTATGGACTGATTGTTAATGATTTTTAATGAAGATACATCTACTGTTCATACTGCCTCTAAAATAGTTGAGCAGATAATAAAATTTGAAACTCTTACACCAGAACAAAAGTAGACATCTTTTCTAGTGGATTTCACAGTTTCATTTCTTAATGTGTTTGGCAATAGAATGAGAGAGGTAGAATGGCATTTATCTGTAGTATTAAGTGCAAGGCACTTTGTACTATTTTTCTTAAGTCAGCAAAGCTGACTATGACTATGCTCATTCTTAACAAGAATAAGCTTGAATTAATTTCAGCTCTCAAAGTTATTAATATTTTTTTCTTCCTCTTTTTTACTTTTTGGTTTTTTTCCATTGTAAGGTTTAACTATGATTTGTAAGTAGAAAACAGTGAGCAAATGGGAAGTGGACAGATAAAGCTGCTCTCATGTCAGCAGAAACTTGCTGATGTAGCATGTTTTGTATCTTCTAGATACTGATTTTTTATGTGTGTTTGTACTTGTGTATCACCTTATTTTTGCTACACACTGCCAACTTCATCATATGAAATGAAAAGATTAGCATCCATATTGTTTAGTCCTGTAAATGCTGGGGAACTGCAGAAAATTCATTTTGATTGTTAAATTGCTGAACAAAAAATATTTTCTTTCAGATTATATCCATAATATATTTATGAAGCTTCAGGGTAGAGATACAGCAAATAGAAAAAACACTAAGAACATGGAGGCTTCCATATCCTAAGTATATATATATAGTCTTAGTATCTACTTCTATATTCATGTATTACTTGTTTGCAGCAGGGCGGCTTGCTTCAAGGCTAAGCTCTTCAGAGTTGAGATTGTATTTCCAATGGCTTGTATATTATAACCACTATAATACTGGCAATTTATGAAAAGTGATATAACTAGTAGCAATTACTCTGGCATCCTGGTTAAATGGGTTTTTGGCTGTACTTAATTCTTCAGGAAATATTATGCACACCAAGTTGATGATTATGCTGATCTCTTCAAAACTACTGTGACTAAAATATTTATCTGGTTTTCTCTGAAAATAAATAAGCAATCATTTTCAAACTGTACTTGGTTTAAACTAGACTGCCTAGCACTGCAACTTTCAGTAAGACAGTCACATCTTTCATTTTCCAGTGCCTGAAAAGCAAATTTCCTCTCAGGTCAAGAGTAAGAAGTATCTTGCAACCAACAAACCTATTCCTTTTTGATGGAATAATGAGTGATGTTTTCAAGTGATCATTGGATCACTGTATTAGAAATGACTTCAGCTGTTTCTGAGTTGTGCAAAAATTGCAATTGAGGAAGGCTGTTTTCATATGAACATCTCTAGGTATCTCTCCTAGTAATGGCTGTAAATTTCTTTTAAAACTTTAAACAACCCTATAAATTCCTTGATAGATATTTTGTCTAGAAATTTTGCTTTACAGATTTGATTCCACAAATTCAATGTTTGTATTCCTACAAAGGTTCTAAATATGAGAGATTTATTTTTCCAAGCTTCGCAATCCTGTGTTTGGTTACTTTATGTTTTCCATATAAGATGAAAACCTGGACTTAGTTTATTGTCTGTTCTTTCAAAATTATGGTCTTTCTTCAATGTATGACTAGTTTTTCTGTGTAGCTTATCTGAAGTCTCCTATTCAAAGCTTTTTTTGCTTATCTCTTTTACTTGCTGGGCTGTTGCCAGCTTAAATTTACACAAAAGTTGTATCAATGTTTGTGTCAGAAAATGTTCTGGAAGAGCCTAAGTTTTTTCTTCTACATTTTTTTCCTAAATATTGCTTTGAAGTTTCTAGAGATTTTTTTTTACCTGTTAGTAGTGCTGTTGATAATCCCACCCCTTTTTAGAATAAAGCAAATTTTCCCTGTTTCTTCTTGTAATTATTCTCTTTAAACATACTGCCAATTTCACAAAAAGGTCTGTCTTCAGAATGTACTGTAAAGCTATTTTCACGGGCATGGTATATCCTCACTCTTTTTAATTCTCCAGGATTTTATATCTATTGCAAAACAATGCCACTCATTCTTTTATGAAAGTGGTGCTTGCAATGAATTTGTGGAGGTCTCCAAAGGTCTTGTGAGCTTTTGTTTCCATGCTAGCCAAAAATATCTTACTTCTCTGTCATTGATGGAATTGTGACCTTTGTCTCCTACATTGCCAGAGATGGCAACAAAGATGTAACATTTAATCTTCCAAAATATTCTGTGGTTTGTTGGGTTTTTTTTTCCACCTTTAGAAATGCCACATTGCAATCTGTTGCATAAACAGACACTTGAGAATCTAGAGTCAATTGGTATTATAATGAAATCTTTGCTTCTTTCTCACATCCATCTTGAATGTTAAGAAAGAGAAATGCGTGTGTGTTATGCTCATTCCTCAGTTCTCCTTACTTCTTGCTTGCACCCAAATACAAACAAAACAGGAAAACAGAGACAAAAAAATCAGAATCTTCATTTCTTATGTTCTTAAAAAAACACACTGGTTTATTTTTCAATATAAATACCAATCGTATTACAAGTATTTATGATTTTGAATGCATTTCAGTATTTTACAAAATGACAGCTATGCTACTTTGATTCATTTTGCATCTGGATAGGCAATGTCATCCCCATCACCCTTCTTTACAGAATTCTTGATTTTGTAGAAATTTCCAGTGGGACCTGAGGCAGTATTTTCCTCTCAAAAAAGCTGTTTTAGTCCTTCCCACGCTGTTATCTTCATTAAATTTGTTTTCCAGTGTGCTAATACAAGGAAAAAGAGCCCATAACTTGCAAGATTTCTCCTGGACTTCAAAACACTCAAAGGAGAGGTAGTGCTGTGATGATATTAATTGCAGAAGAGTAAAGTAACATTTCATGTCAGTGTCAATGCAGAAATGTGCTGAAGGCCGGAGAGAAGGTACAAAGACCTAACAGTAACACAACCCAAGCACTAATAGGATGAAGAAATGAACTGATATTAATGTCTCCTCAGTGATTCCAATCACTGTTTACAGGTTGTTTGAGCTGTAGGAGCTTATTGAATGAAAATAGTTTTGTTGATATTCTGCATAGCACATATTCATGTATAGACTGTGGGAGTAAGTAGAGAACAAGAAAAATGAGGCTTCTTCAGCAGTTATATCAATTCATATGATGCTTACTGTGGTTCAGTCTTTTCTTAATCTTAGTGATCAAGGCTGACACTCAGTGCTGCACTTCTTGCTCTGTGTTTCATGAAACTTTTTGAGTTTTCATTGATTCTTCATGAAATTCTGCCATTTTCTTATAGGTATTTAAAGTATTATATCCTCTATAATTAAATGTCGTTGAAGGAAACGCTCATTTCATTGCTTAGGGTCTACCATGGACAACTTGGAGTTAGAGTTTTCAGCAAATACTGCTGTACTGCAGAAGAAATTAAATTTTTCTATTCAAAGGGCTCTGTCTCGCCATCTTTCAAAAAGTTATTTCAAAAATCAAACTGCTGAGAGAAATTTTATTTAAAGCCATTTTGAATTGTGCTCAGTTGAAAAGCACCCAGAGATTCTTTGTGAAAGGTAAGATAGAATTGTATTATACTGTTGCTATAACTCAGCTGGGCTTCTCAATATCCTTTGCAAGTTCCATTTAAGTACAAAATTATGATTGCTCTAATGCTAATTTCACCCTTGTTCCTCCTTTTTTTAGTATTATTCAGACGTTTCAGCTGGCAATTGAGGATAGACTTCAAGCTGCTTTGTTTACTTGCGTAAAAAAAGGGAGGTAAATAGTGCATTTTTGTGACCAATGAAGTATATCTGTAGAGTGTCAAAACAGATTTTCTTTTAGAAAAGATAGAAGAGACTACTGTGCATTCAAAGTTTTAAGTTTTAATTATGTTTTTACTTTAGAACTGTTTGAAATTAAGTGTATATTTTATTTTAAGTTTATAAGTAATTGTATATATAATTGTATAAAGTGTATATAACTTCACTCTGGGAGAAAAATTTACTCTTTGTAGTTTTCCAATAGCTGTGTGTTTTCTTTTTTCTTTTTATCTCACACAAATGATACTGAAACATAAATGTTAAAGGCTGTCATTGTGTAAGTGTATGCATATGTGTAAATCTACACACTTAAAGAATACATATTTATTTAGATGTTATGAAAAAGAAAGGCAGCCTATAATACTAGTTTAATTTGAAAGATTTATTGGTGACCTGAGATAAAATATGAGATATTGCAGACTTTGATAGGAAGCTTTTTTTCCTAGTGATTAGGGATAAGTGCTAGATTTAACAGCAATGTAACAAAGCATTGGCATATTTGTTTCAAGGTAGTGCATAAGACCTCTTTCAGCTGAGCTCATAATTACTTTTATCCTTGAGCTGTGTTGTAACCATGTGCATTAGTCCCACAATTAAACTTAGTTTTATATGAAAAACAACTGTATTACTTTCTGAGAAAGGAAATTTTGTGGCTTTCGAGTGGAATCTAGCTGGGACATATCACTTAGTATCCATCTGGGTAATGTCACCTCACAGTATGTTTTCACTATTCTGGTAAATCATACCCAAGTAATTATAGTTTTGAATTTAAAAGCCAAAGCTAATACAAGATATCTATCCATTGCATACAGGTGTTAATGTCTACAGAATGCTAGACATCTGGAGCAATGCTTTACCTTGTGATTTTACTGATCTCCCACTAATAGTACAAATTAAACACACACATTTAAAGTCAAGGCATTGTGGCAAAAATAGTATCAAGAGATTCATCTGAAGACTCATTAACAAAGGAAAGGCCGTTGTTTCAGTGATATGAAGCTTGCAAGATGGGAAATTATTGTGTCCAATCTGTGATCTGTGAAACTCAACCATAAGGGAGTTAATATGTGAACTTTACAAATTAAGTGTCTTCAGAAATAAATCCCTATTTATTAATCTGATGGTGTATGGAAGCCTTGTCTTAGCAAGAGCAAAAGGTTAATTTCTTGTTAATTACACAATAGTGAACCAAGAGTGAGTGGAAAATTTCAAAGTATCTTTTGTTATCCAGCAGAGAATTAAACTATTTCCATTTTCAATGACTACATTTCTTTCCCAGCACAAAATGCTCTTGTAAATTCTCATACCAACCATGTAGTTTCCCTATTTATATAAACCTACATTTAGTACTGACCTTAAACAAAGTTTTTCAAAACTCCGTTACCTATGCTTCTCTTGCCTCCTACTGTGCCTGGTCTCTTTTGTGTGGCCTTTACCAAGCAGATTCAGAAGCCAACTCCATTACCTTGCCTTTATCTCCAGGGACTCAACTGCAGTGTTTTGTGGATGCCTCTTCTCCCACCTGTGATTGACAGCAGAAAATAAATACTGCTGAAATGGATCATGAAACCTCACTCACTCTGCACCTATAATCTAAAGAGTAATTCCTACTGCTAAAGAAAAAGGTATTTATTGTTTTTACTTTAAGAATATTTTCTCCTACATAGTCTGAAAAATTTCACTGTATACATGGCTAAACAGTTTTGTTATGGGGTTCTGTTTTTTGAAAGAAAGGAATTTTCAGTGTTTTTCAGTTTATGTAAGTATCTAAATTAAGGAGTATGTTTAAGAGCTTCTAGATCTAAATTCTCATATGTGACTACAGGTGCTTTGAGTTGTATTTTGAGGGGTCTTGGTTTATTGTACCAAAAGATGGAAATACTTTGGCAACAGAATAATTGCTTGTTCATAAGGTTTCATTTAAATGGCATAGTGCACAGATTTTATTCTTGTCTCCAACTATGTGCCAATCCTGGCAAAGAGTTTAGTTCACTGGAGTTGTAACTTGGCAGTCTGACAAACATATTGAGAGAGCTGTATAGATACTAATCTAGAAGGCAGCAGCTGGGCTTACTTTGTCAGTGCTGGCATCTATGAATACATTCCTCACAATTCTCTTTCATCTGACAGAATTTCAGGTTTTTTTCCAATTGTGATTTCCTGTGAAGATTATTGTTGTGAAATATTTGTACTGAGCTTAAACATCTTGTTCTTAGTGCAAGGAAGCCTTGTTCCTCATACTTCATTAACTGCAGGTTTGAGTTGTGATTCCTTGTGATTAAATGCAAGCACTTTGTGTTTTTGTGTTCTGTTCAGTATCTAAATGCCCCGTTTTTTACTCTGAGTGATATGTAAAAAGATATTCACCCACAAATATGGAATTCTTTCTTTTTTTCTACTTATAACCAACATAGAGTAAGATAAGTCTTTAAGAAGATACTGTTTGGAACCATTATTTGCTTTGGAATCTTTTTTTCCTTCAAAATACCATTTATCCTGTACTTGGAGATGGTATGTATTAGAGCTGTATTTGACTTCTTTCCTTTCAAATCAGTACCAGTAGGGGCAGTGGAATGAGGACCTTCACTATCTTTCTCTCCATAGTCTGCTGTCTGATTATAGATAATAGTAGTAAGCATTCAGTTAACTACTAAGCATATTGCACCTAAAGCTGTCTGGTAACTATAGTTATAAATAGATTTTACCATGTTATTTGTATTCATGACTTCTTTTATTTGCTTATAGATGAACACTTGGCTGAATTAAATTTATTTGCAAGCATGTTTGTGATAAGTACAAGTGTTGCATTTGGTAACCCAAACACATATTGACAAGATATGAGAAGTCAGAAAAGAGCTTTCGTGACCACTCAACCCACTTTGTTTCTTTTTATGTTGTAAAATACTAATACTTCAGCAACTTAAAAATCTTTAAGCAGACATCTTTCAACTTGGAAAAGTATCTATAAAACTGTCATCTCTTTTTCTCCTTGGTATTGTAATTCTTCTCTTCGAAACAACCTCAAGAAATTTTACTTTGAACCTCTCAGATAACAAAAGAAACCAAAGTTCTGATTTGAACAAAGTGTGGTTTTGCTTTTTGTTTTTGTTTTTGTTTTTAATCCACAATCTAAAAATTAAGGGTCATTGTACATAAAATTAACTTTGAGAAAATCATATGTTTTGAATTAACAAACATAACAGTACAAACTTAAAAAAACCAAAGCCTACAATATGCTTATACTCATGATCACAAACACAATTTCTCAGGAATCCTAAGTCATGCAACCTTTATACATTTCTATTGGAATATGAATCCTTGAGGGTTTGTTGGACAGGTTTTACTGCTACAGCTATATTGCTCTAATACTCCTTCTAGATGCTTGATTTAGAGTAGGTGTCATGTGAGGGAGCTATAAATACAGTGGTGTGGTTACATTAGTATTTTTTCCCCATAGGTCTCCTTTCTGAGTAAATCTTTGATGCAGCACATAATTCCTATACTCATTTCACAGACACAGAGGCTGTGACTTGCCAGCATAAAACTAGGGCAGGTGGGAAAAAAAGAAACATAGTTTGAACATCACTGTCTCTGTATGTACTTAAGGGCTACAGTTATATTAGTAAATTACATTGCCTGATAACATTCCCCATAAGCTGAACATTTTTATTTATGCAAGTAGGTTGTTAGAAATGCTACTTCCATCAGCTTGGCTCATGCTAACTACCAATCTTCACAAACAATTCCCAGCTACATTTTCACAGTTAAAATGTTTTTGGGATCTGTTTCTGTCCTCCAGCTATATCCAAGCAAGGCCTTGGAATTTCTGTGTACTGTAACTCCATGCACTCTTTTGTGCTATTGTACTGCTCTGCAGGTGCTTAGAGGGCCATGCTTTATACTTACACCTCTAGGAGTGCAGAGCAATCTCTTTTTCTAATAGCAAGATGAAGTTGCAGGGGAAAGCAACCTGAGGTTCAAGGAAAGCACACTGCAGTTGCAGTCTCTGAGGAGATTGAGCAGGAGCAGACTAGATGCAGATCTGGATGGCTCTGTCTCCTTATTAGTGCAAATACTCTATGCTTGGAAGTGGGATTCTCTCCTCTTTCACCTGGAGGAAATTTGGGGTTTGTGATTAGTTTTGCAACAATGGCATGCAATAGAAAGAGGAACAAATTTCTTAAAGCCCTTTTAACACCATGATAGGAAATCAAATATGTGATAAGAATGTCTTTTTGTGCCACATAGATAGAAGAAAAATAGCACTGAATATACGAAAAATAGCACTGAATATACTTAAAATAGATGTGCAAGCAAAGTTAGACCTGGCATCTACAAGCTGTAAGTGTACAGAGCAGACAGCTCAAAACAGTGAAATTTGGAAACTATTCAGCTGAGTGTGGGTGGTGGGTGCCCAGGGTTCATCCAGAACACCTGTGTATGAGAATACTGTGGATGGAAGCAGGTGGAGATCAGCCATGGGAAAGGGCTAGAGCAGCTGGAATACATCTCTGCTTTAGCAGAATGGATGTTGCACCTCGTCACTACCTTATCAGATGGTCTATGTCGCAAGCAGATGGTGTAGCAATGGGTGGTGAGAAGCAAATGCACTATATTATAAAAGACAGGCTAGAGGGAGTGCCCGTTATAGATTTTCAGATTAGTTTGTCTGTTTATTCTGATGGTATTTTTTTTTTTAAAGTCAAAGGAACTGAGGTACAGTAAGAGAATGTCTTGGTATCATATATAGTGTGGGAGAGGAGCCAGATCTATTTTAAAAACCTGTCTTGGGATATGACTGATGGAATGGCACTGTAATGTTATGAATATTTTGATGGAAAAGCCCTGAACTAGATGGGGACAGTGAAGTTAGTCAAGATGTTTGCAAGCTAAATGACCTAATCCTGCTGTGAATCCTCCTTTTGAAACAGTTTGTCTACATTCTCATGCAGATGTATAAGATGCTCCAGGTAAAAGATATTTTGCACAGCACTAAGCATGCTGATGACCAGTCTGTCCCTCAGAGTTTTCTATTTCAAATTAAGCAGGCCAGACACTGCAATGAGAGGCTACAGAACCACACAACCTGATTCAAACACAGGTCTTATAATTGCTATTTGAATGGTTGTAAATTTCAGTCAAAAACAAGCAGATTATGTGTGGTTCTTTCCTGACAGACTAACAGCAGCCTTCATGATGTTGGACTGGAAAACACTTCAGTTGTTGTAGGACCTCTGCAGAGGTCTGTGAATGCAGAGAGAGAGGGAAGGAGTACATATTTTCAGTGGGCTTACCAGTGTGCCTGTTTTGAAAATCCCTGTAAGCTGAGGTTGTGCAATATCTGCACACTGGTTTGCTTTGCTGATGTTGCAAACGTGTACCAGTCATGGGTAGATAATCTGTAGGATGGGTTTTGTGCTTTCTGCAATAATCCTGCCTGTTATTGACTTTCTGTCCCCCAAATGTTTGCATTTTGACTGAAAGATGTCACAGTAATGTTACTTTCACATTTATGACAGACTCAAGATACCTGAAAAAACAAGTTCATATGTTCTAGCAAAGTATTGTTTCTATGGTAGTCTTTTCTCATATAATCATAGCTTTTGCATGCACAAGCAAAAATCTGAATTTTCTGAAGATTACATGTAACAAGATGTTGAAGAAAAGGAGCAAAAGGGACAACTTTTGAGTTAGTAGTAGAGTAAGAACAGTTTAAAGTATTAGATAATTAACCAAATCATACACTGTAGGAATATGGCTCTTAAAATTTATGGGCAGTCCAAATGCTGACAAAACATTCCTTACACAAGGTCAAGATGAAGAAGAAACAGTTCTGAATATGTCCATTGTGGTCTGTTGTGTGGGCAAATCTCAAAAGCATCTGGTTTGCAGCTGATAGAAGCTGAAATTCTGTAGATATCCTTTATAGACAGTGTGTCTGGACACCTTCTGAGTAAGCATTTCTTTCTTTCTGTCAATGTACAACCTGATTGAGGTGTGTGCCTTCTGCCCTCAACAATAACTCCATGCTTTGATTTTCATTTCTGATCAAAATGTTATCCTGCCTAACCTTGAATGCATGTTTTATGTTCAGTGTTAGGTGATGATTTAAGCAGCTAAATAAGATAATGAGGCAAACACTGGAACTCAAAAGTATGAGCTGTATTTAAAAAAAATCTATTTAGATATTAGCTGGAGGATTAAAAAAAATATTGTTTTAAATGGAGTTTATTCCTGGAAATTAATTATGTCAAATATATGAGCATTTTGTTCATGTGACTCCATTTTCTTAAAGAAAAAAAAAAAGATTGATGATTACTATGGTAAAAGAAATTGAATTTGTTGCTTTGTAGCTCCCTCTGTTTTATCTAAGATGTCGTCATTGAAATGTTATTATTCAGAATTGAGGAATACTGGAGACCTCCTGCCTAAGGCACTGAGGAAACAGAATGAAGGCTGTTTAATTGAACCTGCTAACAATAACATTGACTGTTCATGTGAAACAGAGGTTAATAATCAGAGGAACTGGGAGAAAGGGAATACATTAATTCTCAATTATAGGAACTTGAAGTTGTGTTGTTTTTTTTGTTAATGGAGCTTTATTTTTCACTACATGGAAAAAGCAGGCTGACAGAGAGCTATAGGGAAGCAAATTTCTGTTTGAGAAGAAAATACTTTGGTTCCTTTTCTGTGAAAAGTATAAAGAAACAAATGTTAGTGATGTGCAGGATCTTCTATCTATCCTCTAGCCAGTATGATTGCTCAAAACAACCTGAAGCTGACACTGTGCAGACACTGGAAATCCTGCAACTATAGCCAGCATCTGTCAAACATCAAATCTTCTCTAAGGTTCTCTTTCTAGAGGATGTAAGAGTGATCACACCCATAAGTATAGAGTAATGTGTGTGTAAATTTACAGAGAAAACAATGCACAGCTTCAATCTTGGATTCCAAAACAAGCAAAGATTGAAGTGTTAGCCTCAGCTCCTGAAAACTAAACAGCATTAAGGCAAGCTGGGACTGCATCAAGAGGTGTAACAACCCTCAGAATTCTGACCTAGCTTTCTCTTTGGTGGCACACAGATGTTTTACACACAGTGCCTTTCACTCCAAAAGGTGCTAGCTCATGATGACTGGTTCTCAACATTTTCACCCCTATTCATTTCATGGGAAGGAAGGACACATCGTTAGAGTACCGTGCCCCAGCAAGATGGGATGTATGGTTTATATAACATGACAAAACTTCTGAGTCTGTGAAGTTTTACCAGATTAAATTATCCTTCTATAACCTTCTGAAGACAGTGTCTTACAAAGTGAAAGGTAGTCAGTAGTCAGCCATCTTGATGTAGAAGCTGGACATTAATATTGTGGTTGTCATGGAAACAACACAGTATTTAAAACAAAACTGTATCCACAGAATGTGCTAGACAATATATTTCACAACTGAAAAGGAATTAATAGAATTTTCAGCAAGAAAGAGAAGTAGAACTTAGTTAAATCTATCAAATCTGGTACCATGAAGGATTGGTGCAAGTCCTAAATACCATATCATAAAACACACATGAACTGGAACAGTTTTAGATACCACTGAAAAGGAAAGCTCTGTTATGATAGCATGCGATGGAAACAGGACAGCAATTTTTAAGGAATCTACAAGTTTCATCTGGAATATTGCAGCAGTATTAAAGAACAGATGATTTGTTAAATGCTTCAATATTTGAAGTTGGTATTTAGCAATATGGTAGATATGTAAACAAAGTTCACCTCATCAGAATGAATGTCTCAACTCCAAACAATTCTGAAATTACAGCTTAGTGTAATTTTCAAGAAGTGGAAATTTTCAATTAAAGGGAAGGACGTCTAAGAGATTAATTCTTCTTGGTTCTTAACTAGTAACCTTGGGAATTTCCAACCAAATCCTTTTGGAAGTGATTACTCTTTACTAATCCATATTATTAAATACAAGAGAATTTCCCTAGTGAAATCTGACCTCCTAAAATAAAAGCAATGAGATGTAGTACATCCAACATAACTGTTTAAATATTCAAGTGTTTAGTTCACCATGCTGTTGCTGTCAGAACCCAGTTGCTGACTCCGGTTTTTGTTGCATAAAACTGTTCAGATATTTGTTTTCCAGTTTCCAAATATTGCAGATCAGAAAAGTACCTTCTTCTAGTAACATCAATACCTCACTGAGGCTTGACCTTTTCAAATTAAGAATCTGAAAATAGAAGAAGAGAAAAATGATAATAAACTGGAAGGCTTTGGGGTTTGTGATAACCACAGAACAACAGGAAAAAAAAACAGAGAAAATATTCACAGCCTAATAGAACAAACTTCAGGAAACCTCTATGTTCTGTAACTTCTACTGGTAAAAATATACAGAAGCTGTATAAGAACATTCTGTTTAAATATAAAGCAAGAGACAAGAAACTGTTGTAAAAATATACATGTCCTCTTCAATCATAAAAACCCCTGTATCTGTATGAAAATGAGACACTGACCTAGTATTTGAAATGTCACATAGTGAAGCCTTCCCAAAAGTATATCTCAGATAAAAGGAGACTTTGATTGTGCTGCCCAGGTCTATATCATTAGGCGATATTTGTATGTTCTGGGAAAAGGAGGAAAGCACAGATAATTGCTAAGGGGAGATGTGTCACATACCTCTGGATTACATCTGTCCTGCTCTAATATTTTAGGTATGAGTGGGAGAGAAACAAAGCATCAAAGTGACCCAGAAAACTCTGCTAACTGGCTCTAGATATAATGAAATTCAGTTTAGCCTGAGGTGATTTAACTAGTGAAAGGCCACTGGTAGCTTGTGGGACCATTGAAGTCAGAAAGCAAAAAACAGTAAACAGGATATCCTCTCAGGGAAGGATAAGTCCACAAGAATCTGAAGCCATGCAGAAGGCTAAACCCAAAGTGAAACTGCCACATATAGAGGCCAGGCCACCTGCTAGGACTTAAGTATCTCAGATATTTGCAGGGAATGTCCTCCACCATCATGTCTGTGGTGCTGGTCACAGCTGGACTGGATATCTTAAGTTGTGTACAGGTGCTCTGTACAGTGTGTGTGCGTGTGTGAATGCACATATTTGTGCATGTGTTAAATTACTATTCACCTACTACACCTGTCTCAGTAAATAAAGCTTGAATCTTAGGTTACTAAGTGCTGTGGTTCAGGTTTTGTGCCTACCTCACCCTAAATTCAACCATGATCTAGGTGAACCTGCTTCTGCAGGGGGGTTGGACTAGATGATCTATAAAGGTCCCTTCCAACCCTGCCATTCTATGATTCTATGATGTAAAGTTATGGAAGTATGTTATAGAGATATGGCACATTAAAGAATTGTGGGTGTACACTGTACTCTTCTGGAATATTATTTGAATTTCACTGTAGCTAATTAAAAGAAACAGAATAATTTTATATATAATTGCATATAATTGTATCAGAAATCCATGAGGGAATTTTGGGGATTTTTCAAGGTTCCTCATAGTTTTTAATCCTTGAGATTCAGGGCCTTTTTTTTTTTTTTTTCATGTTCTTACATTTCTAACCTCTGTTTTTTTTCAGTTGAAACTTGAAAACTTTGGATGTGAAAAAATTACAAAATTTATTTTGTTGGTGTGATCTGAAGGCTAACATGTCATAACTAATCTGTCTTCTCTACAGATACCTGATAAGTTGCATACCAGTATAGTATTTGTTAATTTGAAACATTTTTAAGTCAGCCATCATGAGAAAACATTTTCTTTACAATTTTGTAATTAAGTATTAGTCTCACAAGTTTTATTGGATTGTCTGAATTCATAAACCATTCATTACTTATATCAATGCTGTTAATAACATTATGAACCTAAACCTTCTTATCCTGTTTTCCATTTGCTAAAATATTGCATAATTACTCTTGATTGTCTTAACAATAGCATAGCTTAACTATCAAGCCATAAGAAGTTGGCAATGACACTGTATTTAATCTACGTCAACTAAACTAAAAATTAGGGTTGCACGGTGAAATAGAACAGCAGAGTCCTGAATCAAATAAAGATCTCTAGGTTAAAAAGTATATAAGGGCAAGCAACAGAACAATAAGCGTTAAATATGACCTAGGAGGTCTCACAATATCCTTCAGAACGAAACAGCATAATCAGAGCTGCAATTATATCCTTGTGATCCATCCTACTGCTCACCTGCTTCTAGTTCTCTCCTACCACAATCTTTGAAACAATAATAATAACTAAAAAGGATCTTTATAGGAAAACCCCCAAATCAACAACAACAAAAGCCTAAAAATGCTTTACAGGAACTTTTATAGGCTGCCAGATATAAGCATTACTTGAAGTTTTACCTCTAAAAATGGACAAATGTAAGGTTTGTGTGAGTGTGTTTTTCTTGAGACTTTCATTGTTTTCCATAAATTATTTCACTGCTTAATGACTCATTCAATATGATTTATTCTTCTAACATTATAGATATGTTTAGGATTAAACTGTAAATTCATCAAGGTTGTTTAATAATCTGGGGGGTGGAGGAATGAGATTATGTATAGAGTATTTGTTTTTTCTCTTTGGAAGTGCTGCATTGTGCTGAGAATGATTTAAATAAATATTCAGAAATTATCTAAAAAAAAATCTAGCCTCACATTAGCAATGAAAAATGAAGTGTCAGAAACTAAATGCTCGTCTAGAGAACACCTGGATGTCAATAAAATAGAGATCTAAGAATTCAAGTCATGAAATTATTACTCATGATGATATATGTGGTTTTGTGTGAATCCAAAAAGGTACAAGTTACGTACACAGAGAAATAGCAAGATGCTATGAGGAATTTGTTGCTCTTAAAATGTGCACCCTGAGACCTATTCCTATATAATACCATGAGATGCAATTCTCAGTTTCCCTGCCACAGCAAGGTCATGCAGCACTGAAAATTCTTTTTTATTTTTTTGACACCAAGTCATGACTGAAGTTTGCATCTTGTAATGATGTGGCAAAGCTTATGCTGGAAGATATTACTAATGTAGCATGCTGCAATTGGTCAGCTGTAGGGTCAACAGTGCTTGTCCTTCATATGTTTGGAAATAGTCTCTAGAAAGATTGACTCCATCACATTCCCAAAGATGTGAGGCTGACACAGTTGCAGTTCCCAAGATTCTTTCTTACGCTTCCTGAAGATAGGATTGATATTGTCTTTCTTCCAGACTGTGGGAACCCCTTCTAATAATCATGATGTATGTGGAATTTGGTTTGAATTTTAACTTTAAAAGTCAGACGTGTAAGTCCTTGCCTTATACTACCACAACTTTTCAGCTCCCAGTGATGTCTAATAGCACTTTGTAAGTTGATACTGACAACCTTCTTAAGAAGATAAGCCTTCATTGTTTTCCAACTTCAGTCCAACTCTCTGTTTCCATTTTCTACTTTTTTTAATCTCAGTTTTGTCATTGAGTGCAAAGGTGGTTCAGTAACACTGATAAAATTTTACTCATTGATTAATGTTTCTCAATTTCTTTTGATGCTACCTGTTTCCTGTCTTTTGTTTGTGTACCAGCATCTCATATTTGCAAAGCAAGTGGCCAGAGATTTTTAATTGCAAATCACCATCTGCTAGAAAGGATTCGTGTCTCCTAACCAATCCCAAGTAGCATGAAGAGTTGCAAAGTGGTAGACAGGCTACATCTCTGCACTACAGGCATCAACAGGGCACTTAGTGAAAATAGAAACATTGCTTCTCCACTGCAATTCAACTCAGTCTTTCCATTCACTTCACACAACCCTCAACAAGTGACTTGATAGTCAATCTCATGCTTCTAATTTGAATAAAGCTGATGACTTCTCAGTGTAAAGTCTACTTTCTGATACTCAGTACTTATTGCATATTATCCCTCTGGTTTTAATACATATTAATAATAATTTAAGTTCCATTTAGCCCTCTGTTTTTAATAGGCTAGTCAGAAAGGAGAAGTATTAGGAGTTTTAGATTCAGTGTTAGTTGTGTATGTGTGAATACTTAGACACTGCAAATATCTACATATGAGAACGGAATATATGCTTCCCAGGGCTTTGGAAAGCACCCTGCAGGGCTGGCCAGCAGTAGCTTTAGCAGTATTCACAGGAGCGGAGCTAGCATAATGAGCAATGTGCGTGTGACTGCTCACACACAAAAGTAACTTGTGAATTTTACCTTATGTGATGTTATAATTGATACATACTTAATATTTTTACTGTTTGATTGACTGTTAGCTTTTTTATAAACCTTCAGTATATTAACTTGTTAAAAGCACTCATTCTCCATAGTGTATCATAGTAATCAGACATGCATTAAAAGAGGATAGAGGTAAATACAATTGATGTTTTTTTTGCTTTGCCTAGGGATGTTTTTGAAATGCTGATGTCTAAATACTAGCATTTGCCTTTCCTCAAGAACTACAGTAGCCAGTGGATCTCCAAACCCTGAGAACTCCCTAAAGCAGCAGTATTTTTATTTTCATTGAACTTCTGTCATGCCCTATTGAGAAGGTTAACTGATTACTGCCTTTCAGGAGAATTACACACGTGAGAATCTACTTCATTATACTGTTTTCTGGCTAACATTTGTGCACCTGAGTGCTGAATTGAGTACAGCTGCGTCAAAGCTAGAGTGAAGAAATTGGATTTCTAGAAGACACAGTTACACAGACAGAAATAAGCAGCTGAAGAAAATGAACCAAATATGAAATGTTTACCTGTGAACTTTAAAAGTTCCAGATGACCAAGGGGTATTTATAATAAACATAAATAATTAGATGGTTGAAATTAGGGCAAGAAAAATACTGAATTTCCTGTGTTGCATTTATCTCAAGTAACATTTCACAAAGTCTTGAAACATCTTTCTTTCCTTGTGAGAATAACCATGAGAAATATACTATAGTCATTTGGAGCAATACTATCTTTAAACATATAACTCTGTTAGTCTGATAATTTGGCATGGAAGAGGAATTGTCATGAAAGGGGAATTGGTGAAGTAGAACTCAACCCAGGGTATTTATTTAAAGAGTCTTCAGCAGGTAGATTTTATACATTCACACTGTCTCATTCACATACTCTGGCTAGGACCACTTATGTGCAATATGAAAAGCATATCATTGTATCCTCATCAGTTCTTCTTGAATGGAATGGCACCAAAGTTTCTAGACAATTATTTTGCAGCTCTTAGGAGTCACCAAATGTTACACCTGAGAATCTGAGTTTAGCTAACTTAGCTAATAAGTTTGGAGAATCTCTTGAAAAAGACAACAATTAAAGTTTCACTATTCACCCAAACCAACATACCAAGCCTGCAGAAAACAACTTTGGGCAGCCATTTATGTGGAGACTTTAATATTCAAGACTGAATATGATTTGACTACAGGGAAATCTAAGAAAGGAAGTGAAACAGCTTATTTTAACACATTTTTTAAGTACTGCAGCTAAAATTATTCTTTAAGTTCTAGATTTAATAGAGTGTAATAGAATGGAAGACAAAACCAAAATCCATAGTTGTTAGGTTGCATCTTGGCATCTTGGTTCACAGACAACCTAAAATACAAATTTACTTAAGATTTTACATCAAATAAAACATATGGGAACTATTTTTTTACTGTAAATGTTGAGCAAAGCCACACTTCCTTCAATGATGTGCTACTAGCTTATAGACAGACTCAGTTCTGACTATGTTTCTAGCTTTGATGTAAAAACCACTTTAATTTGGGGCTGTTAGAAATTGGACATGTTTGGCAGAGATCATGAGAAATTATAGAGGCCTTGTTTAAAGCACTGCAGTATGGAAAAAGTCCTGTGTGAACTAGCAGGCACTCCTCCTGCAGCAAGTAATTAAGCAGGAACCTAGGATGGTTTTAGTCAGACTCAGGACTGCCATAAAGACTTTAGGCTCATGATCAGCAGATATAACTTGGCAAGAAGTGATTTGGCAAGGAACTGGGAATGATAGCATGAAATTCAAATCTGGTAATACAGGACCAATTTTTCAATAAATGTAGCTTCAAGGGGAACTTGAGGAGTACTAGATTGAGCTTCTGAAAAGCAGGTTACCTAATAGTAAAATTATTAAGCTGTACTACTGATCCAGGAAAGAATAAGTGGTAAATTGAGAGAGCACTAGACTTGTGATTACCACATCAGATACAATTGTGATGAAGGACTGAAGATGTGATGTTTGCCATGAATGACAAGAGGTTTTCAGTTAGGTGGCCTCAGTGCAGAGTGAGGAAGAGATTGGTAGATTTAGGATACAGTCTGCATGGTATGCAAGTTCCCATCTCATCACCAGTGTTAATGCTTTGTACTCACATACAGCCCTGCTATATACACTTTACTTTGCCTCTTCCTCTCAAATTATTCAGTTTTTCTCCTTTGTAAAAAAATTGCTCTGCTCTATTTCAAAGAGCAGATGAACAAACTAAACATTGTTCCAGCTCTCTGCATCAATAGCTGGAACAGTGGTTCTGACTGGATTTCTTTGGAATAATCTACTCACAATTCCAATAATAATAATAAACCCATCAATATATTTCCCCTCACAATTTGTTTTGGGAGTTGGGGTTTTTTGTATGCTTATATATATAACGTAAGCAACAGTAGGAGGATTTAATCCTAACATGGTGATAAGCTAAATGGCAGTATTAGCAAATTTGAAATGCAATTAAATCTTTAAATCTTATTTTATTTTAAAATAAAACCAGGATGTTATGGATGTGTGATGAAATAAAAAATAGCACATAAAACTACTACTAGCTGATTAATATTGTTCTCTATAATACAGCTACACAGAATCTGCTAGGATATGAAGTTTGCAGCCTTTTATCAGCTATTTTTTGGAAGCTTTGTTTATCTTTGTGGCATAATGTATTAAGATAATCTGAAGAAAATATACAGGCTTTATTTGCCTCACCAGACAAATGTGACTTTTAAAATGTCTCATCTAAAATATATGTATTATAAACTCAAGAAAAATAGTTTAAGCATAATTAAATACCAATTAAAAGTTTTGAAATAATTTATACTTGAGGTAACACTGAGTTCTACTACTTAAGAGCTTCTCAAAAAGCTATTTTAAAACCAAATGAAATGTGTTTATTTGCAAAGCCTAAAACCATAAAGCTTTTATTTTCTACTCTCTGTCAATTACAATAGCTTCAAAACTTCCTTGACATAGATCAGCAGGACTTCAGAAATATAACTTTTACTATTTTAATAGGTTTAGTCCTTCATAACTATTAAATACAGTAGATCTCCATCCAGGTGCGATTTGGAACTACCCTTGGGATTCTCTTACTTATCTACATTACAGATTGTGATCAAGAAGTCATCACCATGTTCTTTCAGAAATGAGGACCTAGATTGGAATGACTTAAATGATTTATATGTTATTATTTCTTGATAATTAAGTTCCTGACAACTAAGTCATCTGTGTATCTCTTATGTTTGCCCTTACTGATGTAAAAGACATGATTGTTTTTCCTTAAGTTTCAGTACAATTACATAACCTCTCAAGGAGGGCAAGATAACATGACTTCATGGATATTTACCAAAAGTACGACACCACAGATGACATCCACTATTTTATTAAGTTTAATTTAATTGTGCCTAAATTAATAGCTGAAAGTTGTGGCTGCTCAAAAACCACTTCATTGGCTTCATCAGACAAAAGTATAATGCAAATTATTTCCTAATTTAGCCCATTTCCAAAAATACTTTACTTTTCTTGTCTTTTTAAATGAAAACTTTTTAAAAATTAGATAGTGTTTTTCAGCAATACTAAATTAAACATTTGGAAGGATTTATTTTTAGAAGAGTTAGAATATTATTGAATTGATATTAGACTTGTAAGAGCAAGAGAGAGGATTACATTTAAAAGCTAGATATGAAAAGGGTAAGGTTAAAAATAACCAGATTTTTTAATATAGTTTCATCCATACAGGGTGGAGTTTTTTTCAGATTTGTTATAATTGCTATATTTGCTATCTCTTAGATTTTGTTGTACCACACTTTATAGCATCAAGGCCTTTTCTGTTTTTCACTCTGCTCCCCCAGGCAAGTAGGCTTGAGATGAGCAAGTGTTTGGCAGGGGGCACAGCCAAGCCACCTGATACCAACTGTTAAAAGGGTTAACACATACCATGTGATGTCATGCTCAGCACAGAAGTTTGGGAACAAAGATTGAAGTGGGAAATCATCTGGAGTTATGGCATCTTCGTGAATAATTATGTGTGATGCAGCTTTTCTGGAAATGGCTAAACAGCTGCCTGCCAAGTAGTAAATTAATTCCTCATTTTGCTTACACACACAAATTTAGTTTTACCTCATTAAACTGTCTTTAGCTCAAACCATGAATTTTCTCTCTTTTACTCTTCTGATTGTCTTATCCATCCTACCAGACAGGAGTATCCTACCAGACAGGAGTGAGCAAGGGGCTGTGTAGGTGTCAGCTGGCTGCCAGGGCTAAACCGGAACCATGGCTCAATTCAATTCCAGACAATAAAACGTGGGAGTTCTAACACATGAGTTTGACAGAGCTATTGTCATCATAGATCTAGCTATCAGATCACATTTTTTTAAATATTCTAGTATTGGGGTGGTGGTTTATACAGTCCAATATTTATGTATTATTATTAGAAAATATAGAATTAGCAGGCTCCTAAAAAGAAATTTTACAGAAATGTGATCTTTAAGAACAAAGAATCACTGTAAACATTTACAAATGTAGGTGTATCTGCAACTATGGGCACAAACCCCTGCAGCTTGGAATGTGGCTAAAAAATCCTTGTTCTGTTTGCCCACTATTTAATTTCTCCAGAAGTAATTCCAAACAGCTTTCTGAAAATTCTTTAATTCTTCCAGTACAACTCTTAAAAAAAAATTAACAAGTTGTAGTAGTTTTTCAAAGCATTTGAAACACTGTTGCAGCTACAGAAATTTCAAATAAAAATTTAAAATGAATAGAGTATGACCTCATTAAGTATCCCATGGCCATCTGCTAATCTAGAACCTGTGGAAAAAAACCCCAGTTTTAATTTAAAATGTGTATGTGAGTCCTCTAACAACTCAAGCTTAAACCAATGTCCATATTCTCATGAGTTGGTCTTCTTTGGGATTTATTCTAATTGCTTTTTAGCAATACATTTTTCTTTAATTTCATTATTCCTGTTGTAATTCACAAAGGATATCCCACTCATTAATGAGAATTAGCAAGGCATTATTAAGATCAAATGCTTTTTTTCTTTTTTGCCCTTTTGCTCAAGGGCAACTACTACAGATCTTTCTGATATCCTAGGTAGGAGTAAAAGTAATTTATTTCCTGGTAAATAAATCCTTCAGTGCCAGGATCCCAATGTCATATGGGGCACTCAGTGACAATCCTGTTCACAATATTACCAAGAGCATTTAACAGCATTCTTTTACTGAAGGATTTCTCACTTGAAGGTTGAAATGTTTCATTGCTGGAAGCAGCACTACAGCTGTTTTAGGAGATGAGAGAGATAACTCTGCTAGATGTCCTAAAGGCAATTAAATACAGCCCTGAAGGGCATGGCTAACTGAAAGCTGAGTTTTATTTTGGATAGACAGGTGTTAATTTTACATTACCAAGAGCAGTACTTGGATTGTAGCTTAGTATGTTAAATCTACTACTGCTTTCGAGCAGCAAAGAAGATTCTGCTGGTTTTTTCACACTTGCTAGACTTTACTGTTTTAATTTGTTCATACTCTAAAACAGCTTTCAGGACTATAATATGGAAAAAGTTTATGGTTTAGACAGGAAAGTAAATTAAAAGAAGTTATTTGGATTCACAAAACCAAAAATAATTCTTTTCTTTTAATTGTTTTATTGATAGTAAGTAGTGATTTGATACTGCTCAACCCAGTATGTTTTTTCTTCACAGGAAGTTTAGCTATACAGATTCCTTGCTTTGGGTTTTGTTCCATGGCTTTTTTTTATATTTTTAGTCCATTAAATGTAAGGAGGGCATAACACAGTATTGTTCAGTCTGATATCAACTCACACAGTCATCTATTTTTGATTTTGCAGCTATGTGGTTCATTGACCTCCAGCCATCACACATGTTGCTATTTCAATTAAAAAGGACTTACTAATACAAGTTCATTTTTAGTATGTGTAGTGAATTTCCATTAAATATAGACTGTCCTTACTGATGAGAGTTTAGTTATGCAGAACTAAACTGGCCAAATGATTTAGTCAAAAACTAGAATGTGGAAACTTGTGCTGAGGCTTTTGACATGACCACACAACCTGGTTTCTTAAAAGACCTTCTTATTTGAATGTTGGAATTATTTAGGAAGTGTGAAATGATGAGTTTTCCTCTGAAAATAATTTGGTCTTTCATATAATGCCTGAAAAACAATAGTAGTCTTATAATTTTTAAGATCTACTTAAAGGAGTAAATTGGTCATTTTTTTGTGGAATTTTAGTCTGTAAATGGTAGGTATCCTTATAATCAAAGGATTTCAAATAGTTTTCATACTCCTGAAGTGTTGCATGTATTTGTGATTGTGATGGTAAAATTGAACTTACAAAATCATGCTAACTTTGAACACAATACAAAAGGCACATGAGGAGTGAAAGTGATACAAAGGAATCATCTGTAGGCTCTGAAACAGTTTGTTGGCTCTCTAATTGCATCTTATCTCCCACTGCATCACACTTAGTAAAAACATCAAGAAAGATCAAAAAGGTAATACATAGGAGATACTGCTCAGGAATTTTTCCTGAGCAGTAGTCCAATTAAATCTAGGGTGTGTAAAAAGAAGCAAGAAGTAAACAGTGCTTTGATGACAAAAAAAAAAAAAACCTAACCAAACTACATAGGAATAAAGTATTTTGGGTTATGCTGAAGGGTAGTGAAAGAAGGTTTTGCAGTCTGTTGCTTTTAGGGTTTCATTTATCCTTTAATATCCAAATACTGGAAATAATGTTTGGTTTGATTTCATTTCATTTGGTTTTGAAAGGGGGGAAAAATAACTACCCACATTAAAACTATTACCAACATATCCCGAATTTTGTTTGCTGTTAAATATTGTTTTCTAGAATTTCCCACCATTTCATATCAAAAAGTTTATTCTTTATAAATGAAATATGTTTGCTAGTGTGTTATTTGTTGTTTAAAAATGGAAAATATTGATTTCTCTGCCTGTTACTTACAGGGGAAAATGCAGATATTTCTATCGTGGGAAAGCACAAAAAGTAATGTTATATGGTGTGAGGGTAACCTCAGCTTTGACATTCTGAAGTTGAATGTTTTTTGACCAAATTGACTGTATCCTCTGAGGCAAAACAATCTTCTTTATACTTAAGACAAAGTACTTAACTGTACATGGGACTTTGGAAATCACACTTCTTATCACACATTAATACAGGCTAATGTTTTTGTAGACTACTGTCACTGTCTCTGTCACTTGATTGTCAGAAGGTGTGATTTCAAATACCTGTCTTCCTGCTATCAGAGAGTGGTTTGGGAGCTTTATGTTACTTTCTGTCTTGTACTGTTTTGATGTGCCTGAGAACAACAAAGAAACTGCAACTGCAAGGACTTTAGAAGTGCTACTAAGGCTGTGTGACAAGCCTTTAAAATACTCTTAACCTGATTAAGAATTACTCTGCAATAGCCTTGAGCGACATGCTTGTACTACTTCAATCATGTATGAGAAACAGATCATCATGACAGCATCTCTAGGTTATTAAGTTCCTCTCTATTAAGTCCAATTCAGGCTTTTTAGAAGAACCATAGAAAAAGAAACTACATACAAACTTCTTTTTACTTTGTTAGTTTGGAAGGAATGAGAAATCTGCATCATTTTCAGGATATTCAATAAGGAGATGCAATTTCGATTCTCAAGATATCTTACCAAGCATCTGTCAGGGTTTGAGAATACCAGTTGTCACAGAGCAGTGAGGCATATGGTTCATAAGACAGTGTGTTGATGTGCTGTGAAGAGCATCCTCTTGGGCACAGGAAGTAATGTCTCCCACCTTCACCCTCCTGGCTGGGAAGGAAGGGCACTGGCAGATTCCTCTGCTTAGATGCTTTACCTGTGACTCACTCTAGTGCCTTGTGTCAACGTAGAAATGGCAGAAAGCAGCATAATCCTATAATGAAATTGAATGTAGCAGATTATATTAATATTGGTAACAAAATAGAAATTTCATTTAACAAAGATTTCATGATAATGTGAGCAAAGTTTATAAGCTTCAGGTATCAGTATAAAAGGCACATAAAAATATATATAAAAAAACAAACTGTGAAAAGAGGAAAGGACACAAGCAAAGAAAATGTTCATAAAAAGTCTAAGCTTGTGATTACACTGCCAATCTATCTGTTTATATAGCAAAAGTTACCAGTTATGGGTATCTAACATCCCTCTGAATGCTTATAAAGCTAAAATACTGACCCAAGCATGTCGAGTGTTTAGAACGGTAAACATTCTTTACTCTGTGTGTTAAAATTTCTCTATTAGTATTTTCCACTCTACTGACATCAAAACATAAGGTTAGTTGCAAGAGAACCTGTTTAGCCCACACACCCTGGCATCTGTCCCAGCCCAATTACCAGAACTATTAAGCTAAAACTAGGCATTTGGTAGCTGAGAAAAGTTTGGGGTTTACATTCATGAAATTTGTGTTGGTGTCACGAACTAATATGATAGCATCCCCTCTATTGTTGTTGAGATATCTTCTTGATTCTTATATCTGGGAATAATAGTTCACAGCTTTTAGAGGTGTCCTGAATATATGAATGTACAATATTCAAATTGAAGATATTAACAGCAAGCTGGGATTTTATAATAAACCACATATATGCAAAACCACTCCTTAAAACAAAACATGGAGTGTTTATAGGTAGAACTCCAGAGAAAGTGTCTGAATTAACAATATGAGTTTTTCTGTTACTGGTTTTAGAAATTACTCCAATTAGAAGACTCTGACTAAGCATTATAGCAGTTTATACATTTTAATCTGAAAGAAAGGAAAAGCAAAATATCCCTTGAATTTCTCATTTAAAGAAACCATTGCTAGTAATTATCTACATAACAAGTGCTCTATAAGCCAGTGTCACTTCAAACAACTTGGGTTATTCAGCCACATCAGAATTTATAACACCTACTGGTTTATCTCTAATTAATAAACACAAAAATAGATCCTTTACATGTCCTATTGGGTAAGCAATTAAAAAATTGAACTGATACTGTTTGGAATACATTAAGCCTACGTACTCCTGCATCTGACTGAGATTACTAGATTTCTAAAAACAAATTCTGACCTATTCAATACAAGATTTTGCACTAGGAGAGTAAAAGGCATCAGACAAGGTTGAGCACATCAATCATTAAAAAACAAAAACAAAAAAAAACCAAAAACACTAAAAATAGAAAATGGCAAACTACCAGGAGTTTTTTTTTTCTCCACTGAAAGTTCTGTTCTTTGTTTACCTAATCTGTAGCATTTCCATATGAAGTGGTCAACTGCATGTTTACATTTCTCCTCCTTTGTTCTTTGTACCACATCAGCAAACTCGTTTTCAAATATCTAGCTAAATTTCTTTTGGTAGAGGAAGGATTTATTTAGGTGAGAACACTCTTTTCCTAACAAGATTCTGCATGGTGTCTGTAAAAAAAGAGAACCTATGCCCACCCAAACTCCTTGAGCGCATGATTTTTCTAGGGAGTCAATTCCTCATTCTTTCACTTGTGTTAATAGCTTCCAATTTCCTAATGGTCAGTCTCTTGAGTGTAGTTATAATTCTCTTGCTTTCTCAACATGGACTAATTTCCTGTACCTTTTGCAGCTTCACAGACATGTATAGCGTGTATAGTCACTGTCTGATATCTTAGAATGCATTCTGTCAAAGTTCCATAGTAGTCTATCTGAGTCTTTAGTTCAAAGCAAGTAATAAGTTAATCAAAGGATCCTGCCTGGGCATGTAGTGTCTATTAAACATGTCTTTTATAATAGCTTTAAGTTTCTGTTGAAGTATTTGTCACATTAAAAGGGGACAGAGCGGTTTGGCAGAAAATAACCCCCTTTGCCTTCTAACTCTCCTCACCAAGATGGCAGATTAGGTGCAGCTAGGTTTAAATCCTGGGTGATGCCACAAAATGCCTATTTGCCACAATCAGTCCAGATGTGCTCACCTCCTGTGAACTATCAGTACTCTGGATGCACTGATAGCGGGCTGCACCTTCAAGCTAGTTGTGCTCATGAACTATCACAGCCACAATCTAGGGTTTGATTGTGTTCACTGAGAAACTAATGACTGCCTACTTAAACTGTGCAGTTTAATTCAGTTATGCAGTTATACAGATTCTTATGAATTACCAGTGATAGTGACTGTCTGCAGAAAAGGAAAAATTATGTGCAGAAATAGATCTATAAAGTAATATAGCATGCAAAGTTACAAAATACAGCCTGGCTACAAAAAAAAAAAAAGTTAAAGAATAACTCTCTAGGGAGATTTCTAAGTTTTCTGCAGAAATACCTAGTTTAAGCCTCACCCAAGGTGTCCCAAGAGGGAAGGAAGAGAGGCTCAGCTCATCATCTGATCCCAGGAGTCAGCAGCAGTCTGCTAGTCTCTAATCCTAACAAATCTATTAACAATTTCAGTTTCATGTAACTTTCTGCACATTATGCTGAAATTCTCTTTCTCAAATTAGCTCTTTGCTCTTATATGGATGTCAGAGCCTTGCTTGAGCTCTTTCAAGACTCTGTAACAATGCCTGTTCCAACTCCTTGGGAATGCTGTTTTCTCCCTTTGTGGGGTAAGATAAGAATAACATGGTCTTTCTGTCCCCATGCCCTGTTGGAATATTACTAAATGATATCAGATTTTTGAAAGAATTTAACTGGATTCACAGCAAGAAACATACGGTGGAGAGTCTTCAAAATCTAAAATTTGATTACAGATAGAGTACTCTTAGGGACTCAATGGATTTCTCTTCATCAATTTTACATTCTCTATATGGGAATGTATGTAATCTTCCCACTATTTGAGTAATAGCCAATTTGTGGTCATCAGCATCTACTTACATCTTGCCCCTCACGGTCAGTGGAAAGCTGGTTGGAAAATAGCTGCCCAGTTACTTTATGCATAAACACCAAGTCAACAGGTGTTGTTTGCTGCTCTGAAGCCAAGTTTTATTACTGCTAGATATAACCTGATTCTGTTTCACATCTAAGTCTTCCAGCACTCTGAAGACTGCTGGACATTTCTAACTTTACAGATTAACTGTGTCCAGTCTACCTAATGGAAAGTGGTTAAGACAGCATTCAATTTGTTTTCTGTGGTAACGAGATTAACACAATTATAGTACATAAATACTGAACTGAAAAACACATTAATAATCTGATTTTACAAGTCATAGGAAACAGTGTAATTTTCTTTCTGTCCATCTATTTAACAGTAGCATCATTAAATAAATTCTGTGTTTCCAACTCAGTAGCCTTTGCAAATAACAGTTTCAGCATATTATCTCCTTCTCTATATACGTATTTTGGATTTGTCCCAAGTGGATATAGAGTGGCTTCATGCTGAGTCTTACAGCTCCTGGACAGAATGAATTTACTTTATGAGCACATTGAAAAATATTTGGCTGCCCCTTTTTCACAGTTGGTTGTTTTCCAGAGCTGCTTATGCAGAGCTGCTGTTTCTGTCAGATGAAATATACAGGAATGCTACCTTGTCTGACAGAAACAGTAAGCATCAAGGATTTCCTGAGAAGAAACATCAATATGCAGCATGTGAAGTTTCACATCTCCCAACACTACTAATTACATTATCACCTTAACCTCGGCTTCTAATAATAGCTATTACTAAAATGTGTATCACTGTTTATCTTCTTTAAAGACAATTCATCTGACAGATTGTGAGACTCTTTTATCCCAGCCATTGTCTTAAAGAGACTTAGAGCCTGTTCCAGATGAATCAATGGCAATAATCCAATTTACTCCAATGATGGGAAGTTTAGAACCATAGTGAGAGGAAAAATGTCTTCCTCATAAATACAGTATGATGTGTGAGTTGATATTCATGTTTTTAAATTGAGTTCTTCAGGGTTGTTTAGGTTTCATTTTATTTTGTTTGAAATTAGGTATAACATGCAACCTGACTACAAAGATAAGCCAGCTGTAAGAAAAACGAAAGTTTATTTGACTGAAAAGATTCTAAGTTATACCTAATTTTAGTTATCTACTTGGATCCTTTATTGAAATTGTAGCTGATAAATACCTTGTTTCTTTCAGAGGGAAAGGATGTAGTAGCAATATTGATTGAGCAGAAATATATGCTAAATGAAACAATTATATGAATGAATGCGAAAGAGAGAAAATGTGTTCTGCTTACAGAGATATGTTATAAATATTTGAATGTTATTATATATGGATGTTCATCAAAATAGAGAGTTCAGGAAGTGACCAAAGGAACAAATGCAACTGAGTGCAGTACAGTGCTTCCAGGTTCCTCTGAAGATACAGAAAGTTCATGAAGCATATACACACAGTGGTTCACAGCAAGTGGCATGAGTGTTCAACAAACAGCCTGAATGAAGTAGTCTGTTGTGAATTGTCTAGATAAGGTCTTAAAATATTGTCAGTAAAACTAAAATAAAATGATGGATGTTAAACACATTGAGGAAGAACATCAGCATCTAAGACATACGCATGCTTACACATAAGCATCATTTGCAAAAAAAGTGTCCATTTCACAATTTCATCAGCTGGAAAAGCAGATAAATAATTGTATAACAAATACAAAGTTTTATTAAAACCTGCTGTTAAAATATCTAAGAGAAGCCAGAACAACTGCAAATTTAGGAGGAAGAGAAACTGGAAATATCAAGGAGAGCTGCGCTGGAATCTGACCTAAGGCATCTAAGACGTGACAGCACATGAAGTTCTGCATGAGTGGGATAGAGAGAAGAAAATGTAAATGAAATGTTGGGGTCTTGCTGTAAGAACATAGCAAAGGCTTCTGAAGTAGGACTAAGGTAACAGGAAAATCACTGGAGCACAAAACCAGGAAAGCTCAAGGAAGCAATAGATGTCATAAATAATTTACAGTGTTTGAAAACACTTCAGTGATCAAAGGGGTAGGAGAGAACATCTTTGGATATAGCCAGCCTCAGTTTATTAGAGAACTCTAAGAAAGTAGTTCAGAATAGTTTGAGAGGTGGAAACAAGAGATTACTTGTTTTCCATGACATTTTACAGAATTAGAGTGGAGAATGTGAATTGAGAGCTTGAATGGCAACTGTCAAGTATACACAAACCAAGACTATAATAAAGATTCTGAATTCAATTAGTAGTCAATCATGTTGGAAAAGCCCTTAAACTTTGAAATTCTGCACTAGATGCAGAATAAAATTATGTAATTTCTCATGCAGTTGTTCACCCTCTACTCCATTCCTTAAATACCAACAAATCTGAACCATCACTTCATATCTCAGCTCTTCCTTCTTTACCCTGTGAAATTTTGTTAAATAACCACTTGTGTCCTGGTCATTTCTTTGTGTTTAGCAAGCATTAGTTATTGTTCTACTGCTTTATGGTGCACAGTTTGCAAACTACAGAAGGCTGTTATGCACAAGTTTTAAAAATTAAAAATTTTGCAATACCCATGACTCCTGAGTATACAGAATGTCAAAAAGATCATGTCTTTCGTGACATGAAATATATATAACAATATATATTTCATATATATATTGTTATATATATATAACAATAATTTTTTCTTCCACATTTACCATAATTTCATAGCAAGAGAGATTTCACATCTTGTTGACATATGTAGACTTTCTCGATTAAATTCACATAGAATACATTAATTTAGTCATGTCAGATATAAGTATAAAAACATTAGAAGGATTAGAAAAATAATAACACTGCAGGTGTATTCTTGAGAAGGAGAGAAACTGAAGCTACAACATTGCGATATGGAAGCCCATTGCCCTAGCAATTTCTATAGCTTCTCCATTAAAAGAGCAGAACTCAAGTCTATTAGTAACACCACAGATTAAGGAGTATGTCAAGCTTGTCCAGACTATGTAATACTGCTCTTCTAAACTATCTTGTAGTACATACTACAACTACTCAGTCTGCACTAGGATTTCAGAGAGGTTATTAGAATGTATTAGTCCTGTTGGAAAATAAACAAAATGAAACAAAAACTTGAAAGTAATGAAGTATTTGTATTAACTCACTTTCCACAACTTAATTGTTAGTGTTGTGGTTTAATTGCTTTTGTCTAATAGTTAAAGATAGCATAAATATACAAAGTGTACTAATTTTTGTACGAGTGGCCCAGTAGGATAAATTATGTATACCCTGCTGTTTATCTACCATTCCACAAATTAACTAATTAAATGTGTTTGGAAGGATTGACATTTAGAGGAAGAAAGGTTCCATTTCTCAAAACAGCCAAGAAAACCATGATGTTTAAGTTTAGCAACCCATTTGAAAAAGAAGTAGGAATTTCCTTAGTGGCTGTGGTTTTGTTCATAGACTTTTGCCATTTTTACTTTTGTTGCCTGGAACTAAATCTAAAAGTCAATGATTCTGGTTTAGAAATATATTAAAGAGGTTATACTGATCAGGAATTCATTGAGAGTTTTTAGTATTAGTTATTAATATTTCTTTTGATTAAAGTTTTCTGCTATGTTCCAACTATTTCACAAAGACTGCCTAGATTTGCTAAGGCTTATAGTTTGAAGCAGTAAATATTTAGTGTTGTGTCAAGTGGTATAATGGAGGGTAGGAATAGATTCTGGAGATTGTGTCTTCATTTTTCTTCCTCATTAGTAGCTACAGCATTTATTTTTAATTTTCTTTTTATATAATATGGAACAGGGCTGTCTGTTCTAAGAGGAGAGAAGGTGGGAAAGATCACACAGGGTGGAGTACAAATACCTCTATTTTAGGAACATCTTGATCTACTTGGTGAAGACATACTTAAATACAGCCTTACAGACTTATCTCTGCCTTGTCCTCTCTGGAACATTTGTTCCTATTTGGTTATTAGAAAGCTTGAAATGTGGGAAGAACCAGCCTCCTATGGAATAAATCAGGGATATGTCAAAGAAACTTTCTTTGCTAAGAGATAACTGCAATTTGAATGAGATTGAGTTGAAAAAATTTGGTCAGGTTCAGTCCACATTTTGCCTTAGACTGAAGTAGCCTGGAGGTTTCCTATGCAAACCTTTTGAGCCCAACCCATGCTGCTGAACAGTCTGTATTTACAACTTGTGGCTAAGTAGTCATGATGTCCTTGTCTAAGCGTGGTAGTGGAACCTCCACTAAAACTACAAAATGCTAGTTGCAATTTCTGTGTAGAATACATTATACTCAGAAGTTGTACCACAGCATTGCAGCAGGCTTCTGTTGCTAATGGATCACCTAAGTGAAATGACTCATAAGATTGAAGCTAAATTCCCATTTGACAAATGTCTTAATCATAAAATGTAATAAAAATTGTCACTTCCTCTGGTGTTGCCTATACTTGAGGAATGGTGGCCTTGTCATATCAAGGTTAAATTACGTAGGTAAGCAGCAAAGTAATTGATGGTGACTTACAGACATCATCATAATTATCATTATCACTTGTGGTCCCACAGTTTCTGATTATAGCATTGCAATATTTTTTCATAGCATTAAAATTCGGTCTGCATTTTATTGTGAATACACTCATGCCAAATGCATGAGCAGTGTCTGCAACACAAAGATACTTTTTAAGATTTTCTCTCAGCTTTAGTGTAGATATTAATGCTGTATTTTTAAATAACCATGGAACCAGCTGAAAAAATCAAGTGAAAAAGGAATAGGGGAAGAAAACTAAAAGGAAACATTCAACATTGAATCCAACGAAAGACAGTTTTTGCAAGCTATCGTGGAATTATTGTAGAATATAACAGTTTAAGCAACCTGTTTTTTCAGTTATATAACTTAATGAAATTTGACTTTTCCTTGTTGATAAATCTGAAGTATCGGAGTTTGCCTATATGCTTCTGTCAATTTGCTGAGAAACACTTAAATTTCTAAATTTCTAAAACAATATATGATAAGTAAAAATTCTTGACATGAAAATGTTCTCATGTTATTGCAAAACCCTTTTCTCTTTCTTATTTTCAACATATGGCCATTGCATTAATCAAGGTTTGCTTATGATAGACTTGCTGAGGTTAACTGCCTACCCATAACGTAATATCAACTATGAAAATGTCATATGAGACTATTGCTGTTTCTCCAGTGGTCAGTTTATATTGATGCAACACCTCTGGAGACTGACAACCTTCTTTTGAGTCCAAGGCTGTTGTATTGTCATAAAAGAAGTAAATGTACATCTAACACATGGAATGCATATCTGTCCTGGGTTTGGCCGGGATAGAATTAACTTAATTTTTTAGTTACAAGGATAAGGAAAATTCTACAACTTTAAAAAGAAAAGTAAACATTTTCCGATAGCTGTACACTTTTTTCTTTTAGGTCAACAGTATAACTAAGATGAAATCACTAAATATTATAGTATTTCTGATAAAAACATTAAATGACTCTCAGCAAAGCAAAGGATTTTATACTAAGCGGCATGAAGCCATATATATGTATCTAACAGAAATAACTATCTCAATATATAGCCAAGGTGCATTATGTTCTCAGAAGAAGTTAGAAATGCTTTTTACCTCTCCAATACATAACTCAACAGGGCAACTTCTCTTCGTATAACTGACTGTTGTAAGCAGGTCCATAGCTTGAAGAAATTGTTTATGTTTAGGTCTGCATATAGTCCTGTAAACAACATTCATTTGGAAAAATAAGGATTTATTTATGGATGTTGTTTAAAATGTTAATGTTAAATTTTGGGGGATTGGACTAGATCATCTCTAAAGGTCCCTTCCAATCCTTACTTTTCTATGATTCCATCTCAAATAAGATGAAGATATGACCTTTTCTTTCCCCCTTCTCTAATCCCTCATGCATACAAGCTTTGTTTTCTCCATATTGCCTAAAGAAGCCTTTCTTTTTTCTCCATGTTTTTGAAGCACAAAGTTATGAATTGCTTCTCCTCATAAATTCAGTTGATTTACAATCACTTTTCAGAAATCTATGAAGATAGAACTGGAGCAAATGCAAAGAAGTGAGAAGGAAATAGACTCTATTACATAGGGTTTGAGACTCCACAAAAGGAAGGAAATAAACAGAATATTAGTAGTGACAATGGCAATACTTTGATGTAAAAAATAAGGACCGTGCATGGTTAAGAAAACATTGATGATAGCAGCAGCTGCAACTGTTACCTTTCTGTTTCCTTCTAATTTTTTCCTGTTTCTGTCACAAAGAAATGTTAAATAAGAGACTGATGAGCAGAATATGAATGTGCTGCTAAAAGTTTACTTTTAATACAGCTTACAATATACAATACAATATACCTTTTGGTTTGCCATTTTGTTTGTGTTTTTATAAAAGCTTTTGTTGCTGGGGATTTTTGGTAACACAATTTACCTTTCCAAAGAGCCACAGGAAACTACTGAGTCTTAACAGGACAGCTTCCTCATGAGGAAAATTGTTCATGTGAAGTGTCAAAATAGTTTATTTCTCAGAAAACAATTCTGAGAGTGATGGTCAAACAAAAAATAATTCCCTCTGTCTTTTTGCTTCTCATTTAAATATCAGTGCAGATATATTGTCTGGAGAAACAAAAATCATCTCCAGAAAGAAACAAAAACTTCTGAAAGCATTTATTTTCTGTCTTAGAAATTTCCTTTCTCTCTAGAGGCTGCTCAATTACCTTGCTTTTAAGCTATGTGTTTCCTACTTGTAGGAACTTCTATGAGCAATAAAAGTTGCCCAAAGATGATTCAGCATAGGAGCTTTGTGTGACTTTGGGCATCATTTAGAGTAATGAAGGAAAACTATTTAAGAGTTTCAAACAGTGTAGCTCAGAAATTGTTTTATTTTTTCTCAATATTGGGGATGATGTTTAAAAATCTCAGTAAGATTGTAAAAAACTCACAGGCCAAGTCCACAGTAATAATTGAGAACCACAGGTAAATATGAATGCATGGTGCTATTTCCTGGGGGAAAAAAAAAAACAAAACAAACAGATAAATACTCTCTATAACTATTTGACATTTACTTCTGCAAGTTTATTCATTCTGTGCCATTCAAAGGGGTTTTGTGTCCTTCCAGAATGGTCTTGGTAACTTTTAAGGACCAGGTAATTAACAGTATATCTTCTTGACACTAGTTTGTAAGGTGGATTTATGTAGATTCAAAATCCAGATACATTTCTTCTTGGAGGTTAATCCTGATTTCAATATTGATTTTCTTACTCAAGGACACGGCTGTTATTTTAAATAGAACATTGCCTTGAAAAGTCTCTTAAACTGCACTTTTATTTTCTTCTTGGAGTTTTTGGGGTCTTTGTTTTACTTAAAATCTCTCTTTACTTTTAAGGCTAAGTGTAATCTGATAAGAAATAAAAAAGAATGTTATTTTGGTAAGTCATAGGCTGTATATACCTTAATATCACAAATTTTATTTAAATAAAGCCAACAACCGTCTTGCAAATTTCTATGTAAAAACTCTCATAAGAATAATAGAAGATATTTGGTCATCTGTTATCATCACACTTTTAAAAAACTAGCATGCAAAGTTCTTCCTTTGTACATACAGACTTTTTTTACTCTGGAAGGGTGAATTTAGAACCTGAACAACCTTGGCATTTTCTCATCCTCCAGAATGATAGACTAACAGTCCTCCTGTGGTCCATGAAAGATTGTGGTAAATCCCTGAAAAGCAAGGCAAAGCCTGAAGATATTCTTGTCTGAAGACTAAACAATAAATAGGGGCATGAAGAAATGCTGTAGCCTTCTGTTTCCAATCCTGAAAATACTCCTGTCATGAATCTCCAGCCATGCGATTCTTTTCCTACCAACTGTCAGCCTGACCTTTGGTTGCACAAAGGCTGCATTTGTGATGGCACCATTGGGAATTTATAGTTTTAGCTATTAAAGGGGTGGACTTTTGAGTTGATTTCTTTTTTCCTCGCACTTCTTTCTGGTAAAATACAGAGTATAGATAAGACCAAATCTCAGTAAACTTGAAGAATGAGTAGAGCTTAATATAATTGTCTTGACTAAAATACTTCTGATCACATTAACTTTTGGTGTACTGGTATTGTTTGCAGAACTTGTGCTTATTTTAAATTTTGAACTCTACATTTAGTTGAAAAGGCTGGTTGAGGTTTTTGTGAGTGTCTTATGCCCTAGACAGACCATGTAAATACTCCTAGTTACTAATTGTGTTTTCGTTACACTGTAGTGATGCAAGTCTTTGCAAGACCTTGCTTTACTGTGCTATATAGCTTAACAAGAGTCAACTCAGTACAATGTTAGAAGATTTTAAGGTGATTTTCCATAGTCTACAGCCGTTCTTGTTTTGCAGAGAGTGTCATTTGGTCCAACAGATGGACATTTATGACATCTTATACTTGTGCTCTTTGGGGTCCTGATTTATCACAGTAACTCACTGAAATTGCTGAAGTTAAACAGGCATAACACTGTAGTGACATAGTGATGAATTAGGTTTTATTGCAGTTGTGCAGAGCAGTCTAGACAACTACAGAGATAATAAAATATATCATTCTCAGAATTCAAGAATAAATCTAAAGTCTTATTATGTAAGCTTAAACATGCTCATCTTGATTGGTCGGTTATATTGATGGAGTTTTGAAGTCATGACATTATTCAGTCTCAACAGTTTAAATAACCATTTTCTTTTTTTAGTTACTTTTAGTTATTAAGTATTGCATCTGTCTGCAACCATAATAAAAAGAGGGTAGAGAGAGAAAGAATGGACTATGTTACCATTTTTTATTTGTGGTCAGTTTTTAACTCTGTCAGAATTGAAGGAATACAGACTTCCTCAGGACACTGAGTTGTTAATCTTACACAAAGTATTGAGCATCAGGTTGAATGTAACACATCTGGGTTTTTGGAAAATGACAATAGAAACAGATTGCTTCAGTATGCCAGGCAGCATCACTGAACATCTGCTAAGTCTGTTTAGATTATAACTGTTGTGAGTGCAATTCGTATCATTAACAGTGAATATAATAGCTTAAAAAAATATGATAGACTGGATTTATAAATATGTACTTCGATCTGTGAAAAAAAAAAAGTAAATGCACATAGAAACTTTCCTTATAAATTTAAAGAAAAGAAATAAAACTTCTATTTTAGAACCAGCCAAAATCAACAGGATAAATGTCACCTGTTTATCACATGTATGTGTGGAATATACCTGCAAAGAAATGGTGTAATAGTAGAGCTTGACGTTCCTGTGCTGCTGCAATCAAGTTAGCACAGATAATAATAGCAGTAGTGCGGGTTTACTAAGAAAACCCACAGGGATGTTATTACCTCCATAAATCTAGGCCTCTTACTTGTTCACCTCATCATGTGATCTGATGCCACAGCAGAACTTAAACTATATGCTGATGTTCCCATCAGAACTCTACCCATCCTTGGATTACAAGATTAATTTTTCAAAACACTGTATGAACTGAGAGTCTTGATGCAAGAAACTATCTTGCTGCTGTTCTTCGTCCAAGGAGGAGGAAAGACTATGTGGTGATACTCCACTGTCTTATTTAGTTTTCAGTTTGGATAAAGTAAGGTATAGCAGTTTGTTATGCCTCTTAGAGCAACCAAGGATGTGTCTGTGTGTCCTGTAGTTACAGTCATGAAGAAAACTAGTGTTTTAATGTTCACTATGATGCAAATGGAGAAAGTTTCCAGATTGTCTTCAAATGCAGGAAAGCTGAAGGCATGTAAATTGTCTATTCATAGGGATATTTCTCATTATACTGCTAACAATAGCATGAAATAATCTCTGTTAACAGTCATTTTGCCTCTTAGCATGGAAGAGTATTTGGTAGAAGTAGAAATGGGAGACCTAGGTACAGGTCTGTGGCTCTGTTGAACCTGTAAACTTATATTGCCTTTAAAGCAGCCAATGACACACGTGAAAATGTAAAGGATGGAAAGAGATATACATGCAGGTGATTATTCTATATCTGGAACAATCATAGTTCATGTGATTAAGATGAAAAATGAGCAAGCTACTATGAGTGATGCACATTAAAAAAAATAGTTTCAAAATTAAAAATAAGCCCAAACTTAAAACACAAACAGCAGGTTTGTTTCCTTCACATTGCCAATCTGTGTTAAGCAACTCAGAACTGTCATGAAGGGAAAGTATTCTACTTGGGATACATTCCTTCAGCTGATGTTTGTTTAAGGTTGTGAGGATTCAACACTTGAGACAGTTAGCAATAGTCACCTGCTCAAAACAAAGATTTCCAGTGAGTTGGAAGGGGACTCAAAAGATATTATGTAATTTGTCCTGGGTTCTGATTTATCACTTAAAATTCATTTACTTGGTCGCTCAGTATGGGAGAGGCCCTCAAAATTGTATTGTAATGCAGAACTAAGGAGGATGTTTCTAGCAATCCAAAGCTGGAGTAAAAAGTTGGTCTGAGTCTTCATCATCTTCTACAGTAATCTTTGTATTTCTTTATGTGCCAGATGAATGGCTGTTTTTTAATAACTAGTGTCTGTATGAAATTCCATCTTAATCATATTCTATTCCTTAAATTTCAGGGGTCTTAGTGCCACGGGGATATGAAATAAGAAACACTTTTGCAGCATTTCTCAGGTCTGTCTTGGATCTTGTCATGGATTTTGTCAAGATCTATTTACAGATCTCTTGAAGCAAAAACCTAGTTAAAAAAAAAAGGCTGTTCTAGAGCTCTGTTTCAATTTCTAGTAGTTTTCAAAGTCTTTTATTTCTGTTTTGTTACCATTCACACTTTTATTTTTCATTTTGCCCAGTTTTCTGTTTAAAACAAAGGTTTATGTACTTACAGTACATCTGTCAGTTTGCATGTACTGTAATAAAAGACTGTTATGTCTAGCATTTTTCTTTTTCTAGAGCACACAAAATAAATAGCCCACAGACCTCCATGTGTATAATTTCCCTGGCACTGCCAGCATCTTTCCTGTAAAGTAGTAGGGGTTTTTTTTCAGGAAAAGGCAGCAATTTATCTGTGTGCCATAGCACAGCCGTCAATATAAAGAGGAGTGACTAATATTCTTAACATCTTAAATAGCACACTAAGAAAACTTTGTTTTCTCCACCAGAAAAATACTATTACTGTACCATTTTTTAACTGCAGCATAAATAGCAGGAATTACAGACATCAGTGTTGACTAAATATGCAACTGCTTTTAGTAGCAGTGCAAAAAAGTTCAGTTCACACCAAAAGACTTTCCTTTCTCTTTATATGATACTAAAAATTTTTGTCTTCCTTTATCTACAGAAAGAACTTTGCAAATAAGAATCTATACTTCAGTGTTGAATGATTTTCAGTTTGGCTGCTGAATGGTTTTACTGATTCAGCATTAAGAAAAAATGCTGAATCCTCTATGATTTTTTACTGTTTTGATCCACTCTACAACTTTCCCACCAGTGCCTTGGGGATGATATGAATGATATATAAATATATGGTTTGAAAATATTTTTCTTTTATGTCAAAGAAAGGACTCAATGTGTGAGCTGTGAATACAACACTTTTTTCCCATCTGAATTTACCATTATCCTTTGTCTTCAGCATGAGATCAGACTTTTGCTTCTCCTTTTGCATTTGCAATAGATAAAGAACTTCTGAAGTCCATCCATGAAGTTGATTTTCTAAACTGTAGTAATATGGCCAAACAAACCATCCATGCATTTAAAGAGCAATGGAGACATCTGACTTATGCCATGTTACTTCGGAAATATTAATAGTATACTAATAGTTACCACTAATAGTGGTAACTTAACACTAGAGGTAATCTTGAACTTGTAAGAAATTGTTATTTTATATGCTTCCAAACTTCCTGGTCTCGCTAAATGAAAAATCTTTCCTTTTCTTAATTTAATTATTTTGATTGAGAAGCTAACTCATCCAGATGTAGCCAAAAGAGACTGATGTTTCAATAGTTTCTCATGAAACCTGATTTCACTATTGGCCACAAAATACTCAAACTACCTTGAGTAGTTTGAGTAGAAATAGCTTCCCAGTATTTGCTGTTTGCTATAGCCCTGAAAAGAACCCTGTATTCTACCTGATGCATAATTCATTGTTCTTACATTTACTGACCCTGTACCTTTATTTATATTTAATAAAAATAAAATATCCCTGCACAGGACTTACAAGATTTTTGTTAAACTTCAAGACTACTTTATTATTGTTGCTCAGATACCTCTTTTTGATTATATTACCCTATGAGTTACCTAGTGTTAGCTTACAAGGTTAGTTATACTACAAGATCTTCAAGATGGGAGATAGACATGGATATATAGAATGGCAAAATAATGATCTTTTCTCTTTTAATAAAGTGCTTAGATTGATTTAGCATCAAGAGGACAGCATAAGTATTGCAAAACTCATTATGTCTTCCAAGGAACTTTTTGTATCTGGTATTAAATAAGCCTATCACATTGAGTTGCTAATTACAAAATTATTGTAGGAGTGGAAACTTGTTCAATTGCTCTGTCTACAAAGTGACATATCACGTTGCTCTTATTGAAAACTTGGGTCCTGTTCATTTAAAATATGAAATGTCATGCTTATATTGTATCTCTGCAAGTTTCCCAGTGTAGCAGTTAATTCCAAAACCAATTTTTATCTATACTTTCAAGTGCTATGCTCTCAAAGTGTAGCTGGTGACAGCAGGGCCAGTCATACTCGGAATTAGTTGCTACAAAATGCTTTCAAAAAGATATGCTAAATACTAGGTGAATGTTCATGGTTTTAGGAATAGCTGAATATACTAAGATTCCTTAGTACTTCCCTATGATCCTCCTCAAAATGTCGGTTCATTTCTTCTGAGTTAAAATAGGATAAGTGTTGTGTTAATAGACATGCTTTGTTAAAAACAACATGTTTGGAAGCTTTTAAACAGGCTACTTTTTGCTCTGTTACACTAGAATAGCAATATGTAGCTTCACTCTTAGAGAAGGCACACTGTCATCTTGCAGTTGTGCAGCAGTACAACATAAGTGAAATATTATCTGTATTCACAGCCATATTTCATGAGTAGGGCAAGCTCTGATTGACACAGATTCTCTGATTCTATGACACAGTATACAGTATTACACAAGCATGAATACATCATATCCTCTAAATACATAAAACACATAGAAGGGGCAGAGAGCACATGGAAAATTTCTCTGTATTACCTACATGTTCTTAACTGTGGCACGTTTGATGAGGCTTAAACTGGCTCATATACAGTAATAAGCTTTTCTATGCACACTTTCTCACACACAAACCTGTAGCGACTCACAATACTGATACTTTCTGTTCCTAGACACCCTCAGGCTCAAAGCCACCGCCTTGCTATTCCTCTGTTATATTTTTTAAGTTATTTTTTTTTTCCTCCTAGTGAAACTACAGTGACTTTTCATTTAGCATTTATTAAATTAGATATTCTTGCAGTTAGTAAATGAATTTTTGTAATTTTTAGATCACCAGATTTATTTGTATTTAATAATATTTTAATCCTTTAAGCCCATGCATTGATTAGGATTAATCTCCTTGTTCTGTCTTATAAAACAACATCTAAAGATGAACTGTTCTTAGGCGAATCTGTGACAGAGTGGTTCCAGGGACAATTATTTACTACATCTATCATTTATGTCTGACTCACTGTAGATATCTCAGAGGACACAGACTGATGCACTGAAGTCACCAGCTATCTGTACATATTGGTCTTAAATCATAACTAACGGTTTCATTCCCTTGCTGCACATGGCTTTTTATGGCACAGACCTGTCTTCTTGTTTGCATCTCATTAAGGCTGTTTTCCAATTGTACTTTGAGTTGTAAAAATGATTCTTTTTTTCATACTTATAAAGTCTCTCTATAGGCCTCCTAACCTAATAATCTGAAGGCAAACACATCTTCTCTCATGATATATTATACATAAACTAATAATGTTGTTGTATGTACATAGTAACAGATGGTGTGGCCTTTCTCACTAAAAATTTAACATTTATTTAGGTTTGTTCTCAACACAGCTTTATTACTTTGTTTCTGCAAGGCACAGGACTTTGTGAATTTTTTTTGAGCTGTAAATGAAACTTGGAGCACATTTTTAGCACTCTCTTCACATCTGCCATTGTGCTTCCTTCGACTCCCCTCTGTCCTTCTTTTTCTGTTCTTCATCACCTCAGGAGAGGGATGAGGCTCTCTGTCAAAGTCCCATATTGCTGTTTCACATATGTCCCATTCCATTCACAATATCATATGCTTCGAGGCAGAAAACCCAAAATCTTTGCTGCTGCAACTGATACAGATCACCCAACAGCTGTTTAAAAAGTCCACTTTTCACATTAGCTTTTTGCAGCCACAACTATGATGTCAATTTAAACCATTAACTGAGACAGCTTGCAAGAAACTCAGAAATTAACTTCAGCAGAGGGAGGAGTCATGCTATAAAAGCAATCTTTAAAAAAAATGTTAATAGAGCAATATGTTTGTTCACATTGAATGACACTAGAAATAAGATTTCAACACTAATGCTAAATATGGACTTAAGATAGAACTGCAAAATTTAGCAACACTTTATGGACAAATTAGAAAGGTTTTTGTTGCTATTGAGTTTTGATGGCGTTTTTTGTCTCATGAGCTTTCTATTGGCTACTGCTTCAGGTCATAATAAATCAACATGTTCCATTAGACACAGATCAAGGGAATGCTTTGAAGAATAATTTTGAGAATTATAAGAACAAGACTTCGATTCTCTACGCAGTGATTTCTGGCTCAAACTGAAACTTAAAAAAAGATATTGATTAAATTAATGTTTGCTACATTCATTTTCAAAATTATATCACAAAGAAATATTATTAAAATGTCAAAAGTCTTTACTTTTGGATTTTTGTGACTGTCAGTTTGAGTTACTTCTGCTTCCAAATTTAATAAGTAATGCATGCCAAAATTTTTTGCCATCATTAATTTCCTACTTTTAACATGTTTGTTCTTTGCTTCAACTTATCTGTGGTGTAAAGGGGAAGAATAAAAAATATGTAAGAAAAAATATTTCCATTTTCTTCCTCCCACAGATCAGCACTTTTATCTGTGAGATCTTTGTACTTCATACTGTCTAGACTGCATAACAGTAATATAAGTCTCTCTAAAGCAAGACTTTTTTGCAGTTATTTATCCTCTGCTTTTTTCCATCTGTTTGGGTGTGAAAAGCATCCAGCTATAGGACTATAGTTAATATTTTGGCATTTTAATACACTTTTAAATTGAAAATATATGTAGGAATTGATTTATTACTCCAAAATTGTTCAGCTGTTGACAAGTTATATCCAAAAGTAGACAACAACCAAAGTCTGTCTCTCCAAATCTATTATTCCCATGTCTTCACATGTATTTGATTATTGATGTAGTTCCCTTGATGTTATCTTTACTCCTTTACAGTAAAAACAGGGTTCATTAAAGTAAGAAAATTTACTTTCATTTTATAATGGAAAGTAGGTTGTAATCCTTTTGCATTTCTAAGTTGAGGCAAGATGAAAATTTTAAACATGCTAAATAAAATGTTTCCTGTTTGCCACTCATTCAGCCTTCATTTTCTGAGGTATTATTAGTCCACTCATACAATTCAGATGAGACAAAGAAACTGGGAGTTTTCTAGCTTGTATAAACTATTACACAGCAAGAAGTTACTGGTTTTATAATGTCAAATCTAAATTGTTACTTTGGGAACAAAAATAAATATTCTAGATACCAGGAATGGAATCTATAAATCTGCCAGTCTTAAATACACTGAGAAAGGTTTTGAACAGCAAGTATCTTTTGAAATTGAGTCTTTATTTTGTATCCTTTCTTCTTAAAAATGACTTTTAAGTGCTATTCTATAGCTCTTCCTGTCCTTCAAATTAATACATTTGAATCTCGTAAATGAAAGGTGACACAAAAGTCATAGCAGACTAGGTGAAATGATTAATAAGAGCACTTTTCCTAGATCAATAATAGTCTAAAATAACATTATGAAAAAAAAAAAAAAAGGCTAGCCAAGAAATCCTGATGCATAAACAGGCAATTGGAAGGATTTAACTAAATATTTGCAAAGAAGTTATAGCAGATTTACTTGAAAACTATCAACTGGAAACTCCCTAGATGCAGAATAAATATTTACTTAAAGAACGTGTAATTCCTGACTTTCTAATACGTTATCCTTCTTGCATAATTTATTTAATTTGTGGCCTTACTAAGATATAAATATATTCTCCCTTCACTACATTGGTAAAATAAACTTAATATTTCTGTTTCTTTCTCCTAGATGTTAAAAAGATGATACCAGAATATGTTTGTTCAGATGAATGACAAACAGTCTTAAATTTCTTTCCATTTCCACAGGTATAGCTCTCCAGTTCTACAAGGCAAAGAAATATAATCTAATAACTAAGATAAAGAAAGTAGAAACAGGTATTGGCAGCCTGCTTTAATTTTCAGCACATTCCTGGTGGTATATGGACAGTGAATACCTCAGTAAGGCTAAAATATTTACTGAGCAAATCAATAAAAATGAACATAAACTGAGAGGTTAGTGGATATATACAGCATATCAGAGAATAGACTGGAAACTGTTTGAAAATAAAAAGTCAGTCTTCATGTTGAAAGTGGTTAGTAGTGAAATTGTGTAAGGGGATCAATGCAAATATCTGTCAAATTTGAAAAAAAAAAAGGTTGAAGGGAATGAATAGGGAAAAAATATTTGCTTTTTGTTTCAGCACAAGAAGTAGATGATGTCATCTGGATGTAGCTAATAGCAGGTACTAAAAAAACCCAAAGAATAATGGAACGTAGCTCTCTGTGCAAAAGTGATTTAAAGAAAGGGAGTTAAGAAAATAAAGCATTTTCTAAGATTGTGTATCTTTAACTCCCTGGAGATTGTTTGGCTAATAAGATATGCAAACATCTTTTATTTATCTCATTATTCATAGTTTGGACATTGTTTACATTACTCATGACCAAATGTAATGCAATTTGGGTAAAACTGTACTGTTTGATAGGGGTAGTATAGAAATAGCTCCCAGTGCATACACTTTTTAATATCTGCAAATTTTCAGTGTCACACTTATAAATTGTGAAGTCTTTAAGCTCTTGTGGCACTGCACATGGCTTATTGACTGCTGCTTAAGGAAAATGATGAATTTCTGGAGGATATTCTACTTCTATTCTAGTTTAAATTCCTATAGTTTAGTAGTACTGATGTTTACTAAAATTCATTACTTTTAACCTCTTTGTGTACGCAAAGTATTTTCTTTGTTTTCTTTCTTCATATAAAAATAAGAATTTGCTTGTTTAAGAACTGGGAAGAGTTTTGTTTGGTTTTTTTTACTTTTCTAACTATAGGATAACATCAGTGATTATAACTGATTGTTATAATACAATAGATCACCAAAGCCATTGATACAATTCTGTTGAGTAGTTGCTATGCTGCTAGTGCAGGCATACACAAAGGTATCTCTATTAGGATTAATCATTCTGTACCAAAGATTACTGTAGGTTAAGTTATGCTTTTGAATTTATAGCAACCATAACAGAAATTCCTGTTGTCTTAGGATATGAACTACTCAAAAGACAGAGCTTTGAAAAATAGTTTTATATTTACTGAGTATGAAGTGTAAATTATTTCCCATGGCAAGTAAAAGTTTAGGGATTTCTATAATTGAGCTCTATCTGCAGTTATGGATCAGTAACTGTATAACACCCTGTCAGAGTGATGGGATGAGACTAATATGCTTAAGTGTGACCTAGAACATATTTAGGTCTATTGAACTCATCATTGTCCTTTCCAATTTTCTAGCCAGAACTACAGATAAAATCTTTTGGAAAAGAGGAAAAAAATGGAAAAATATTTCTGCTGTTGATCTAGGACATATCTTATCTGTACTGTTTGATGTCACTAGCCTTTTTGATAGGCTTTGGACTGTCAGTTGACCTTTTTCTCTTAATACCTCTCAGCATCCATGTACTCCTGAAATTATGGCTTTTTGTTTGCTTTAGCTATATTTATTCTTATGAACACAGTGTTTATTATTCTTCTCACTGTAATGTCAAATTGAAAGGCAAACATTTGCTGTGCTATTGCCATCTCCTTTCAATATATCAAAGGCTTAAACTGTGAACTCTGTATATACTTAAGGCTCCTAAACACATGAAATGAAGTAGTATATCGCTGTTCTTTGTGAAGCTAGTACCAGCCAGAAAGCACACAATAAGGTCACTTCAGGTAAGATCAGTACAATTGATCTTTCTTTATTGCCTTGAGTGGACACAGTGACTCAGTCACTAAGTCACTAAGGGAAAGAAATGCAGCTGACAGTGACTGTTACAACCTATGAAACAGGAACACTGTTGCAGATCATGAGTAGAGCAGTAACAGTTTAGCCTAGAAGTGGAAATTTGATTCTCAGCTTATGGTTAATGAGACCATTATCGTGTTCTCCATAGTTCTGAACACTTAGAGGCTGTTGTGCTGAATTTTAACTGATTTGTATCATTATGTTCTGTAAATGATCGAAATTAGCATAAATCGCCTGAAATGTGCCATTTGAAGTGCAGTGCAGAGTAATGCTGAGGATATTGTCTTTCCACTTTGCAAAGCATTAGTACATAATGACTTTGTATCCCTAGTGCTAATATACCATGTATGTAAATGTTAAATGCTGCCAACAAAAATCATCAGGTAGAAAAGTTTGTTTGCTTTATGTTACATTCATCCTGGTAATGAGGGATAAATAATGTTGGACAGCAAAAACCCTGCTGGTTAAAGAGACACAAAATGCATCAATAGACAGCATAGCTCATACAATTCCATATGCTGACTAAACTCCATGTAATGAATTCAGCTGTAACACATTTTTATACAAATTGATGTTTGTGATGAAAGGAATCTAATGTCAACATATTTCTCTGAGGCTTTGGGAGTAAAGAAAGGAATCATAAGCTGGCACATGGCTCTTTATGGGTAAATATTTCTTACTAAAGTTTCTCTTGGAGATAGCTTGAAAAAAAATCCTTGGTGAAACAAAACTTTCATCTATATGTATTGTGCCTAGTGGTCCATCTACTTGTTAACTTTAACCAGTTAAAGAGAGATAAACTTTAGATTATTTTGACATATAATTAGGAAATATGCAATGTGAAGTGAGTTGAATCCTCTGAAGAATGGTAGCTGTGTGGTTATGACATAGGTTTGATTTAATTTTGACAACACTTGGACTGGTGATGTACACAGCAAAAAATACTCAGTGAATCTTTTAATGTAATAATAGAAAAATCTGAACACTTCTGAAATTTTACTTTAATTTTCTTTCATTAGACTTCTGTGATCTCCTTTAAAATATTTTTTTCATCATCAGGACTCTTTTAATTTAAGCTCCTTTGTCTTGTCTCCTCAACCTATGATAAGGAAGATAGGAGAAAGAAAAAGCCAATTTTGTCTTCACTGCTCAAAACTGAATATCTGTTCTGTGCACACAACTACGTATTTAATTCTACAGGCTTATCACAAATTTCTGTATGATACACTCCTAGCTGATTATCCACCTATAGTTTCTGACAGACATAGCAACCACCTTCCTCCAGTGTTAGTTCTACCTCAAAAAGTGTGAACGTGAATCTCTGCATAAAGTCTCTTCTGTTTTCTCAAAAGCTTATGATCTTGCCTTTACACCGTATGTAAAAGCAGGCTGCTTATACTTGAAACCATGATTCATTTTTCCAGTTCCTCTTTTGATTTCAGATTTTATTGGATGACTAATTTTCTTCCTATTTCAGAATAGTCTGTTAGTCTCAGGTCTCACACCTTCAAAAACCAACCAACCAAACAAACAAACAATATTAAAAAACTTAAAAATTTAAAATCCAATAGTCTATATGTTTTAAACCATATGTTTTAAAGAGAGGTGAAACAAACATTTGGTCAATCAGATCTTTGTACTTCTGTATTTTTTACTATAAGTGACTATCATATGTTTATATCAGTCTGCATTCAAAATCAGTTATAAGATGATCTTTTCATTTGTATGTTTTTCAGACATTCTGTTCAATAGTAAACCTCCCCTTTCTTTTTTCTTACTTAGCTTACATCATTTTATTGATATGTTTAAAAAGCACAGTCAAAATAACAGCAGCAATGCATAGCAAGAAAGTCCATCGATCACACTGTTGTGAAGAATATGTATCCTTTTATTTTCAGTAAACAAAACTTTCTTCTGCTGACTGTGAAATAGATTATATTCTTATATGTGTATTTATTCTGTTTTCCCCTTTTCAGTGCTTTCATTTCAAAAACAATGCAATAAACAAAGACACTGTTGCTTAGCAACTTTCAATATTTCCTTTTTAAGCTCAGTGCTTGTAGTCTGAAACTTAGTCTAAGTTCTGGGTACATTCTGTGATAAGTTATTTGAAAACAATTAGCTTCATCTTTCTTTGACTAATTTCTTGAAAATACTTTGGGTTATTTTATCTACTGTTTGTCAAGAGAGAAGAGATTTGTCTCAACTGTATTAATCTATAGAGATTTTGGTTTAATGGCAATTTATTATTCTCCATATTGAACAATTAATTTTTCAGTAATTAACATTTAAGAAAAAAATCTTTTCCTTGATATGTACAGAACAATTTAAACCAACAGACTTCTATGCTTTAAATGTACCCCATGTAGAGTGATTCTAGCTTATATCTCTCTGATACATTTTGAAATTTTGGGAGCTTGTGTGTGAAATAATAGGATAGACTCTTGCTTATTTGTCAATTTAGTTTCACACTAAACTCTATAGTCTGATGTTTGTTTGAAGTATCATTTTGTATGGCTGGCTGTTAGCTCTCTGTAGATATTTTATAAAGGTCAAGAAAAGCTCTTTGCCTAAGAAACAAAGGCAGCTTATGATTCAGGAGATCTTAAAAAGTGTCTAAAGCTGTAATGAGAATTAATGTTGCAGTCTTTCTTACGCCATATCTATTATGAACATTATAATGAACCATTTATCTCAGATTGCATAGCAGTGCCTGCTGTCCTTGTGCTTCTGCTTCACAACTTTTCATGAGCCTGCACTGGTTGCTGGTTGCACACCTGCATGCATCTTTGGATGCTTTTTACTTGACTCAGGTGTTCTTACTAGAGAACATTTACAGCACTTGTATAGTATATACATTCTTATTCTTTAGCTTAGGCGCATTAATTTTTCTTGGCTTCTATCTGAGAGAAAAAAAAACCAAACAGGGAATGCAAAAATACTTTTCCATGTAGGCTGTTATTCTCACAGTGCAAGAGAACCTAAAATATTATGTTAACATTGTTTCTAGAGAAATTGAGAATGGGATATAAATCTTGTATGATTAATTGAAGAAGAGTAGCAGCTCAGGCGGCTTTTGCTAATGGAGGAAGACAAGGAAGATGAGGCTACAGGTTCTACAGGAAACATTCAAAAAGAAAATTGTGACCAAAACCTAATGTTATAGTCATATTGCATTCTCTATTCTAGTCCTTGTTTAATTTCATGCTTTAAAAAAACAAAAAGTAGTCAATAATAGGCTGCTGTCATATTGATTTTCTTTAAAAAAGAGGCATGTCTTGTAAACTGTTTTGTTTTGAGTAAATCTCAATTTTCTGATCGAAGCTATCTTTCCAAATTAAAAAGAAAAGCAAACAAAACCCCTCAGCATTTCTTAATGTATCAGTCTTTATCTTCTTTTGGTGTCTCTACTAGTGAGATCCATGATCTTCCTTTTTACCTGCAAGCTTTCTCTTGCATCTATCTGGTAGAGTTTATGGATGTTTTTCTTTCCTTTTCCCTGCCTGCTTCCTTCATAATGTCACTAATGTGTCTCTGGAGCAGTTTACATTCTTCAGAATTCTGAAAAGATAAAGTTGTAACTATTCTCTTTTCATTTTAGATTTGATTTTGTTTTCAGTTGATACTCGAACCTATGGAGTGTTAGGTGTCACAACAGATAAATTATAAAGTGAACTTTTTCCTACCCATATATACTTCTTTCAGCATTTCCTTTTTGATTGGATCCTGCAGAAACATATATTTAATTCTTCCCATTCATTCATCAGTGTTAGTTCGTCATTCAGATGAATCAGAAGTCTGCTCCCAGAAAGGAAAAATGCATGTCATAGCTTTTATGAAAAAGTAAGCTCTTTGAGTTTAGATCCTTTTTATTGCAGCTGAAGGGAAAGATGTTTGTTCTGTACAAAAATGAAAAATAATGATGAAGTCTTTATGAGAAAATGAAACACCTACTGGGAATTAAATGAAAGTCAGTAGAAAGGCTTCCTGTGTAAAGCTGTTATATCTCCTCCCAAGAGGCTAAAATCGTCTTATTTTTCTTTCAGGAGCTACCACACAGAATTATTTCTGCCCTAAGAGAAAAATTCCCATTAATTTGAAATGATTTAATGTTGAATATTTTGTACTCTCAGTGATAAAAGCTAGAAAATTCTCCCTGTAGGCTAACAAAATATGCAAACGTCATTTCTACGTGGTTTCAAAGATCTATATCTGTGTTTGCTTGTGGTATGTATACAGAACAGACACTACAATAAACTACAGGCTCAGATTTTTAAGTGTTAGTAGCTGCCATCATCCTATAGATTCTAATTGTTGGAAAACCTGATTTGATATTTTAAGATAATATCACTGTAAATAGACAAATCAGGAAGCTTTCTAATTAAAAAGATAATTATGAAAGGTAGAAGAAATTTCGGTAGCTGAACAACATAATTTTCTAAGGCAATACAGGGAAAACCAACTTTAGTTCTCAGAATACATATGCTAGCATGTCATCTAGCAGTTATGTGTTTCTCATATTCTCCAAGATTTGAGGATGTTCCTTTGCTTTCAAACATAAAGCCACACAGGAAGATTTTATATTCTGCGACTCTTCCTTTGCCTGTTACTCTGCTGATGTCCTAAACAGTATGGAGCATGGCTATAAACTAGGCATCTTTCTGTATCACCTGTTCACCAGTCTGAAGAGACAAGGGCTGAATAATATTCATGAGTTAATAACAAACACCCATTAGACAGTATTTATTAGTTTCTAAAGGCATGAAGAGACTACTCACATTTTCTTTCAACAAAATACAGTATTAGTCTTCTTCCACTGTTTATAGTAAATATCCATGTTAGCACATCATCATTAAAACCTTGATGTCCTCTCTAGAGTTTTGGCTAGAAGGTTTTTCAGTCAAATTTCAGTCATGATTGTGATGCATTCCACATAATTCTCCTCAGCTACATTTATGTTAAAAATTTGGTAGTTTTAATCTAGTATCTTACATCTTTAATGAGTGGTTTTACTTGAAGTTAGAGAATTTAATATGCCAGTTTGACAATTTTTAGACTACAGTAGATGTTTCTTGGATAAGTTTTAAAGAAATTAATGAGATTGTCAACTTCCTTTTTGTTCCTAGCTTAACTTTTCAAGGAAGTACACTTTATAAAATGAATCAAAAGTTAGCCTGAGAAAACACAAGAACATCTGTTGAGACAAAATTTCTACATTCTCACAGTTGCAATGATGTTATGGAATAAGATGGACTACATTTATATAAAACAGTGATGGATTATGAAAAATAAAGCAGAATCATCTATCTGATCTTTGCTTCTTCCTGTCTGTCTCAGAAACTTCATGAAGATTTCTGCTCTGCTGTCATCCCAAGGGTGCCGAACCAAAGCGCTTGCTTGAGTGAGTATTCTGTGAAGCCAGTCTAACTAGCTAGATGAACTGAGTTATTTGTCTTGGGGAATCTTTGGATTTGACATCAGGTGAAAATTAAGTCAATAATGTACTTTGATGAGGTGATCCCAGCAGAATTCTTCTTTTTTTATATTCTAGATGCCTAACATGTGCCATATGTCTGTGTTCTGCCCTATCAGCCACAAGTGGTTAGAGACCAATTCATCTGAATATTTAAATATGCAAGAAAATGTCATTAAAGTCACTTGGCTAAAGTAAATCTATCCTTCTAACTGCACCATCTCGACATACATAGAAGTGTACAGTGTTCTTGCCCTGACACAAGATCACATGGTGATAAACTCTTGAGAATGTATTTTCTCTTCTTCCTTATCTGTGGTTTTCTGTGTGGTTTGCTCCTTTTAACAATTTTAATAATGTTGGTTTTAATATTATAACAAGCCTGTTGGATAATATGGTATTGTAGCAATTTAAGAGTTTTTATTCAAAGAGGAAATCATGCACATTTTATGTTCTCCAGTCACTCAAGGCATTCAAGAACACAAAGGGCAGAGCTATTACTTCTGTGGCACTTTTTGGGCAATAGAAGGGCACTAGGATTCTCACTTCCCCAACACTCACCAGAATCTTACCAGAATATGCATCCTGACCATCACTACAAATCTATTAGAACTAGACAATTACCTCAACAAAAGTATTGGTACTTTTTAAATATGAACTCTTCCTAGATAAAAGCTGTTGTTTCAGACTATAAAAATCATCTGTTGCTATTGTTTTTGATGAGGTGGTCAACTGTGATATGGTACATTGATAATGTTGTGGAATTGGGTCTAATAGTAGTCAAATTTTGCTCTAATACAGTGTAAAAGAGGACTTCAAAGAAACACTGCATTGTGAGTTCAAGACTCTAAAATCTTTTCATCAACACCTTAAACTTAATGAGGAATTAATTTGCTATTAATAGGTAAAAAATTTAAATAATTTTATTATATTATGTTATTGGAAGCACTAGAGTTGAAATATCTAAAATTGATTACCTTTATAACTTTGTATGTTTTTATATGGTTAGTAATAACATTGGAATTGCCTAATAAAAATATTATTTTAGAGAAAGAAATAAAATGAACCAAAATAGTTTTGGAAGATTTATTCTATTCTAAATATAATTGGAGAGATGACAGTATCTTTTTTTCTAAAGCATTTGGGAAGCTTTAAATTAGGGAATATGTATGTAGATTGTGTCTATCAATAAGTGAAAAATTATTTAAAGACAATGGTAGTAGATTACTCCAGCTGATGCATATCCTTATATATGCACACATACTTAAGCTACTCTAGAAGCCCTGGGAAAGGGAAAATGCTGCAGTGATCTCCCGCTGTCTCTTGAGGAGTTTTCAGAACAGCTGAGATAAATATCAGTGTACTATATCTCAGCTCATCATAGGGTTATGATTTGAATAACCTTGAAGACTAAATAGGAAATAGAATTCATTTTTATGAACTAAATATTATTTATTTTAAGCATTATCACTACAATTTATATTTTCTGGTTTGTAGTAGTTTTTTTTTTTTTTAGTTGCTCTGTGTCTTCAATGTAACAAACCCTTAAAGGTTATCACTTTTAAGATATTTGCACCTATGATTTTGAACAAAGTTCATAAAACAGCAATTAAAAATATAATAATGCAAAATAACTGGTCACTACATTAAAGATGTTCAACACTCTTGAAAGCTAAGGGGGGTGCATGTTTATCAGTAACATTTCATCACTGTGGGTTTATACTTACTCTCAACCTTAGAAAACTGTGAACAAACCAGTGCTATGCAAACTATCTTCATACCAAGTCTTTTTTCTGATACAGACTTTTTCTTAAATGTTCTAAAAAGGTCTCTTGTCAGTGTCATTGCTCATTTTATTCTCATTTTATGTAACAAAAGAACACTAGTCATTAAGCTCAATTCTCAAGTGGCCTACTTCAGATTCCGACTTCCACAAATTGGATGGGGATGTTAGATGTGAATAAAGTAAGAGTGTGAAAACTATCCATTTTAATGAAGAATTTATATAGTCCCATGGATGACTTCCCTTATTAACATCGTACTCAGACTTAAACTTTTAGTAAAATGGAGCTTTTTGATGTCGACACTGGTAGTAGATATCAAACTGGAAAATATTTTTTCTTCTTCACTGTACCACCAATTCAGCACCTGCATAAGTTTTGCTTTGCTAATCATTTGCCTATATGTCAAATGGCACTGTGACTTCAAATTACTAAAACAAGGTAAAACAGTATTATTCACACTGTGCCATTTCACATTTCTGTCATTCAGTCTCCATGGGAGAAGTAAGTTTCTGCACACAGATTCTGAATTATACTCTTCCAGAGAAAGAAGTCTAAAATTTAGCTGGATGTAAAAAGGTATTTAAATATTCAGTCATCAGTGCAGTAGGCACATACATTTTGAAAAATGCACATGATTCTTTGAATATGGAAACAGTCTAGTTATACTAAAAACTACAAGTTCACTTTTGTTAATGACAGAATTAAGTCTGAGAGCATTATTAAACAGCATCAGAATGTGACAAAAATTTCAAACTGTCAAATATTTACAAATTCCATAAAAAATGTAGATATCACAGCCAGAATTCGCACTTCTCTTTGATATGTGGAACCTCACTTAGGAAATGGATACTGTCTTGAGGAGATTTTGTAATTGCCTGTTGAAATAAGCTTTAACTGAGGATGGAGTTGCTTCAAAATACCTCTAGCAAGATGTGAAGAAATCAACTCATTCCTGTCACATCATTATGGAGTGATGTTTTAAAATCAAATTATAAAGATATATCAAGAATAATGGCCATGATGGTGATAGCATAAACAAGAAAAGCAGCTGGAGAGCTTGCTGAAGTTTGTTTGCAGTATGCAGGTAGACATGCCTGTCTTTTACAGAAGTGTGCCAGGTAGTCTTCAACAAATACCAAATTTCATGCTGAATTTAGAAAAATGTTAACTTCAAAAAATGTTAAACTAGTAGCTTATTAAAGTGATTTATAATTTTTAATAGCATATAACTAACTTAAAAGTTAGTTATATAACAATTCAAATATGTAAATGTGAGAAGTCATCTGTTTAGTCAGTAGGGACTCGTTAGCTAGGTAAATTCTACATAATGCAGAGTAGTCATTAATGAATTTTAACCTAAATGAGATACTCAGTCTTCTGAAGAAATCATCCTGTTAATATACTGCTTACTTAGAAATATCCAGAACATTTGGGAGGGGGAAAAATGCTACTAGCAGAAAGCAAATTTTTCTCAAACCTTATGAAGCTTAACATTATGTCAAGTTACTGTAACTTTGCAAACAACCTCAGCAATTTTCAACCCCTGCTTTTCTTCACTTGTTGAAGCAGAATAAGGCATAAAGCTGTGATGATGAGAAGATGGCTTAAACCATATTCACATAGGCTTATTTTAAGGAAGACACACAGACTTGAAAATTGTGCAAGTAGCAGCAACTTGTAGTAGCAGGTAGACATAAACCTCATGTAAAAAAGAATTAAAGGAATGAAAAAGCCTCTGCTGAATATATTTTTAAAATATTTATATGAAGTATTAGCACATGATAATCTTAAGAGCTAGTGCCTGGTCTATTTTTCTTCTAAAACAAAGGAGAACTTTTATACAGAATCAAGGAACAGTCCAATATGTATGGAAAAAAATATAAACTGGTATAATATTAATAACATTTCTGAAAAATATTTGCATCCACTTTCTCACCCAACTGAGCATTTTAAATGATCAAAGAAATATCTATCATTAGATAATTTAGGCAACTAACTTTTATTATGAAACCCTTTGGTCTTTATTCTGCATTGTGTGAAGTAATACTTGGTGGTTATATAGCAAATTAAACAGATACTAGTTACATTCCTGATTTTCATTTGGACTTGTATCAATTAACTATATCACCATTTATTATTTTTCCTCCTTTTTCATTTTTTTCATATGTTTTCTACATATTTGTCCAATACAGGCTTGCAAGCATATAGTTGTCAAGATTTCCCTTGGAATACATGTAAAAGATAGTATCATATTTGCTACACTCCAAGGTGGTTTTAAGTAAGATGTTACATTCGTTATTAGTAATTTGGCTATTTCACTCAAATTGTTCCTTTAAACTCTTACACTACTAATCTTTACTGGACACACATTTCCTTTTTGTTTCTTTACTCCTTAAGCAATCTCCTACGATTGCTTCTTCTAAGCAATCCTTTCTAGTTTACATAGATGCTATGAACTGATTTCCAGATTAGAATCTCTACTCTTTTTTTTTCACAGTGGACAGCATTGCTAAGAAAGGATTTAGCTTCTTTGTAATATATTTTTTTGTATCCTGATTATTCATTCTTCCTGTAGAGCATGGGGCATCCTTTCTGATCTGCTGTTTGGATGAGGATCTGTTATTTTTTATTGCTTTTGTTTAGACATTCATCAAACTTTTAACCTTCATTTGTTTACTATGCCCTTACTGCAAGACTCAAGCTTTTCTACTTTTTCATTTGGAAGCAATTGCAGGTTTTTGAAGGATGTTTTCTTGCTTCCAATAACCTCTTTTGCCCTCTTGCTTAGCCTTTCTGTGTTCCTGTCTTAAGCCTTTCCACCTGCGGTCATTTAATTGTCAGATGGCCCTTGCAGCTCTTTGACAACTTTCTCATTTTTATGCAGTGTTCCTTTCTTTTTTTAACTAGATCTCATTTATGGACATTGCAATTGCTGTTAATGCTGAGGAGGCCCTGTAACATATTGAAGCACATCTGCATTCTATTTGGGACCAATTGACAGACTGCATGTTTTCTTGTGAAGCCTCCAGCCAGTTGCTAGTCACTGATAGTGCATGAAAATGTGATCTCTGCATGAGAGACTGATATGACATTCACCTAGTCTGGATGGAGTCAAGTCTCTTATGAGTGCTATATTTCCTGCCTTTAATCTCTGTAAGCAGATCACAATCATTGTCACCATCTCATTATGTCAGGAAAATAGATCTAAAAATATACTCTTCTTATCCAAGGCATGGAATTTCTATCTATTCAGATTCTGTTACACTTTGAGGTAAGCAGTTTTCCATATACTCTGAACTTCAGCACTAGTCCTGTATATTTTGTAATCTAATTTCAGTCTCCCACTGTCAGACAAATACGCAACATCCTATTATGTGTCTTTAGTTCTTGAATAACTGTATCATTCATACAATTTCTTCGACCTCCAACTTTGATGCAGAAGCATGAGTACTGCTGCTTTGATTGTTATCTTCATGTCCTTTATGAAAAGCACTCTGTCATTCCTGTGATTTCATTCTTCCTCCATTCTTTCTCCATTCTGTGATTCCTAATTATTCTGCTTGAGTATTAAGTGTGTGTGTCTTCTCCTATAACTCAACTATTTGTCATTTCTTTCAGGAATAATAATCCTGGTTCTTCTTTTGCTGAACCAAAATACATTACTGCTGAATAGATCTTCTTTAGTCCACTATGTCCCTGCTTTCTGAGGAATTAAAGTTCTTACTCCTTACACCTTCTAAACCAGAGATTAAGATTCTCCCTCTCTTTTGGTCCTGCAGATTAGGAACTTTTCATTAACATTGGAGTGCTTGCTGTCATATTTCTTCTGAAGTGTCTGAATTTATCTCCAGATTCTTTCTCTTGCTCTCTCAGTAGTACCTATGTAAACTCTGATTGCTGGTTTATCTTCAGAATTTTCTAGGTTGAATTCCAATTCCTCATGAGATTGAACACTTCTATAATCAACAGGCAAATCACTATACTGTATTCTCTGGTACAAGAGATTGTCAGTTTGGTTGAAATAGCATCTTCTACCACCAAAGTGCTTCTTTCCAGTTTGGGTTTCTGAATCCAAAGATAATTCCTCAGTGCAAGACCTTAAATGGTCTTCTTTAAATGGTAAGAAATACTGATGTCTCCCAGAAGGATTATTTCACTTTTCTTCAGTTCACTGTCCTCCTCCCAGAAGACAGGACTGCAATCTTGAAGTTGATTCTTCTGTATGATGTTTCTGGAGATCTCTATGAAGCTCTACTCTCCTCAGCACAGGAGATTGTTTGCTTTGAGAATAATTTGGTCAAAGATGTTATTAAATTTACCATGAATTAATCTCACCCCTTAGCTGCTGTGCTCTCAAGAGCTAGAACATCATCTGACGAATACAAGTGCTGGTAGTAAAATGAATAATCCCTGCTTATTTTTCTGAAGTTATTTCTCAATTTCTTCTTTCACAGTAGAGAAGACAGAGGGTTTTCTAAGTTGATTTTGTGTTTGGATGAGTTTACATATCAGCATATATTGAACCGTAAGCTGCAATCTGGTTCTCATTTAGCTGCAGCACCACATAAGTGTATACTAAGACACTATTATACATTTGCTAACTGCAATTAGAAATCTGATTACATAGATTGCTTGTGCACTTAGTACATTCATTCATAATAATCAATGTATGTAAGATGCATTGGTCACATGGTCTGGTATTCATTTACCTCTAACGTGGTTTGCAGATAATGTTTGGTTTATTTTTTGGTTTGCAGATAAGGTTTGGTTTATTTTTTATATATATATATATATATATATACACAAGCCAAATTAGATTTGTTTGAATTGCAAATGTAACCTTTCAATTTTCATAATTGAGGCCATTATTAATATTATTCAGCATTCTTTTGCTTTTGTGCCAGTAAGATAGCACTAAGGATTGTGAAAATGCACCTCTTTAGCTTTAAGTACAACATCTGCTATTATTACAACTCATATCGTGGTAAATCTGCATCCATGTACTACCATAAGGCATAAATGAGTTCTTAGATTTGGGAGCTCACGGGCCAAATGCAATCCACAGAACTGAAAAGGTATTTTTCTCTTGTTATCCCGTCTCTTCATGTTTTCTTTTCCTATGTTCAAGGTCCCAAATACTACATATCATTATCCAGTGGATATATTTAGTGTTAGTTTGTCCAAAGCATTCAGTGGAGCATTCATAATATTGTAGCATCTCACTCACACTGGAAAGGATGGATGGGTTGTTTGGAAGCAATTCTCATTCAAGATGATATCAGGCCTATACAAGGCTTCTTGTCATGGTCAATTCTCTATAAATAAGAAAGGATAGAATCAGTCTGCAGGAAAAAAAAACCATTCCTGCACTGGATGCAAATCACAACTATCTTAGTTTTGCATTAAATCACATAAATGTTAACTTAAACATGCAATTAAAATGTATTGAAGAGAACTTTCTCAAGGCAAAAAACTGAAAATCTATGCCTATTATGACCAGTTCCCTTTTTAATATGATCTGTTAGCTCTCAAGAAGACTGTCTTACAACTAGAGAAAGCAGTTACTGTCAACAGCAGAAAGCTTCTAACAAAGTGAACACATTAAAACATCAATCTGGCTGTTGCTTCCTAGGGAAAAAAAAAAAAATTGACTAAATAAAGACATTTGTAGATTCTAGACTTCTTTAGAATGATTTAGTGTAACCTCACAGTGAAAAGTAGTAAAAAAGACAGAGAAGTCTGATAGGCTACTCTATTGTGAAATTTCCAGTGAAAGGGAAAAAGAAACTTAGAAATGGTATGGATATTCTTCCTTTCACATGAAAAGACTCTAAGGAAATAACCACTGAACATTTTCTTTCACTAGCCAAGTAGGTTCAATTAAAACATAATTTGACAGTATATATGAATGCAAGCATATGTTTAGAAAACACTTTCTGTTTCAAAACTGGAAATAACTTGACTAGTTTCTGCAGTTCTTACCAAATTTCCATCAGTGTTTTCACAGAGATGATACTTCCTTCCATCACTGAGCATAATTCAAGAGCCAAACAAAATACCAGTTGTTGCTGTATCTACACTGTATGTTCTAATCAAGTCTGGAATGTCTCCCAGTAGCCAAACTGATTTTTCTTTTCTAAATGCTGTATAGATTTCTGGATGGTAACAGTCATGAGCCAAACCAGGATATCAGCTATTAATCTCAATTTACTAGCTCAGATATGATGAGGAGCAAATTAAATCACTCTTGAGTATAAATGATTGTATCAGTCTACTGCCTCCTTTCTAGTACAAAGTCAAACAGATTATTGACAAAACACAGTGTAGGTGAACTCATTTGAGTTTGTGATGAAAACGCGGAGGAGTACACATGTCACTAGTTAGAGATGACAGAGAATGATGGAAATGTACCACAAAATCACAATGGGAAGTCCAAAAGGCAGTAACTTTTTCTTTATTGATAACGTTCATAGAAAATCTCTGCTTTCCTGACAGGAATATTATAGCTGCTTAAGAGTTTCTTTGTTTTGAGCTACATCTGGAATTGAACCAGATTAACACAGGAAGATAAAGGCAGTTACCCAGAAATAAGCACAGATGAGGAGGTTTGTTGGACCTAAGTCTTAGTTAATACTCAAATATATAACCCACAGAAATACAGAAATTGGATAAACATCAGACCACCAGACATGAGACAGGGTAACTTTAAAAGAAAAAAAATAAACTATTTTGCTTCTGTGTAATTTCGTTGTCACAGATGTAAATACATGATGGGCTTGTACATGACGTTAAAGTTCACTTTGAGAGTGAGATTGATTGAGACTGATTGATTATTTCATTTTTTGCCCTTTCAGGAAAAGAAAGACAGCTTGTCATGAAAAATAAAAAACAGTTGCTGTTCTTGCATTGAGAGTGGAAAAAAGCATAGAATCATTTCTTTTTCTTTTAATTTCCTACAAGCTAGGAGATGCTTACTGTTTATGTGAGATGAGAGGAAACACTCTAAGTAAAAAATAAACTAAAAACTAAAACAAAAACTAAAATCCTTGCCATTACATCCCCTGAAATGAAACATTGTATCTTGGAATGAGGGTTTGGGGTTTTTTGTTTGTTTGTGTTTTTTTTCTGTTGTCAATAGCCCTTAGAGCAGTTTTATTTCTTCTAGAGAGAAGCATCTACACAATTCAAAACAGTCAGACCACTGTTTCTAATAGTACCATGAGCATTTTCCTGGTTAAGTTTCAGCAAAAGCACGTTGGCCTGTGAAAAGAAATCTGAGGTTCATTTTAAATGTATTTTTCAAATTGTAGCAGACAGCAGCTTGTTGTTCACCTGAAGGCATGTCACGTTTCTGGTATATTGTCCTACATACAGTTTGTTTTCCAAATTCTTCTAAAAATACAAAATCATCATGTTCATCTCTGAGTACTACATTGTTTATTTAAACACCAGAAATGTGAGTTCCTTTATGGTCCTTATAAACTGGGAATCTCTTGACTTGATTCATGTCTGAGTTGCTCAGTTTAGTAGAATATCATACAGTTAATCCTGTAACGTAGTAGATAAATGTTATCTGCCACGATCCATCATCTTAAGGTACCTTCTATTAATTGACATTATTACCAGAATCTCTTTTCTTGTTATACATAACATTATACAAAATCAGGGTTCATCTTATCTCAGCAACTTGACTGTAACTGATAGAAGCTAGAGGTAATATTACTTTTGAAGTAAAATAACAGTTTGAATGCTAGTCCAGGAAAAGATCTTAAAATACTTTGACAGAGCCTTTTCTATGTGTTCAGAGATTTCATCCTTCAGGTTAGAAAATACTTTGCAAATCCAATAAGCTTTTGAAGTTCTAAGAACCTCTGATACCAAAGGTAAGTTATCACCTAGATATATATATAAACAAATACAAAGGAACTTACAAATCACAACAGAAGTTTCAGGATCTCTTACAGAAGCAAATACAATGCAATGTAATTAAAATGGTGCAATATAAGTTTTCTGAACTGACACAATTACAATAGAAAATATAGAATGTGATGTCACACCTTATGAAAGGTACATAAAAATACTTACTTGGCTTATAGAAAACAAGAAAATTCAATTAATTTGAATTAGAATGCCAAATTATAGCAGAAGGCAGCTGACTAGAAAGGAGAGATTCATTTTCTGTCCTACTTCCCAGAGGAGGTTGGTTTTGTTTTGTGTTTTATTTAAAAAGAAAGCTGGAAGCTTACCTTTATCTTGAGCAGCAGCAGGAGGTTTTGGAATACAGACAAAATTGTTGAGAATTATGTTAATTATATTAAAATATATAACATACTTTGAAAGAAAAGTAAATCCTCATCCTCCTAACAAAGCTAGAAATATCTGTTCATAATACACTCATACATACATACCCCTTACTTTCACGTGTTGAATCAGTCTCTAAGGCTATTGTTCCTAAATATGTGAGTGCCAACAGTTTGTGTTCCTACACAAAATATATTTCAACAACTGAAGGCTTCGTGGGGTTGTTCTTTTTGTTTTGCAGTTCTCACATCGTTGAGTGTGGGAAATGCAGTAGAGATCCTGTCTGAGTTTGCTGCTCACATAGCTGTCTCTCTGAATGATTCTCACAACAGAGATATTAAACCTGCACTGGGAAGGTTGATACATTTCAGTATCATACGTATTCAGTACATGAAGATGTTATTTTTATAAAACTGTTATAAATGCTCCAAGTTAGGTCCAAAATACAATAAAGACAGTAGATATGCATTGATCCTGCTGGTCTGTGACAATAGAGCAATAAAGTCTAATCCATAATTAAATTTGTACAGAGATTAGATTTACAGGCAGTTAATAAAAACTTTGAGTCTTTTATTTTTCCTACTAATTTGCAGCAGATCAAGAGTGATTTCAAGCAACCCGGTCCAAGCAGGACAGAACAGATCCTATACAGACTGATACAGAACTATTGTAACTGTGGATTAATATTTAGAAATTACTCTTAAACCAAGAAAAGTTGTTTAGAAAACGTGTCTTTTAGACACAGAATTATTTGACATCTGTCACTCTCACTTAAAAGGAAGCTCAGATAAAAACAGCAAATGAAGTCTTCTTTTGTCGTGAATATCTCAAAGTAGATTATATATTAACATATTACATATATCATACATTACATTACATTACATATATTACATGTTATATGTTGCATCTTATATATTTTATCTAATTCTATACTATTATTCATTAGTATTCATTATTATCTTATTATTTCACTATCTAATATTATATATTATTATTGTATGTATTATATATTATGTTGTATATTGTACATAATATATCATATTGAATAATACATTGCATATTATATAGAATATGTTATATATATTATATATTATGTTTTGCTCCAGGAAAAAAATCCTTCAGTCTATTTACAGAGTTAGCACAACTTGAGTACAAAAATCCTTATTTGTATGAAACAAACATCCCAAATATTAGAGAAATATACATGTCAAACCAATCTATGTACTGCCATAAAGAAGGAACACTTTCTCCCCTCTCCTCCACAACAACTTTTCCTATTTATACAGCACCTATAACTACAACAATACGGCACATCACACAGGACATTAAAAGAGCACTTTGCTTTCTCTTCCTGTTTTATGTGGTCATGCTAATGAAGTTTTAGCCTGGCCTCACAAAAGCAAAATAAGAATGGGAGATTTTAGCTGCCATATATTTTATCTTAATAAAGTAGGGTGTTATTTTATTAACCTTACAGTATTTCTCCAGGGTCACTTCAGATAGATGTAAGACAATATATATAAACAGAGTTTCTGCTGAGCTCTAACAATGCTTAAGATTGTTTTGTATTCATGTCCAAAAATCTCATTTCTACAGTATTCTTCCACTTCAATTGCTTTTTAATAATTAGCTCTGCTATCCTGTACAACAAAACCAATTATTTGTTTTATGGAAATATCTCTTAGATTAACTAAACAGAAACTATTCCTCTGCTGAAGAAGAATTCCTAAGGTTAGCAGGAATCTATTAATTTTTGTTCCTTTTCCATTTCAATCTTCCTGAAAAGTTTTCAAACAACTTCTGCTTTCTCATTGGCAGTTCTTAATTTTATGTGAAAATATGTTGTAGTAATTGTGGGGATTTTTGAGTTAATACTTATTGGAAGAAGTTTGGGGTATTTTTTCTGGATTTTTTTATAACAAAGTTTGAAATATTTTGACTATTTTATGCATAGAAGCTTCATAGATTCTGCAAGATTACTGTCAGGCCTTCTAAAACCATACTAATATCATGACAATTCTTTATTTTGCCTGAAGCTCCTGGTGGATTTATAGAACAGAGAATGAAATATCTGTTTTTCTTTAATTTCTTTTTAGTTCAATCATTCTGGTATGTGTATATATATATATATATATATATATATACATACACATATTTAAGATCTGCAAATGGCTGTGCCTCAGTTCTTTCTCACTTTTTTTACTGTGATCATTACAGTTACAAATGTGCATGTCAGGACTTCCTTTAAAATATAACATGATGATCACCTAAAACTTTAACACCTGCTCAATTTCCTAGTTGATTGCTTCTGCTTATGAAGCTGTCAGAGCTTCCTAGATGAGGGGCAGGTATTGCACACTGCTTGGTTGTTTTCCTCTTTGGAGACACTTTCTTATCCCCACAATTATAAGCAGAGGGTAGCTTCAGGTAACAGGGAGATGAGACATTAAAGGTTGTTCTTACACTGATGGCAACTGTTTCCCATGAGAAGCCACAGTAGCAGCACTACTGAGCTTGTGGGAGCGAGGCCATGGGAATAACAGCACTAAAACAGCAGTGTGAGAAAATTATGAGGAAAACTGTCACAGAAGCTTTAGAAAACAGTGTTTGAGCAACTTGGGTGAAGAGGTACACAGCTAGCAAGTTGTAGAGTGGGAAATTGAAAGCCCTTAGCAATATAAGAGGCCAAGGTACCTAAAGAACTGTGTATTGACTAACTGCTACTACCTGAGGAATGAAACACTCTTTCCTAAGTGAAGAAGACAGTGAGGACAGAAGAGAGAGGTGAGATCTCATGTTGATCTATCGTGTAAAACAATGGCAAGGTTTGTTGTTGTTATTTTTTTTCCTCTGCCTTGTTGAAAGGTATGAAATTGTTTGAAACTCTAAATGCCTGCTTCATTTGTACAAATCAATGGATCAACAGGCTGAGGGTTGTTTTCTGAAACAAAGTTTGAAATACTCATTTTGAAATGTGGAGACATTCTCTTTTTAATAGAGAATTTGACTTTGAATTGCATCTGCTTAGATTGCTGCAGGCAATTATGATTTGATCAGCTAATATTTTCTTTGAGAATATCTTCCATGATCTACCCAGCACAAGTAAAACAATGTATTATACAAGTCTATGTAGCCCAAAAAAAGACAATAAGGCATCTACTGTATGAACTAATGACATGTGGAAGAAATACAGTTTATATTTCCCATTGCAATTTAATTTTCTATATTAAATATTGTATTTTACAGATCAGAATTCATTTTCCTCATTGCAACACTCCTAATAATATTTTTGTCAAAAAAAGCTATTTTTTTCTGTTACACTTACTGTTAAGATTAATCTTATAAATATTTTTGTTTAGAAAACATATTCTAAGCATTACAAAGGGTGCCACACAGACATCAAAAGATTTTACAGAATCAATAATTCATAGGTCATTTCTGTTTCTTGCTAATTAAACTTCTAACTTGTTGGTGTCATCATGGTTTATTTACAGAGAAGTTATGTTTGCTTTACTTAAGGTGTCATATTGCAAGATTTTAACCCAAGTTGCAGCTTTTCTGCAGATATTTGTGTAGCAAATTGTCATTGCCTGTGAGTGAGCTGGTGGAAATTTATATGACTAAGTAAAAGAAGTTTGCTTACTTATTGTGGCTCTTTGTGATACTGTGTCCATATCCATGACGTAACGGAATATTTATTTTACATTGTTAGTCAAAAACACCTGAAAAATACTCAGAAGGTTGTCACAGATTAAATTGGAACAGATATAGAAGTAAAGCTCCTTTAAACTATGAGGAATCAAAGTTCAAATGAGAGGCTACTGTATGGATTTTTTAATTATGTACCTTTGTAAGGCAAGAGGAAAAAGAAGTGGACTATGGTGACTGCTTTCAGTTTCAGCAGTCAGTGTTTGGGGACATTACTGCTATGTTCATATTGGTTTTCCAGAGATTTAACTCCTAACTCAATAGGTGATGCTCTCTTCCATGGAGTCATCCATAAGGATTACAAAAGTGCTTGCAACTCTATCTTCAATGATCCCACGCCAAACAGAAGCAGTCTGAATATGAGAAGGATAGACACGTTCCTTTTACAACTGCTTTATGGAGTAAAAAATAATGACAATTGCAGTCGTCACGGATAGAAAATTTTGTCATGGTAAAGACTACAGATGCATACCATGAGTTGCACAATCAAAGACGTTCAAGCTTGGAAGGAGTCTCAGGAGTTCATCCAGCCTGACCTCTTACTCAAAGCAGGGTCAGCTATGAGGTCAGGCCAAGTTGTTCAGACATTTATCTAGTCAGGTCTTAAAAACCTCCTGGAGACTACACAACCTCCCTGGGCAACTGTTTTGAGTACTTATCTATCATTATGGTGATGACAGGTTTCTCTCCCCTTCAGATATGAAAACAAATTGCAAACTAAGCCACAAATTTATGCCAAGAACACTAATGTGGTCTACATTTTTCTACTGAGCTATGACAAAACACATTCTTTTTTTCTAAGACCAAACTACTTTTTGATCATTTCATTCTTCATATGTTCCTATTTCCTTAAGTGTAAAATAATTAAATTCATTAAAAACTAGTTTCACTCTGTTCTTGGATCCACTATTGCACAAAACTAGTTCTTGAAGTATGAAAGTTATCTGGGTTTTAATGTCTAAGTTCTTGTGCTTGGAGGCTTGGTTTGCTCATTTATGCTCTATGCATTTCTGTCATTAGATGCCACAGCATTTTGGCGTACCATAGCACTGAGAAGTGTGCCCACTCTTCTTATTTTTCATTTTACAGAAGTCAACAATTTGTTATGACTTTCTAATTTTCAGAAAGTGGACAATCACAGAGAAATATAATCAGCCCATTTGAATTTCACATCAAGTGTTATGTCTTTTTAGCTGTATTGTAGCTGTATTCACAAATACTCAGCTGACAGTAAGTTTTGGTTACTAAATAATGAAGCTAGTAAATAAAAATCTTGCCTGCCTTTAAAAATTTGTACTTTAATCATCAATTGCGCTATGTTTTAGAGGTAATACAGGCTTGCAGCTGTACCAGCTGAAGGTATCATAAACCTTTATGGATAACCCACAGGACTTTCCTTATTCAAAGAAACAAGGACAAAAGTGGGATTTTTAACTAAAAGTTTTTGTCTATATTTCCTTGTTTTTCAAGTAACTCTGTAGCATTTTTTACATCAAGTGCTACATTTAATAAAAAGTACTCCATTGTACTACAGATTTATTTCTATAGGCTAGATAGTACATGGTATGACTGGAGTAATCGCTGGTTATCACCTTTAGATGGATACAAGGAATCTGTGATGTGGCATAAATTTAATATCCTATTACTGCTAATTAGGTTTGCTTCGCTTGCTTCACTTTCATTCACATCCTTATCCTATGTCTTGTCTTGTCCTTGATAAATGTACATGTCTAGAGACGAAATATGGTCACTGCCAGATGTACTCTTGCTTTCATCAAGTGAAAGTTCTTTAAATGTTTTATAGCCGATTCTTAGCCTCCTCTGCTTTACAGACTGCTGTATTAAAATGATGCAGTAATGGTAATATCTGTTTAGGTACAGCATGTAATACATCAGCTTAACAACTCCTTTTCCATCAAATAATGCTTATCTAGGACCATAAAGATAGGGGTTTTATTTTCCTCTGCAAGTCTGTGACCTCTCTACCAATTATCCCAAGCTCAAGATCAGCCAGGCAGCAAGAGAAACAGCATGAGACAATGGCTCAGTACTAAAGAGAAGCCTAAACATTTCCCAAAAAAACCCAACGGGCTTCATCTTTACCATGCAGGGGGTCAGTATCATCAGCAAAGGATGAATGGTCACCTACTGTGGATAGACAAGGTTTCAGAAGCGTTCAAATCTATTCTGCTGCTCCAAAAGCTTACCACTGTTTAACAGCTGTCACAAGAGCGCTAATGACTGCAGGGAATGCATCACATTTCCCATCTCTGAGACAGCAATGTACATATCTATCATTCTATATATAGATCAAAAGACACACATATTCATTTGAGGGTTTTTTGACTACTGTTATTCACTGATGGCAGTATTAAAAATGGAAAAACACAGACATAGTTCCAATGAGAGTGATTTGAGAGAGACCAGATGCACAAGGTTAATGAATGAAAAGTAAATAACACTGAATAACACTTCTAGTTGTAAAGTAGATGTACAGAATGTGCGCATGAAAAAGTTAAAGTGCAAAGACTAAGGTCCACTTAAGTCATAGAAAGTCAGAATAGAAATAAAATACAATGTACTACTGTGGAAATTTTAAAACAATGTTGTGTTTTGATACTCATGCCCATACAAGCTTGTGCAGGTCTTGTTGTATCGATCAACATAGACATTAAACTAAGTGACAATAGGATTTAAGCTGAATGTATTTCAGTTTTAACTTTCTTTTCCTTCCACTAAATATGATTAAAACTGGGAAAAGCCACTCTTATGGAATTTTTCAGTCAGTTCTTTTAGTAAGTAAATACAAGTGTAAATAGTATATTTACAAATAGTATAGCTAAATAATAAATAACAGAAAAAAACTAGAGGAGCTTACTAATGAAAGGAAATCTTTTTTTTTTCTCAGATTGAGTAGGGTTGAGTTTGGGTTTTTTAAGGCTCTTTGGGAATGGAACATCTTGGCTGCATCTTCTATATTTAGGTAAGTGAAGATATGTCTTTGTTGTCGTTTGCCTATAATTGTGCACATAGACTACATAGTTTTTCTACATAAATTGCTTTTAATCAGACAGGTTTTTCTGTCTTGGTTTTGTTTTCTTTTTGTTTTTCAAAATACGTACATTCCTTACCAAGAATGAGATAGGGACTGATTTATTGAGTTGTTCACATTTTCACAGTAAATTCACTGACTGAGACTCTAGAACTTCTGTTTCCTGAATTCTACTTGCATACCATCCTGCAAAAGAGCTGTTCAGTAATACTTACAACATGTCCAATATTTGATTCAAAGGTATCAAAAATATTTAGCCAAAAGTATGGCAATGCTTTGCTATGCAAATAGAACAGTAGAATAGAGCTCCGACCTAGACAGAGGAGTGTTTTGCAACTGAAAGCAAAAAAGGCAAATAGTGGCTGCTGGAAGCTGCTGGAAGAACAGTCCAGGTGGTGCCAAAGGCACCTTCTGTTTGAAAATATTAGTGCTCATTATATGTCATGTATCTGAAGCAAAGCAATGTGAAAGTGCAGTGTTTATATTTCCACTTTCCATACCTTTGACACCTCCTGATTACATTATACAATCCATACAAGGAATAGAGATTAAAAACAATGGCAACTTGCTGCTCTGAAAGTCTTGATGAATCTGTTTCTGAAATACAGAAGTCTACAAAGAGTTTTAGCTTACACAATGGCTGGAGAGGTTTCACCACCTTTCAGTGACTAGTGAAATAGGAATCTCTATTTGCTTGGGCATAAAACAAAAAAGTAAGGACTTCTTTTAAATCCTTAAGAGTCAGGTAAGCCCCTCTTTAGGAGAAAAGAAATGCTGAAATTGAAATCCAAACATAACTACAGCTTAATGATTTTTTTGAAAAAAGGCCAAAAGTTCATTTTACTATGGAACTGAAGATACTAAACAGCTGTAGGTTGGACTGCATGCATCCATCACTATAAAACAACCTTTGCTCTATAAAAACAAGCAAAGCCTGATCCTTGGGTGTAGATCAAGCAAATTAGTTGTATTAAAGATGTTTAATTTGGTAATTTTGAGTTTGAACAGAATATTATTACTTGTTTTAATTCATCCTCATATTTAAAATGAGAACAACTGCAAGAAATGAAATATTCAGGGCAGCAGCATATGCCTCAAGAGATAAGACTTTCCCTGTCAGTTTAATTAAGAGACCAAAAAGCAAGCTTCAAGTGTTATTTACAGGTTCTTGACATATTCACTAATGAATCATAGGATGCTGTAAAGGTTATTCTGCCTATTACAAAAGAAGTGCACAATAATTGTTTTTTAAACAACTTATTTTCCTCACAAAGTTTTATTCCATTCGTGACAAATCAATGTGCTTAATATGGGAAAAAATATATTCCTTTTCACTGTATTAGGTATCTAGCTAGATAGCTTCATATGTGAGAAACTGTACAGTGATATATTGCTTTGGTCATTGCTGTACATTAAGAGGTGAAGTATACTACTAGCACAATTTTTGCTACTCTGTATTTTCCAGAACACTTAATTTATTTTGAGGAATAACAGGAATGCCAGCACACCAAATAATGACGGGTTTAAAAAATATAATGCATTCTTTGCTTTACCACAGCCAATCTTTATTCTTTCTGCATGCATCAGCCTGATTGGTTGGGTTTTTCACTGTTTCTTTTTCTGTGAAGATCTTTCTCGTGCACACACATACATTCTTTCTACACTATTTACCTGTTGTATTAGGCAATCTTTCATCTAAAACAGGATACAAATCTTCTTTTCCAGATTGCTGATTTTGAGTTTGATGGAGATGATAGTGCATCCTGCCTCTGATATAAGGGGTGCTAGATAGTAACAGCATCTGTAACAGCATTAAGCCAGCTTTTTAAGTAATAGCTCTAAATACAACTTGCCTTACTTAATAATATGTTGTTCATCTTCTGTCTCTAATAAACAGGCATCAGCCTGGTTCAGCTCTGGCTTGCTACAGGACAGATTTTGAGATTCAGTGTTCCTTGTTTTGTTTAGACTGCTGTCTACATTGCATAACTATTGAATTGTCTCTATGAGCAAAGATCCTAAGTGCACCAGAATAGCAAAGATTCTGTAACTGTCTGCTTGAAACATCCTTGTTGCTTCTCCCTTATTAAAGAGAAAGGGGAGAGTTAATTTTATAGTAAATAATGATTGCAATATGAAATATTGAAAATGATTGCCTCTCTTTACATCACCAGCAATTGAAAGGTTAATATTTCACCTGAAAAAAAAAAATGACTGACCATACTGGGCATTGAAGAGAAAATTAGCAATCAGGGCTAATCTGAGCTATGGACACTCAGAGGAAATGAAGAAAAGCTAACATTCAAAATCCACTTGAAGGGTGATTGTGAATAGAAAATTAGATATAGCTTGTATTAAAGTCTGACTGGAAAAAGGCCATAGGTCTCCCTGTTGAAGTCCTTAGATACATTTCCATGTCTGCTGCAGTTTCCTTGCATTTTGTGCATGGATCTGGATTTATCAGTCTCCAGCAGCCAGCAAGGGTACAGAAAAAAAACCAGAAAAACGTAGATGGAATTTCATTTCCTTAAGCAGTAGGTAGTTTCCCTCTGGCAAAAGATTTTCTGAGGAACTTAAAAGGACTCATTTAATTTCCAAACATGTTCTTGAAGTTGTGCTTAGTTTTGGAGGAGACTGTCTTGAACTTGGACACTCATTTTGATGTATTTGTGTCACGTTGTGCCCTGAAAGATTCTGTTACAGACAAAATGAGTGGATTGTGTTCTCCGCACCTGCCCTGTAGCTTCCCCCAGTAGCTGCAAGTTTGTCCATATTAGGAGCATTATCACATCTATAAACTTCTCTGTTTCTGTCAATGGAGACAAGGCAGTGAAGAGCTCCTTCCACAAGCCAGAAAGAATCAAGTAGGATTGACAAAAAAAAATGGCTTTAAATCCAGGAGACTACTATTTTTAAGGTTATTTGCCTCTGATGATAAGCATCAGAAACACTCTTATCATTTCTCTCTGTGTCTCAGATGAGAAGATAAAGATAGGTAGAAGATGTGAAGGAATGCAATGAGGAATGAGTTAAAACAGCACACATCCAGTAACTTGGTGTCTGCACATATTCCAAAATCTGTGTACATTAAGCTGTTATTTTCTACCCATATAAATTCTTGTCACATCCACTTATCAGTCTGGACCAAATTATTTCTCCTTATGGCCAAAAAAAGTGAATGTACATCCTTTGTCAAAAGCCTTCAGACAGATATATTCGGGCGTGCTTTAGGAGAAGTGAAATAATTTAAGGACCTACTTTGTGCAGAGTCCTGAGAAACGGGAAGAAAAAAACAAACTCCACTTCTTGATTTCTCTGTTATTCAGATCCCACTGTCATAGAATCATAGAATAGCAGGGGCTAGAAGGGACCTTTAGAGATCATCCAGTCCAAACTCCTTGCCAAAGTAGGTCCACCTAGATCAGATCACCCAGGAATGCATCCAGGTGGGTTTTGAAGACCTCCAAAGAAGGAAGGAGTCTCCACATCCTCCCTGTGCAGCCTGTGCCGGGATCCCTTACTCTCACAGTAAAATAGTTTTTCCTCATGTTTAAATGGAACTTTCAATGTTCTAGTTTCTTCCCATTACCCCTTGTTCTGTCGCTAGATACAACAGAAAAAACTCCATTGTTTTTAAATTATGTGAGATATTTTACTTTATTACTAAATTCTGTTCCTAACTAAAATGAAGTAGGGAATTCAAAATTTTTATGAAAGTCTAAGAGCAAGACCAACTGCTATCTAAATCAAAAATAAGTTGTATTTGAAACAAGCAAACAAAACCCAAATTATTCTTATAGAGCTTATTATTTCAGATAGCTGTATTTTCAATACTTTTCAGGTAATCCTGCTTGTGGCTTCCATGTTTCCCTCTCTTCATTTGAAAAACATTTAGAAGAAAATGTGTTGAGTCCCATAGCAAGTAAACAAAAAAGAAGAATAAACCAAATGAGGGATGCATAGCTTATTTCCCAGATAATATATTTTACTTTTTTTAGTGCTTTTCACGACCACTGAAAAATAGATGTGAAACAGCAGTTTGAACACTGTACAGGACTTTCTCAATAGAAAGCTATATCTCTCGTGGTAGATTTGGATATTTCACTACCCATTTGCATTAAAAAAAAAATCAATTCTCCACGTGAATTTAAAATGAAAACCTAAACGAAGCAATTATTGTTTTCTGAGTCCCAGAAGAGCAAATAAGCTTACTTGGTAAGCTAATATAAAGGCTGTAATTTAAATACCTTGTCAAATGGATGAAACATGTTTTGAATGCTTCCACAATATGATTATTACAGGTATGTAAATTACAATCTACAGAAAGAAAAAAAGAAAGAAGTAAGTCTCTGAGAGTTCTCAGTAAGGTGAGGGGGAGGTATAGAATACTAAAAATTTCCTTATGGTATCAGTAGTTAAAACAGATCTTGGAAACGTAGATTTAACCAGGTAAATGTTCCTTTGAAGGAAAAATAATCTTTATTTATTTGCACTTCTGTACAGTGTCACAATAATTTGAAAGTTAACAAAGAGTACATCTATCAAAAAAAGAACAACATAAAAATCGGTATAACACTGACAGTATAGCTATGGTGATCTTGTGTTAACCTACTGGATAGTCTTTTGCTTTTTAAATTAATTTATCTTCAGTTAATTTTAAGAAGTGACATTGCTTTTCTTTTGGGAAAAGTCTTTTCCACATGTCAGGGTCCAAAGAAAGAGAGAGAAAATAAAATAGAGAAAATAATAAAGATAGCTGTAATAATGTAAGTAATCAACATTGTTTTATTCACATACAAATGAGGATTTAACTTTTATTCTCAATGTTAAATGTTAAACATTCCACTAATGTGGTTCTACTAAAAAAATCACTATCCAAACACCAGGAAAATATAGCAGGGTCTGCTTGTGAAAATTCTTTTATTGAATAGTTAAATCTACAAATCTCACCTATCCAGAAAGAAAACCAAATAACCTAGAACCAACAAAAATGGAAATTAAGAGTCTCTCTTTTGATTTCTTGTCATTAAATGTCATTTGCTGTGCTCTGTAGTGGTAATAAGAAGTGGTTCCTTTCTGCCATGGAGTTAATGTAACAGATTCTTTATTTTTATTTTCTTATTACATGAAGAAAATATTCCCAGGATGCCAAAGGCTGCCAGCTATTTTTCTTACCTATAAGATGCAAACAGGCCTAGATATCTACATATTTAATAGAAAGAGAGCTGTGAAGTTTTCTATCCAATAAGGTGGGTTTTTAAATTTTAGGTAGCATGGATATATTTTCACAGTAATTTTTCACTGTGTGTAACATGAATCATCAAGATAACATACTTTATAAAGAAATGAAAATGCAATATTATGTACTCTCTAGGACAACTGGTACAACTGGTAATTTCAACACTTTTAGACAAACAGATGAGAATTATTTTAAATTGAAAATTTACGTCAGAGAAAACTGTCATTTCCTTCAAAATTTTATTTTCTCTTTGGAATTTCCTTCAATGCCAACCACACTGCCCTGTGTTCATAATGGCTGGGACTATACAGATTTGGTGATGGTGTAATATTTGCTTTTTACCTGAAGTCTTCAAAACTGTAAACTTGTTTAGAAATTGCTTCCTATTCTGTTCTTCAGTTCCCTAGCAGGGATAAACATACTCTGTTTCATATTCTTAAGCATAATCTAGGTGTGTCATCTTTGTTATAGATGTTTACTAGAGTTCAGTCTTCTCTCTTAGCATCTTGTAACTTCATGGTTTCATAAGAGTCACCTTATCTTCAGTGTTATTTCCATTCATACTATTAAACTGAACTCGGTGGACAAAGTGCCAGAACAACCTAGTAACAGCTTTCTCTGCATTCTCACTGATCCTTGATCTGGTTTGGCTGAGACAAGGGTTTTTCATAGCTTTTAAGACAGAGAGTGAATTTAACAAAGAAAACTATTCCTCTGTATTGGGTCTGGCTAGGGTGGAGGTAACCACATAGTGTTGTGTTTTGTATTTGTAGCTAGAATGTTGTTGATAATTCACCAATGGTTTTGGAGATGCTTCCTCTCCAACATCACCTCTTCCCAAAGGCCAATAGGCTGACAGTAGGCATAGCCAGGACAACAAAACCAAACTGGCCAAAGGGTAAGAGAAAGGAGAAAGAGGCAGGATAGTCATTATTAAGATGTTTGTCTCCCAAAGCAAACACTCTATGTACTGATGCCCTGCTTCCTATAAAGTGCCTGGATATCTCTTGTTAATGGGTTTTTGGTTTTCTGTTCTTCTGCACGTGGCTTTTGCTTTTCTTTATTAAACTGACTTTATCTTGGCCCATGAGCTTTTCATCTTTTTTCCCCCCTATGCTGCTGAAGGAGTGGAGTGAGACAGTAGCTTGGAAGGCACCTGGCAGCCAGTCAAGGTCATCAGCCCACATCCTCTAGTGTAGGAAGTAGTGTAGACTAGGCACATAACTATAGTGTGAGTGTAGGGTACAGCAGAAAGCCCTTTCAGTCAGAAGACTTCCAAGGCTTTTTGGACAATGTTTAGTGCATCATCAGGCAAAGGTACCTGCCAGCTCCACCAATAGAAGCCATTTGGGCATATCAGCCTAGGATTTCCCACAAGCCATTTAAATTCTCATAAGTTTGCAGGCAGCACAGCTTATTAAAAAGTGTGGCAGTATTCTTTCTGGACTCCTGTTAGGCCATAAAGAAAAAAAAATGATTCATTTGTAAATTAGACCAGGAGCGTGGGAACTTCATAGATGCAATTCCTAATGATCTATCCTGGCCTGAAGCATGATCAAAATTTTGAAGCCTGTGAGCATCTTTTACAAACCAACACTTTCCAGTTTCAACTAGTGTCTTTTGCTTGCATGACATGAGAGATCTGTTGCTTTAACTTCAAAATGAAACTAATATTTTAAATTAATATTCCTATTACCTTTGACTGAAGCTTTGACACTCAATGATATGGGAGTAGGTTAGGCTCACTGTCTGTTAACAGTTCTTGTACTTGGTGACATTTATTTTTATTAAACTAAGAGCTTGTTTATTAGAGGCACACTAAATCCAAGTTGACTCAAGCTGTAGCTTCAAAGCAAGCTAGCTATTTGTATCTGTTTGCATTACTGAATCCAGTGGCATGACTCAGTTTCATCTACACTGGAAAAAAGGATATATTGAACAAAATTACAGACATTCTGGTCCTAAATTACCATTTCTTTGCCAGGGTTTGTTTCTTAAGACATAAGGTCAGTTTTCTTTAGTGGCTCTACCTAGGAAAGGCTTAAATGATTGTTTTTGGCAAGCATGTCATCAAATGATAAAACTCATACTGTGAATAGGGTGGATATAGACATTTATCTTCTGCTGACAGCTTCAGACAATAGGAAGATAAGTGAAGCTATTGTAATTGTAAATGACCTTTCTGATTTAGGGGTATTGACAGCTATCCCCTTACTTCTATACAGTATGTTTGCTATCATGATAATTAGGTTTTTGTTAGTCTGCTGTTGTTTTTTATACTTCTAGTGCTCTCTCTTGAAAAGTTTGCAGATTTCATCTGATTTTCTCAAGATAACATTTACCTTGTACCTGACAAAATGTTAGCAAATAGTAGCACATGTTTTCTTAAAAGGACTCTTGCTTTTTTCATGTTCATATCAAGCCATAATTTTGCTGACCAGGAAAACAAAAATGCTCTTTCTTTTTCAGTTTTAAGAAACATTTTCTTCATCTATACCCCCTTTGGGATCCAGCTGGTTAGAATGCAAAAGAGTAGACCAAAGGCAAAGATTCATGTATAAAATAAAAAGGCATGAAATTATCTTTTGAACATAAGAAAGAGAAGATGTATCTACCACTCAGTTTTCACAAATTGCCTAAAGACTTAGGTAGTTGTAAGATTGAAACGTTTATTTAGTGATTTTTAAAATAAAGCTTATCCTAACAGTAAGCCCATGGTGGGGGCTGTTATTCATTTTGCCAGCAACGAAGTGCCAAAAAGGGCTAGACAGTAAGGAGCAGACTTGAATTTGATTGGCTAACCAGCCAGGTAACTAAGAAAGCCCTATTACATTTTTGTTGTTCAAGTATACAGGAACAAATCTGTCTTTCTGCACACTACTAACACTTTAAAAGGGATCTCTGGCAATGTGCTGGCGATGGGCATAGTTACAGCTTGACTTTCCATCTTCTTGATCAGGACCAATAAACACAATGATTATCCTGATTTATTTAGCCATAAACTATCAGAAATTTACCATCCTTCATAACTCAGAGGAAGAAGGAACTTTTCCTTAACAGCTTAAGTCATAAACTGGATGTTAATTTAACTTCTCTTTGACAATGCCACCCTGTGGTAGTCAAGTTGATTCAGTGCTGTCCAGAAATAAGAGTTCAGCAAATAATTCACAGGGCTTGTCCCTCAACTTCTGCAATATATGTGGCTAGCCTTCTGTTTTCCAGCTTTAATACATTATTTGTGTGTTTGAGAACTATCTATTAAGTGACTGTTATGTGGACTGAAATGAATAAACAGACAAATCCAGTGCCTGAGAAGTGCTGTAGCTGATAAGGTGATACTTTGCCAATACATTTTACCTTCTTTGTATTGTTAAACCAATACTATTCCAATGCTAGTATTATAATTAATAAATGCAAATTTATTATTTAATATTAGTCCATTTTAATCTCTTTACAGAGATAATCCCTCTTATTCTGTTGTGAGTCAAGGCATTTTAACAACAAAAATTTTCCAAGGCACAAACATCTCCAAATCCATTGAATTTCCGATAAGGAACTTAGAGGTAAGGCAAGCTCTTTTTCATTTGTACTTCCACTTTTACCTTTATATACTGGATATACAATGGGATTCACATTAGAATTAAAACAAAAATTGAAATTTAAGAAGACAGTGTAAAATATATCTCAATAAAAACATTCCTGAAGCTATTCCAACAGTTTCTAGCTTTCCAAATCAGCATATTATGAAGAAAACATCCTGTATGTTACAATGGCACTGACAGGAAAATTCATTGGAAAAAAAAAAAACCTTTCCTATTCCATCATAAAACATCCTTATTTATGTTCAAGATGCCATAGAGTACTATAGTTTACAACAAACTCCCTCCTATAAATCCCAACAATACAAGCCATTTACTTTCTTCATAATTGGTAATCATTGATCCTTGGCATCAAACATGTAGTCTTATCCTCCTTTTATACATGTAGCCTTCAAAGTTTTTCCTTTCTTCCATAATTTTATTACTTTACAGATACATTTGGTATGTTTGATGCCTTCTGTTCTTAAAAGACCAACAGTAATATTTGACTTAGTAGACTTCTATCAGCCTATTGTACAAACAGAAAGAAGAAAGCTACTAGATTTATTAATACAAGAATACTGTGTGTCAATAATGATGGGTTGAATGTGTGATAAGGATCATATGCCAATTCATCCTCTACACAAAAGCACCACTCCATGTAGACAGAAACTCTCAGAACCACTGAGAGACCTCAGATTGCATGAATCATACATTATCAGCTGCTCTTACTTAATTTGCTTTCGGAAGAAACTGTCTTCTGTCAATGAGAGTGCTTGCCAAGGAAAGAAGGCAGCAGATGTAAAGAAAAAAAATAATTGTTTTACTTTCAGATCCTCAAGGGGTTCTCTGTAATTGGAATTTCAACTGAAATGATGCAACTGTGGAGAGCCACGCTGGTGCTTACAAATAATTTTCTATAGCAGTGTTCAAGCTTTTGACCTCCATTACTCATTTTTAATTATTTGAATCATCCTCACAGATTCTATTTGCTGTTATCAGAGAAAGAAAGAGAGAACAGTATAGGTACATATAAAATATATATGGAAAGCAGACCATATAAACTTCATGGAATAATCTATGTCTTACCTGAAAATAGTATCAATCAGTCCATTTTTTGTTCTTTCAAACGTAGCCCAAAAAAATACGCCTGTTTGTTTTTTACAAGAAGTCCTTATTAGGGAAAGATCTAACATTGGAAGTCAGGTTCAACTGTTGTGTCAGTTTCATATGTGTATTATAACTACCTGTCCTTTATGAAGAGCAGACAGGATTAATTTGGCCTTGCACTGTCAATATATACTGCATGTAGCCTAAATTGAAGTAGTTTATGCATCATATTATGAAACAATATGGCATTCAATATGATGTGATGTTCATGCTTGTTACAAGCATTTGTTCAAAGAGCCTGCCATTACTTAGGGTAATTTCTCTATTATTATGATGCAAGAAGTAAGTACAGAATGAATAGAGAAATAAATATGTTTCTCAAAAGTCTTATTCAACATCTCTTTAAATCTATCCATTGGAGCTGTCAATGCCAAATCTATGATATAATGTATAACAAGAATATGGAATTATCCATGCAGAAAGCACAAAGAAATGTGAGTGTAAAGGTGAGCTTTGGAGTAGTTACTTATTCTGGATAACAGTCTCTATAAAACGACTTTTTTCCCTGATGCCAGTAATTTTAACAATAAAAGTGAAAGGTTAACAAATTGGTCTTTAAAGGTGACAATGTGGTGATCGAAATGACTGATGTTCTTACACATATAGAGCAGTGAGAACATTTCCTCTATTTTTAGCTGTCCATAAATCAATCAGTCTTGCAGAGCCAGATCCAGAATTCTTTTCTCATGATTAGAAGATTCTTTGTATATAAACAGATTCCTGTAAACATAAAAGGCATTTGGGTGATTAACATCTTAGTACAGCCACAGTCAATATTTTCTCAGCAGTTGTGACATATTTACACAATAATTGGTAATTCTCACTTTATAAAAGATAAAAACAAACTCCATATATTAACTTTTAAATTACTATGTGGAAATCCCACTTTACAAGGGTGGGAGTTCAACAAAACACTACTGCAGATTCTTTTTTTTTCTTGGAGAGAAATGTGATTTGGTGATACCCAAGCATTCTGCAAGATCACTATGGATTTGCCTGATTCAATGAAATAGCTGCTAATAGCATTCAATGGTAATACATTGAATCTATGAGGAAGTAGTCTAGATTTTTCACTCTTGGAAGATATATTTGTAAAATTCCAGTCTTAAAATGGAAATTGTTTTATTCAGGAAAGTTCTTAAGATGATGCTATTTTGTTGTTGTTAATTGAATTGCAAGAAGGAGTCAGATGTTTTTAGTCCCAACAGCAGAATGAGATTTTATGGTCCATTCACCACAAGAACTGTTTCCCTGAAGGTTTTAATTCCAGAAACAGTCATTCAGTTTTGATGGGCAAGTTGATAAAAACAAGAGGGAAAACATTTCACTAATCTATCAGTATAGGTGAGCAATCTGTCATTCTAAAAGAGAAATTTTATAAATGTAACTAGATTGCTGTGTCCCACAAAGGACACAACAAGCCATGCCCTGTGAAACTTATTAAAGAAATATCTGCCAGAACTAGAAGTATCTGTATTCAGAATCTTAAAGATATTTCAGTATAAACAGAAGAAAGAGAAAATTCAGGGATAGACTCTGAGAAGTGAATACAAAGGTTACGTCAAACCAATTTTGAGATGGAAACAATTCTTGAATTTTTCACATAGTTGACTCTGGAATTTCATCCTCTTTTTCAGATGCAAAAGGGTAATGTAAAAGTATTTGGACTATTATGTTTGTGAACAATGACACAACAACAGATTCATTTGCTTACCTTGTCTCTCTTTTCTGGCAGCCTGAACTTGCATTGAACTTCCAAAGAATTGCTTGGAATCCTGAAGCAAATATTAAACAATCATCTAGTTTTATAGAATCAGAGAATCATTTAGGTTGGAAAAAGCCTTTAGGATGGTAAAGTCCAACCTTTAACCCAGCACTGCCATGCTGCAGTAAACCACATCCCTAAGAATCGCATGTACACATCTTTTAAATACCTCCAGGGGTGAAGACTCAGCCACTTTGCTGGACAGTCTGTTCCAAGGGTTGACAACCTTTTCCATGAGGATGTTTTTCCTGATATCCAATCTAAGCCTCTCCTGGCACAACTTGAGGCCTTTTCCTTTTGCCCTATTGATTGTTACTTAGGAGATGAGATCAACATCCACCTTACTAGAACCTCCTTGCAGGTAAATGTAGAGGTTGATAAAGTCTCCCTTAAGCTTCCTTCAGGTAACCCCAGTTACCTCCTATATTATTTTCCACTTTACTTTGACTTACCAGTCCTCTTCATCTTCTTCTCTTTTCAGTGATACTGTCCAGATACTGTCTAGCAGTCTCAGTGAGTTAAAGAACCAGGAGTCAATGCTGTACAGGCCTGTAGTTTGGCTTTCCATATTTACTTTGGCTTCCAATTGTCCATGGTGAAAGGTTGATCTGTTTTGTTTTGTTTTCTTTCAATGCACATGCTTTCTTAAGTACTACATCCAGTCAGATTATCTTCTTTACTGTTGTGCTAATTGATAAAGTGTACTACTGATACTAAAATAATACAATTTTGCCTCTGACAATCTTTTCTGTTTCTTTGTCTTGTTGTTTTTACATCTCTTCTGTGTAAGCATTTACTTATATGCTGCTATAAGAGAAAAGAATGTCAAAGAGAAGAGTTCACAAGAAAGAAAACTAGAAAAACCAGTATAAGAGCTTGTGGAGACCCTGACTGTGTAAAGAACAGTTCTTATAATATACAGCACAATTTCTATCCTAAACGAGTCTTTTATTTTACTTCTCTACCTTTGTCCTGACACAAATTTTCATCTCTTTTTTTCCCCGATGAGTCCATTACTTAACCTTCTTCTTTCTCTATTAATCATTTGTCTCCAGCAACATCCAATATTGCCAGAAATTTAAATCTTTTCCTGCACTGGCTATGATTCTTAGCCCTGTTTACAAGTCTAAAATACAGCTTCTTGCAGTCTATGTAAAGAAGAGAAGTGTAATGATGTTTAAACAGCAGCATAATCTGGAGCTTGAGCTTTGTGAATGTAGTTTTTAACAAAACACACTACTTTTATTTCCAATGTAAAGACAAATGATTACAGTAGCCCCTATGCAAGACTGAGCATCTTTAGCTGGTCACCACGACATCTGCCCTTACATCTGAAAGATATACACATGCTTATGAAGGGGTGAGAACATAACCTCAATTTGGCTGTATACTAAGGGCTAGATTGTGTATCGCAAAAGAGGAAGGAGAAACTTCCTTAAGCTTCCTTAAGAAATAATGGCAGGCTTGTTTCTAAGTATTTTTATGTCACAATGCTGTGAGGCTACAATTCTGCTTTTGTTTCCTTCTGCCTGTTCACTCATCCCCAAACAGTTAGAAGATAACACAATTCTAGTATCTAAGCAAAATGTGTAAAATATTCAGAAAGGTTTAAGAGGTCAGATTGTTCCCAATATTTTATGCTTTCAAATGAGTTGTGTTCCAAAAAAAAACTCCAGTGCAGTAAGCACTTTTCTCTTGAATGCATACAGAACTCAGATTTAGAAAATCAGGTCCCCTTGAAAATTGAATGTTAGTATTAGAGTATGATGCTGTGTGCAAGGAGCAAGTGACTAGCTACCTCTGTACTGGTGAGTTCAAGCACAAGCAGAAGTGTTTATGGGGATGAATGGGGCCTGTGCTAACTTATGGACATTAATTTGGCCTCTGTTAAATATTGTTTTCCCAAAGAATTCCCAGGTATACTTTGACAATTAAAATGCTATCACAGTTTGAAATCACAGAATCATTCATGTTGGAAGGTGTAACAGAGAAAAACTATTAATTTTGAGTAGTTTAAATTAAGAGCAGGTTTTAAATGGTTTATTAGTTTGCTAATAACATGTAATTAGGCAGCAATCAATGAACTATATGTGTAGGACTAATATTGTTAATATAGCAGATAAAGCAGAACACATTGACAAAATGCTAATAAATGTGTACAAATTTCTAAATATGTCTCTCAAACTCAGCCCAAGGAGTTCTAATCAGAAACATATACACACACACACACATCCTTCCTAACAGTACCTGTGGGCTATGAATCCCCACTGCCCTGTCTGGAGGTGTAGGGTCCCCTATTTGAACTTGTGTCCCATGGGAGCTGTAGGTACTCTGACCTTCTGGTGTCCCGGGCTGCTCCCTGCAGCTGATGAGGCTGCACTCGCACGCACCCCAGGAAGTGTGGGTCCCTGCTTGCAGCAGTCTATCCTGTTGCTCCCCAGTCACACATCACAGATCTTGTACTGGAGGGCTCAAAACTAGAGGCAGTGCTCAGGACATGGCCTTGTGCTAGTGAAATAGAGGAGAGATCACTTTCTAGTAACGTTGTTTATCAGTAATACAATACAGGACTCTGTAAGCCTTTGCTGCCAGAGAACACTGTTGACTCATATTTTGCCTGCTATCCACTAAGACAACTAGAGTCTTTTCAGTGGGTCTGAACCCTAGTCAGTCTATCACTACACTGTGTCAGTGCAAGGACTTTGTCTGTTCCTAGTATAGGACTCTGCATTTGTCCATCTTCAATTTTTAAAAGTTCTTGTCAACTCGTTCTTTTACCCTATGTAGGCTCATCTGAGTGGCAGCCCTGTCACTTCAGAGTATTGACTGCACATCCAGTTGGTTGTCCACATTCTGGGGAGCATTCCTGTTTGCTGCTATAGATGTTACTATGTCATTTCAATGTCCTCCTTCTTCCATCACCCTCCTACAGTGTCACAGTTGGCATAACAACTTCACATGTCCAATCAATGTGATAAGAAGACAACAGAGAGCTGTAGATGTCTGAGCCTCACTGAGAAACAGTTTTGTTCCTACAAAGGTTAGCAAGAGATACAAAAAGTCATATATCCTGAGCAAGAGCATCAGAAGGGGGAGCAACAAGACCTTCAGACACACTGGCAGCAGTTGTGGGCTGTATGTTGGAGTACTGAAAGCTCCTCAGGGACTGCAGACCTCGGGAGGGTGGGGGAGCCTGTTCCTTATAAAGAAGCTGTGATAAGAGGTGTGATAAAAGTAGATAATGGCAGAAGATGGCAGGCATGTTGTTCTAGACAGTTATACCTCTAAACAGTCACAAAAACCTGTGGAATATGTTCTCTGTCAGCTAATTTTTAGTCTGATCAAGGCTGACTTGTTTTGGGAAATTAAGAAGCTAAAATTGCATAGAAGAGGCTGTTCCATGCTGGTGGCACTAGTAACTGAGGATGTTCCTGCATATGTTTAACTTAACAGTGTAAATGTAGACTGTATGCCTTCTTTTTCCTGCTTCACCTTCCAGCAACCATGGGAAGTGCAGTAGCTCAAGACATGTATTTTCTGAAACATTCTCTTAAACTGATTGTCAATGGAGATTAAATTTTGAATTCCACGTATGGCAAGCCATGGGAATCCAGTGAGAAATTATACTGAAAGATAATATTGTAAACTTAATTTTTTTTCTTTGTTTGGGTAATAAAATTCCTTTTACAGCATAAATGGCACAGCAGTGACACTGCTTATTTCCTCAGAATGCTTTGTTTATGTATTACCAGCAACTGAGCTTAGTAAATAATAAATAATTTTCTTTCAAATACTGACAGTTCTATGCAAGTCCAGTGATCAAAAATTCCTTGGGGAAAGAGTTTATATTCCCTTTGTGTGGGAAAAATGAGAAAAAGCATAAGACATACATCACCCACTCACTTCCTCTAGGGATATTTGGAGAGGCAGTCTAGCAATCAGAGCTGACAAGCAGTGGATTTTCCATTTCACAGAAGCCAAAGTTTTGCATTTTATCCTTTTTTTGTAAGTGAAAACTAGAAGTAAAACCATGTTTTCCAGTTGAAAACTTCCAGGCAGCTCTAATACCTGCATATGAACTTGGACACCAGAAGAGTAATGGATGCCCAGAAAGACTCGGTGCAGGAAAACATCTCTTACTCAAAAGCTTATTTTCTAGCAGACAGGCTTCAATTCAAAAGGACTAGCTTCTTGCTACCACTCTCCCGTGAGGCATGTGTTGCTGCATGTTGCACACACGATAACAAACAGTGCTGACTGAGACAACTTTCCTCACAGACATGACACAGAGGACACACTGTAAGAAATGACACAAGTAATCAATGTACTGCAGATGTGGCAGAGGTGATCTCACAGCAAAAACAAGGATCTTTAATACAGGAGCAGAGATGAGCAAACCCTGGTTAGCCCTTTTTTCATACCTGCACAAAGCAAATACTCAATGTATCTTTAAAGCACATTCTATGGTTATTCCTCCTGGCCAGAACCAGAGACTTTGGAAGATTTCTATCCAGGCTGCATCTCATTAAATATCCTTAACACTCTTGAGCAACATGACTGATTTTTGATTTTGATGTTTGCTTGCTTAATTGTCATTACTTTGAATAAAATTTCCTGTACTAGCTATCATGACTGATATTGTGAAGAGCTAGGCAAAAGAAGAAACTGTGATTTGCAGTAACCATGTCTGCTAGCCAATAAAGATTTTGCAACTGCTCAGAAGGTTTGACTCTATTAAGATGAAATATGCCAGTACACGTACCTTTGCGTAGAGGGAATAGTCTAGATTCATGTAATGTCTTGTTGTTTTATGTTAGTGGAAACTTAGTGAGAATGGAACATTAATAAGGCACAGATGTAGCTGACAATAAAAGATTGCACCAAGAAATTTTGAGGTATTCTAGTCATTTCCAGAGAAGACTTGTTGATGCCTGCTGTCCTCATTTCAGGACTTCCTATCAAGTATTAAATTCCTTTACGTACTCCAGCTGTAGCCTGCAACCTTTCTGTAAAGCTCTTTGTTATGTAAAGATAAGGCAAATATTTTAGAGACATTTGGGGTGGTAAATTAATGCAAGGTACGACTGTTCCAAGATGTAAATGTATGTACCCTACTTTGAGGACTGATAATAGGAACTAATGCCTGTAAAATTAAAAAATAAAAAGAACAGGTTGAAAGTAAATGTGAATTTTATGTCTTCCTCCACATTATGACTATAGATGTCATTGTGCAAATGTTAATTCAGAGCAGGCGATGCCTGTCTCAGACCAGTGAGCCTTGTCATCAGAGGTCAGACAGAAGCTTGCAGCTGGGGAGGGCCAAGCTGGTGAAAGAAGGAAAAACTTGCTGAGACCATAATCCCTTCACTCACGTCAAAACAGATTTGAGCTATTGTTCAGCCTGTGGAACCTCTATTACCTTTAGAAGTCATTCTCTTTGAAAGCATTCAAAAGCCTATGGACAGGAAACTTGAAATGAGCACAGTTTAAAGGAATTCACCTGTGTCACTTCAAGGAGAGAACAATCTGTGCCCTACAGTTATGAATATAAAACATAGGCACAGTAAAAGTCCGCTGGTTTATAAGTTTTTGTGTTAAAATAATTACAATCACGATTTTGATTGATTTTTTTTCTGATTGTTATCATTTAATGAATAAACAAATGTAATTATTTGCCTTGATCTGAGGGGTAAAGTTCCTTTAGTTATTGATAGAAACAGTACTTGCAAATGAGATATAAGCTGCTGAGTATAGTCATAAGGCACATCTGAAAAGCTCTAAGTGAGACAAGAAGCCCAGAAGAAAAATATAATCCATTGCAGAGTGAGTAAAACCCACATAAGGGATGAAAAAATAGACAAAAGTTTGTAAAGTATCACAGTAGTCTGAAGAAAGCTCAAAAGTTATGTGGAAATAACAAGAGTGCAACATGGGAAATAACTACTATAACTGGCCAGTCATCATCTCATGGCTTCTGGGAAGCTAAATATTAAGTTTGGAAATAGAGGTAAAGAAGGAAAGTAGAAGACACGAGCATGGTAACCCATCCATCTTATTTAAACTGAAGGCCACTAAGTCCTAAGCAGGTATTTTCATACTCTCTGAAATCACTGTTGTGACAATTATCAGAATTTAGTCAATACAAATTATTAGACTATTTAGATGTATTGGTCATAAAATAAAGGGATATATGGTCCCTTTCAAAGAATACCTAGGAATGGTTTGTTTGAGTTTACAAGAAAACTAGGCACATATACTGGGTCTCGGACCAGGGTCATAATTCTCAGCTGTATGATTTAAACAAGACTGTAGGTAGAAGAGGAATGGTTTTATTCTTTGGAGGGAATAGTCCTAAGAGACTTGATCTCATAGAAGTTGATGGAAAAAAAGATAAAATAGTAAAAGCAAGTTACTGCTTTTGGTTTTAAGTGTATTGAATTGTCTCTATTTTCATCTTGTTTGGGAAAGAGAGGAAAAATAGCTAGAATATGTTTTGACTATGGCACTGTTTGATTAGCAAAAAATACTTTTACTCCACTCCTCTCTTCTTTTTCATTCCCTTCCTTTACACTTCCTCTCTCAATAGAGCCTATATCATCTCACAGGAAGAACAAGGCTAAAATATAATTTAAATAACATTACTTAGTAAGAAATTTACTAGACCTGGGCAACCACAGAAACTCTTGGAGTCTATGAAGTCTGCAAGTAGGGTTTCAGGTTGCAAGAAAAGGAGTGTAGAAAGTAATATCCAACTAAACAAACAAAAAATAAAGGAATGGTCCAGTATCAAAAAAAGCAGAAAGAAGTAGCTGCCTTAAATGTTGAAGAGTCAGATGTGGGTTTTTTTCAATATTAAGAAGAATAAACAGTCCATTTGAAAAAGCTAATGGAACTTAAGAGTCTCAAAATGGCCAGTTGGAAATTAAATTGGAAAGTTCCTGTTTTACTGGTAACAGCTTCATATAATGACCTCTTTGGGAGAATAAATCTGTGAAAGATGGTATTCTCTGGTTGGGATGAGCAAAAGAGATTTAAATTATCTCTTTGGTGTTGAAAATTTATATTTGCCAGTACATCAGTCATAAACTCAAGATTGTCTTCCCCATCATTTCAATTGCATTACTGTGTTATTCCATGTATAGATTACCATAATTTTAACTTTCTTTATATAAAAGACTAATCAAGTCAAATGCCAGCACATACAGATCAACTTTGACAGATTTGGACTTAATTGTAGAAGCCACTCCAAAGACACTGAAATCTGCAGAGAGTCTCGTAGAAAGCAGAAACTACTTTTGTATCAGCTATTGTCAGAGACAAACTTCAGCGGTGGGAAAACTGTCATGGACCCCAATGCGAATACCTACACTCCTTCTTCAACTAGGATCCTGCAGGGCTCATGTCAGGGTTGTGTTGTGTAAGCCTACTGTCACTAGTATTCCATACAGTGTTATCTTCAGTACCTACAATTGCATGTAATTTGGTTTCCTTGGAAACATCCCCTACCAAAAAAATGATGTAATGTTTAAATTTGACTGTCAGTGAATCAGCACAACCTTGCTGGAGGAACTAACAGAATTGAATGCACATGCTACAAACCCACTTGTCTGATGGTAACACATTCCTGGTGCTGAGTTACTTTCAGATAGCAGATCTACCTTCTGCAATTGAAAGGATGAAGAAAAAAAAATCAGGTATTGTGTGCAAAAAAACCAAAGCCCAAAAAAAATGCCTTAACTTCTATTGTGGAAATTTCCATAAACTTCATTGATTATAGAAGCTGAGAATGAAAGGAAGAGCAAAAGGACAGAGAAACTGTAACATTAAATAAAATGAAATAAAATCATCTCAATTGTTCTGCTTAATGTGAATAGATAGGTAACATCTTGCAGTGTGTTGCAAAAAATGCAGACAAAGAACGATCAAAGCTACCTTTTGAAAGTTTAGATTTCAAAGGGCACCTGAGCCCTGTGACTGAGTTCAGATTAAACTAGACAGCTGCCTACCCAGATCTAAAAGAAGTTAACTTCTACCAGTAGCAGTCACAACTTTCACAAAAAGATTTGAGACTCAGCTTGAGAAAACTGACAGTCTTAAAGCCCGTCAAATAAATGCCCCCAGTATACCAATAAAAACGTCATATTTTTTGTGACACTGTGTATTCTTGGAATCAGATCAAGAATTCAATTTCAAATAAGATTAATGCAACTAAGCTGAGATTTATCTGGGATGAAACAACTGTGCAAATATTTAAGCTGTCTGTAACTGTTAGAGAGGTGTCAAGTTCAGGTAGGTCTCAAAAAAATCAGTCCTGATCATAGAATTGTAGAATTATGACAGAGACTGAGAACTACCAGAAATTCTAATATCTCTCTGGGAAGCTTCAAAGACTCACCTGAAGGAGGCTTTTTTATACTAATGGCAAAATTGACAATGCAGTTATGAAATACCTTAGTTTAGAGAGGAAAGGCAACAGCAATGTCAAGCAATCGATTTTGCAAAATGATCAGCTTTTTAAAGTAAGGAAAGCAGCACCTTGGCATTTGCTTGTGGGAACAGATATTATTAACAGAACAAAACCACAGCAAGGGACTAAAATTGAAGGAAAAAGGTTCATGTTTTCTTCTATCATGCAGAACGACCCTGTGTTATTACAGACAACCTATTCTCTTCCATCTGTTTTATATATATACACTTGAGAAATAGAAGGTGGTTGGAGAGGTAAATCCCTGGTCTCAGCAAGTTTTCTCAACAGAGGGGAAAATTCTTTTCTACCTTTTCTGTGTTTTTTTTTTTTTTTTTTTTTTTTGTTACAACAACCTTCTTTGCCACCTTGAACTTAAAGCCTTTGAATTCAACACGATTTCCTGTCCACAACAGGGCAGAGGAGAGGTGGCATTTTATTTGTTCAAAGCCTCATCGGTTCACAACACTTAATGAAACAGCTACAATTAATTCCTTTATGAATTGGTCAAGGCTTTTTGGAAAAATCCATCACACTTCACTAAAGAACTTTTAGTTTTAAAGATGTGATTTTTAATGTTATATAAGGAAAAGCAAATTAATCTCCAAAATGCACAATGCTTAAACTCTATCCTAGTGGAACAACTTCAGCACTGCACTGGGTTGTAGAAACTTTATAGGCCTGTACTGTGACTCAGGTGGTACTCATAACAGTGTACTATTTTTTCATTGAAATGGTAAAGATTAACCTACAGGAGCAGTGAGTCCGGAGAGCTTTTGCCCCAGACCCAAGAAAACAGAATATTTTTCTTGGGTCAACAAAGCCAGGTTCTGACCTTATATACCAAATTTTTGCTTACAGTATAAGTAATGAACTTAGGTATAAGGTTGGAACTGGTAATGATACTAGTACTCTGGTAAGGTTGCAAATGATAAATATTGCTATGTCAAATGCATTGATTACTAGCCACAAATTAATGACTGTTCACATTAGGTAGTATCTAAACATCTTCCAAGCAGGTTAGAAGTTTCTCAATAACTTAACAAATAAGATTGTGCTTGAGATGGTCCAGTTTAGTAACACCAAAGTAGAGCATCTGCGCTAACCACTGCCAAACATTACAGACTTTGGTGGCCACACTTGTTTGGAAGGTGGAGCTGTAAAACATTCCTGCATTCCCTAGGTTTCATATATTAAAAACTTTGGTTCTGTCAGTACTGTATTTACTGCAGAATGGCAGCTAAAACAAAAACCTCACCCATCTTGAAGCAAAGACTGATTGGTATTTTTATACTACCTAGTTCAGCATACAGTGAGACACAAATTCAGAAATATCTACAGAATGTCCTGAAAGAATAAATCTACAATCTTGTTTTCTTGTTGAAAAACATTTGCTTTGAAGGTCTGTGGTACTTTTTGTTAAGGGCACTGAGTTAATATATGGTTATACCACTCTAAGACAGTAATTTTTTGTCATTTTATCTTGTTCTTGCCAACTCTAAAACCCATTTACTTTGATAAGAAACATCACAAAAAGAAATGTTCAGTAGACCAACACTGTCCAGACTTCAGCCATTTAATAATACATACTTTCCTCTGTAGCTCATGATGATAGGCTGTCATCCATAAGACAAAGCACAGAGAAAACTGAGAGACTTATTTATTTATCTGAGAAAAAAAGATACGCTTCTCTGATAGCATCACTTTTACTCTAGAAGCATGTTATCTCAGTGTGGAAGACTGACAGTATGCTTCTCCTGGTCTCATTCATCAGTCTGAAGCTTTTTCACAGCCTTGGCCTCTGTCTTCTTGTGAAAGACAACTGCATGACTACTAGGACATCAGACATGTAACTTTTGTAGGAGTTCATTGAAACAATAGAGTAAGAAAGGCTTAATAATATTTTAAGCACATTCACTTTGAATGTGGAAGGGAAGCTGTGTTTTTGCCTGCTAAGGTTTGTAAGTCTCTAAAGCTCAATGGTAATAAGTGGGTTTTTTTGTCTTTTCAACATATAAGAAAAAAAAAAAATCACACAAATTCTAATACAGCAAGATGTTATTTATGAGTAGATACTACTCTGATTTCTGTAATAAGAGCGGAGCCCAGAAAAGTCTGTAGAAAAACAATTATGTAGAGACAAAGGGACCCACAGTCCATGTTGTAGTGGCTAAGGATAGCTAATGGCTGCTGACAGTCATTCCTGGATGAGGAATGTATTGTTAGGAAAGCACAGAAAAATGACTGAACTTCACTACTGGCACCTTTCTAGCCCTCTGCCATGTTGATACTAGCAATATTTTTCCTGGAGTGTACAAAAAAGCTTCACATTAGGATACAACTTTGGTGAGAAAAGCTGACTAAAACCAGTCTATAGATTGTGGTTTTGTAAAGACTGAGCTACAGCTTGCAGGTTTTCCTAGCAATTAAGGCAAACAAAATCCACCAGAATTTTACAAGAGCAGGTTACAGCTTTTGAAAACCACAAGGGTTTTCAAAAAGGAACAAAATTAAAACAAGAATCCAAAAGCCTTTCTGTACCTTTTTCTGTTGTAACAGCTCCCCAGCATCATGGTGCTCTCAGAGACTGGAGCAAATATTTAAAAAGGTTTAAGCAATGCATATTGCAGGCTCCTAGCTGTTACCTTTAAAGGACATTTTTAACATACTGCTGAAGGTGAAAAATTAGCTTTTCATGCATGCTGAATTTACAGAGGTATTCAGGCTGTTAAATCCAAGTGTAACTCTGTTTTCAGTTTTCAGTGATATCTGCTTTTCCTTTAAAAAAAAAATAATTAAACTATCTCCTATCTTGTTTGCAGAATAACTGTGACATCATATTGGTGACAGATTTTTCTCCTGACGCTGTTGGAAAAGAAGCCAACCAAAGTCTTCATTTATATCCAAAGTACATTTCTATGGTAAAGTCAAGTTCTTATTTTTTACCATTCACAAACCACCTAATCCACAAAACAGTGGGAAAATACTTAACCGTTAAGGCTTTGGTAAGCTTACGTGTTGTGCAAGGCAAGGGGAACTTTTCCCATTTTATGCTAGTTAAGTTTGAAAGTGAGCACAAGGACGCCATCATGGGTATTGCTCCAGTTGTGTTATATTGGATGGTTTCTCAGAAGAGATGAGGAGACAGTCAGAGAACAGGATTGGTTGCCACCCACCTACTCCCACCTACTTGGAGAACCCATGCATTAATAACGAAAATGTGTGAAATGGCTGCAGTAAGTGCAACAGATATGTACTTAACAGCATTTGCAGCAGATTTTTAACCACTTCATCTGAGCTCCATTTTGTCAGGCTAATTCAGTGACCAACCAGCAGCCATATATTGTGTTCTGTGCTGAGTCTACATCTGAAATACATTCCCTTATTGCAAATGGGATCCACTCTGCTGCAGGATTGCCTGATCTGGAAGCCAGGAGAATGAAATAAGCAGAGAAACAAGGTAGGGAAGAAAAATAGTTATTCTGAAACCTTTTACAGTATCTTGAAGTGAAGACCTAGTGCAAATTTGTGAAGCTGCTGAGAGAAGATAATGGCCAATTCCCAGCTTCAACACAATGGAAACAGAGCAAGGAACTCTGTGAGTTAGTCACCACCTAGTCTGGTGTGCCCAGCTGGTCACTTAGGGAAGCTAGAACAGATTTCAGATGGAATTTAGTTCTTGACTTTTTTTATGTAACTTTTCCCCTCACTTCTGCCCACACAGTGTGCTGTTTATACAGCAGTGCAAAATACAACTGCATGTATCATATCCAGACTATTCCCAATTAGTAGGAAATTGTTAAGGCTCCTGAGACAGAACTTATCAATACCAAGTGCTAATACAGAGTAGATTTAGAACTGGATTCTGCTTAACCATCATGCTAATTTCCCTAGGGAAGCAGGAAAGAAGACATACGTAAGACATAAACCCTAAGAAATAAAAAGAGAACAGAGATCTAGCTTTGTGCCAGGCCTGTCTTCACCTAAAGATTTGCCTGGTTAGACAGGCAACAGTATGTGAGACATAAGACAGCATTGCTAGTACTGGTTGTCCCAAACATTGAGTCATAATATCAGCTAAAAATAAGTAAAGAATTTTCAATACAGTAATATTGGATTGAAAATCTTTCTTGGTGTTGAGTCTCCAGAATTCATATTTTTGAGTAACTCTTTTGTGACTCTGAAACTTGCCTTGCTTTTTAGCTCAGGCCAATTTGCCATAACAAAATAAAATTGTGGGTTATAATGTGCAAGTTCATGGTGTAAATGTTGTTTTACAGATCGCAAGGGAATTTCAGGGTGATGACCCAAAAAGAGAATATAACATCAGCTTGTTCTCTCCCTCCTCTGTGGGTAGTTGTCACACAGTATTACTCATTTATGTTTTTTTCAATGTTTGTTCAGGTTAAAGAGCAAAAACTGTATAAAAAAGATTCATCTTACACTTGAGTCCAGACGGTAATAAAATGTTCCAAATGTTGACTGCTATACAAAATCCATCTGCTTTTGTCATCTTTTCTCTGAGGAGTTGAGGAGTAACTGCTCTTTTAACTCTCTCTGCTATAATACCTTCACAGGGCCAAGGGTTAAGGTTGTGATCATATGGTAAGAACAAGGTAGATAGAAACAAACTTTCTCCAGTATATGCATACAAAGAATCTCTGGGGAATGCAAGCCACTGTGCAAACTGTGGACCTCCCTGAACCATATGACAATGTATTTCTTTCCTTGACTACATGACAGCATAGTTCTTTCCTTGGCATTCCACCTACAAGATATCATGAATGAGTATCTTGCTCCTCCAGAGACAATGCAAAAGGGAGAATATACACAAACTCAGATGTCAACACAATAACCTGATTTTCTTTTTTCCCAAGGGAAGGTCATTAGGCAAAGGAAATAAAAATATTTACTTTTCATTCAGCCACACAGATATAAATCCATTAAATTTCACATAGGTGCATAGCATCTCTCTAAATGTAGACAAAGTAGGACCAGAAGGTATGCAGATAACAACCTGCCTTCAAAGGAAAATTTAAACTGTCTCTCTGAGAGAGCTGTCTCTCTCAGGTTTCTACGTCTGACTTGAAGAACTGTGATACTGGTGTCATAAATCCACGTTCCTGAGTATATTTTCTTTCTGATAGTAAATATACATTCCAAAGAGTCCTTTCATGAACCATGCATAAGAAAGCATCCCTATGAAGGTTCAGGAAAGGTTTTACTCATATGTGCTCAACAACATTATTAGGGTCTTTTTTAATCTTTTCATCATGTGATCAGCTCCAAAAGGACATTAACTGATGTTACTGACCAGTTTTTCCAGCATTGCTGCTGGAGCATCATAGTGATGAATAAGTAACTTAAAATCATGTCCCAAGTCCAAGTAACCACAGTTCATATTAGTGTCCAAGAGTAAAAGAAATAGACAAGATACATCATCTTACAATGATCCAAATAAGCTTGCAGTTAATACTTAAATAAAAGCATGTATTAATAATATTAATATTAATGAAAATATATGTTTTTCAAGAGATAGTAATGTGATCAGCAATGTGCCATTTTTAGTTTGCATTGCAGTTTTGAAAGTGACTTTCAATATCAATCTGATGCCGAACTGACAGGCTCTGCTTTAAGTAGAGAAAACATTTAAAGGATCTTTCAACATCTTTGCACCTACTTGTACTCACCCTCTTTTCCATGTCTTTACTATTGCTTTCACTTTAAACTTTTCAGTCTTAGCTAAGAAAGTGAGTTATAAGCTCAGTTGGCTCAAATCACTATAGTCATTACAACAGAAACTTTCAACACCAGGGAACAAATAGTATTTCATTATAATTAGGATTTGTCAATACTACAAACACAAACTGTACAGAATTTGATTAAAGTGCTGCTGTGTCCTGACCTGGTTGCGAGGTGATTCTAATTTGCAGTGTAGATAGTTGGCCTTCTTTTTTCCTTTTCCTTTTATAACCTTCTCCTGTCCATTAATTCTAATGGGGATCTGATTCTTTCCATTTTATTTTGAAGAGGAGATTGGAGGTATGCACCATGGAGAGCTGTTGACCTATGGTCATGTGACTCAAAAAAATCCACAAGAACACAGTACAGTGAATTTCATTTTCAACACTTCATTTTAATTCATAACTATATGACCAGATAAAAAGCTAGTTTAGTATTAATGGTTTTCTCTTGTTATCAAAGTTTTTTACCCTGTTTGGTCTGCAAGTTAGCAAATACAGTTGTTTCAGTTGTCTTTCAGTGATTTCTGTGAAGTCTTTTACCAGATCATAGAATCATAGAATGGTGGGGTTGGATGGGACATTTAGAGATCATCTAGCCCAATCCCCCTGCAGAAGCAGGTTCACCTAGATCAGGTCACATAGGAACATTTTCCCGATCTTAAGGTACTTAATTTTGCCTTATTTACTTCCAGGGGATAAAAACAACAAAACAGAAAAGATCTCATAGAACCATGAGAGTGGTTGTATTGTCTCAGACAATACAAAGTTATATGTCATCCATGAATTAAAACCAAAACTGTCTCTGGTTAACTCAATATATGGCCCCACACAGCTGCTCACACTCATCCTTATTGAGATGCAGGGGAGAATTGGAAGAGTAAAAGTGAAAAAACTCATGGGCTGAAAGACAATTTAATAAGTAAAATAAAAGCCACATGGACAAGCAAAACCAGGAATTCATTCACTACTTTCCATGGGCAGAGAGGTGTTCTGCAGTCTCTAGGAAAGCAAGACTCTATCACACTTAAGAGTGACTTGGGAAAACAAATGTCCTAACTTCAAATGTCTCTCCTTCCCTCTTGTTCCCCCAGCTTATTATGGTAAACATGACATCATATGGTATGGGATATCCCTTGGGTCAGTTGAGGTCAGCTGTCCCAGCTGTGTCCCCTCCCTGCTTCTTTGTGCAATCCCTCCCTGCTCACTGGTGAGGTGAGAAGCAGAAAAAGCCTTGACTCCATGTAAGCACTGCTCAGCAGTAACTGAAACATCCCTGTGTTATCAAAAGTATTTTTAACACAAACTCAAATGACATCCCCATACTAGCTGTTACGAAGAAAATTAACTCTGTCGCAGTAAAAACCAGCATAAATGTGCAGTCAGCACATGCTACATTCTGAGACCACAATCCAATCAAGTAGAGGAAGAAGCAAGTACAGTTTTACAATGAAATTGTAAGCATCAGGTAGGAAGGTTGCAATTTTTATCCTTGATTTTGCTACAAATATAAACTGAGGGTATTTTTTAAATAAAAAGGTAACACAAGCCTATTAACTGTCACAAGAACTCCTTCCATACAAAAAGAGAGACTTCAAGTCTCTTTTGTGATCTTAGGAAACTCATTTGACTTCTGTGGATGAAATCCTGGCCTCTCTCATTGAGGTCAAATGGCTGTTGAGTTTAGGATTTCTTTTGCTGTGTCCAACTTCTGCATCTGCATGCTGGAGATAAAACTAATTCTACACATCAAAGGGACAGTAAGAGGCTTAATTCATTAATTGTTCTAAATTTATTTGAGGTCTTCAGATAAATGCTGTAGAGTTGTTATTAATTTATTCAATTTATGAAAGCAGTAGTAACTGTTCACACCAGGTATAGCATGCAGTTGCAAAAATTAGCATCACTAATTATGTGTCAGAGCCTTAGGTTTTTCCCCATTTCCCTACTGGGATTTGGCTGCTTGTGCTCAAGGCCAGCTCTAATCTGGTGCAGCTATGGGACCCAGAGTCAGAGTGGTGGAAAAAGAGCTTTGAGAGAAAAGGTGTGAGAAGACTTTTTACCCAAGACATGGTTTTAAGCCAAGTTGCTTAACTTTGTCTTTGCCAGAGCTGCCTTGCAGCTTTGCCTGTGGTCTTGCTGCTCCTGGTTTGTGGGCTTGACTTTCCAGCTTGACCTTTGTCCTGCCTTGTGACTGATGATCTGAACTGTCGGTTTAACTGGATCTGATATTTTTTCCTTTGAGAGTGCTGCCCCAACTTTGCTGTCACTTATCTACTGGCTTGTCTTCTCTTAAAGAGCAACTGTTTCCTGACTCAAACTGCAAAACAGTTGTAGCACATACCACAGACTGCTCATCCCCCTGTCTGAAAATAAACACAGTCTTTGTGTGTGATAACAACAGACAATATCTATCATGGGGAACCCAATAATAATACCTTGGGGTTTTTTCTAAAAAAAAAAAATATTCGCCAAGTTGTTACAAAATCTGGAGCAATGAGGAAATAACTTCTCAATGTAGTCTTTACAAAAATTATCTCCTTTCTTCTGCTGAGTAATTTTATTGCATATCCAAAACAAAAAAAGATTGCAGCTCCATAGTAACTCTATCTTTGTATTGTTTATATTGTTAACTGGATGATAGAACCCTAATACTGATATCTTAGTATGCTTTAAATCACCTCTTAGATCCAAGGAAATGTGAACTTAGTGAATGCTGGTGACTCTACCCCAACCTTGTTTTTAGAAGGATTTAGTAGTTTCAGAACTAAAATGTGAAAGAGGTACTTTCATTGAGCTTTCACAAAGTTAAACTGTTATTTTTTAAGACATCAGTGCTCATCCAAACTATCTTGCTGCACTGTAGTGCATGGATTAATACCCTGACTGGAAGGAAGCTTTTTTTTTTTTTCCTAATTTGCTTAGTCAATGAACAGAGCATCAATAAGAGTTAAAGAGAATTTAACACATTGGAATATTAGTCAAATTGTTTATCAAGATGTTGTTTTTTTATGGGTGGAGTTGGAGACATGAGAAATTGATTAGATTGATCAGAACAGATGAAGGACAAACAAAAACAACTTTGCTCATGCATTTTGTGAATTTTCAGCAACTTCCTCATATGAGCTCCATTTGCTGGAGTTATGCAACTTGCTGGATCACACAAGAGCTGCTAATGTCATTGAAATATCAGATATATCCATGATGTTAAGAGGACCAAAACTTGTAACATCCATACAAGATTTTCTGCTCTATTGGTTTCTTTGGAGACCATACGGCTGGAAGCTTATATTCCAGAAATACCCAGTCAATAAACAATTCTCTAGTGTTTGATTTGGAAAGAAATGGCCTTTAAGAAGTGATGAAATTCAAGAGTAATATAGCATATAGGTGCAACCCAGATTTACCAGAAGAGTGTAAGGTATTTGAAAACAAATTAATACATTCATCATGTAACTCACATGAGCTTTGCTTCCACATAATAAAAAAGTGCTTTGTATGTGAACTAGACTTCAGACATTTTCTTTTTAAATTCACCAAGATAGTAGAAGACTCATATATCAGTTTGTCATTAGAAATCAAACATCAACTCATATCTCTGCTTTATTTCAGGTACCTGAATGTACCGCACCCAATGAAGGAATGCTTTGAAGAGCCACCCATTGGCAACACCAGCAAGATAACATTAAAATGTATTAACTAACTTATTCCTTTCCCCAGTGATAGAAATCTCAGATCAAAACACATTATAATACTAATGAAATGAAATTTCTGCATATTCTTTGAAGTAGCGACTACAAGCAAAATCTACAGTCAGCATTTATGCTTGCTTGTTCCACCATTAACACACTAGCTGTGACATAACCTGCTCCCCATTGTAGTTCATTATTCCTACTGCATATTTCCTAGAAAGTTTGTAACACAGTGTAATTCAGCCACTAAAACATTACAGGTATTAAGATTCCAATTTTTTATCACAATCTTCATCAGTTAAACAGCATGAAGAGTAATGCTGTTCATAGCTTATGGTAGAGTCTTTCTATTATCCCTTACTCCAGCATTGCCCTGAAGATACAATAGCAGCAGCCAACTCCTGCAAGCTTCTTGTAGACTGTAGCAAATCATCTTTTTAGTGTAATGATTAAATCACTGAAAAGGCACAGTATCTTAATGACATAACACAAAGGGCTCCAATTGAATGCAAAGTACCTAGAACTTGTAACTCACTTAACAAATGATCATAGTACAAAAAGCTAAAGGTGCTTAAAATGCTTCACAAAGTTCTTTAATTGAATTTTAAAAAAACCCACCAAACCAAAAAAAAAACCACACCAAAAATAGTATAGCGATAATTTTAAAAGAAAGTATGAGTCAAATTCCATTTTTTGTTTGTTTTCAATTATCAAATTGTTTTACAATCATTGTCAATGATAACTACCAGAATGTGAACATACACAATAATTCAGATAAGTTACTTGTACTCTAATATCACGTGTGTAGCAAATTTAAGGTATTTTGGATGTAGCTACTATTGATTTGTCTTCGAACCACAATTCTGAGCATCTCCTGAAAGTCTGCATTTTCCTAGCTTACTTTGGCTTTAGATCTCAGACTTTTCCACAACAATGTGTCACCAGAAGAATCAGTTCTGTGTGTTTTCAAATAGCTACATGAACTAGCCAGTATTTCTCTTACCTGAAATACATGAGCAGGAAACATTTCTTTCTTGCTTTGCAGCCAAAACTCTTCATTTTTGTAGGTTTCTCAGATTTTCACTTTATAATCTGGAAGGTATTTTGTATATCTTAGGTGCACCAGTTTCCCAAGTATTACAACAAATTGTATGAGATGAGAGCATTTTTGGAAAGAAAGACTTTTCTTATTAATTGGCAGAGCAGCTGCAATGCCTGGGCTGTTTACAGGAAGCAACCTTTCACAGTTTAGCTTTCATGCCATTTGCAGTAGGTCAGATTGGCAATGATGAGCTGATTAACAATTTGATTTTTTTGTTCTTGTTGTTCAACTGTATTTACCCAAGTCATGCTCCTATACCAGTCTTCCAAGAGTTGGCTTTGACATTTTCAAAAGCACCTCTCTGCTTCACAGTCAGTCAGGCTTATTAACCCTTTGGCTCTGAACCTGTCATCTCATAGTTGAAACACAGGGGATGCCAATCCTTTATTATCAAGGTGAATGTGCTTTTTTTCCTTTAATTTCAGTGAAAAGACAAGGATTTTTTTCAGCTACTTAGTTGGTATTTTGTAGACTTTAGAGAACTCTAACTTCCATGCCTTATATTCAGCTTAGTTGATGATTTCTCTATTGACAATTCATGCAGAGCCACTGGGTGGATGATGAGGGATTTTTTCTGAGCTGAACAAGTAATGAGGAAATATTCTGGCAGAAAGTCAACTACTTCACAATCCATTAGGGAAGACAGAAAAATGTATCTATCTGTCAGGTTTACATACAATGCAATACATTTCATGCAGGTTTGAATATTATTTCTCATTCATAAATTTGAGAATGGAGGGACAGAGGGTATCCTTCCCTCTCCCCAGTTATTAGAGGTTTAATTCAATAAAATCTTTTAAGTGGTACATCATGTTGGAAAAAAAAAAAAAGTCAGACTATCATGTAGCTATATCTACAGAAAAATTGCTTTTATTAGATGAATTTCCAGAAAAATACCTGTAAGTACCATCCAAAGTATTTGAATGTTAAAAGAATGTTCTTTAATGAGGCTGACTGTTTGAAGGCTTTTAGATAAATAGGACTGCTGGAGAACTGAAGTCCCACAGAGGAATGCATACACCATGATAAGAGAGAAATTCTTGTAATTAGGTTTAGCAGTTCATGTAAGAGTGAGGTCAAATGTTTCCATTTAGCTCCTTCCTTATGTATAGCAGCAAACTTCATTCTTATTAGTAATATACAAAGGCTACAAACCTAGTTGTATCATGTTGATAAAAAGGATTGATGCTTCTACAAAAAATCTATTTTGATAACTTATATAACATTACAACACAGTAATTCACTAGAAGCAAAATACCCTTACCACAAATTCTCTCACTAGAGGGGATAACTTCTCAAACTCCATCAATTACTATCGCTGAAGACACAGTTGACTCTTATTGCAGCAATTAAATCTTAGCAAGCAGCTGTGAAGTTGTTTTTTTCTATGGAATACTGAGCAGATCTTAACTCTTTGCTTTAGGTTTTATTGTTTCTAACCTGGCAATATGAAGCAGATTTCAACAAGGAATCATGTCTGTAATATACTTTTAAAGGATAAGCTTGTGTAACAGATATAACAGAAAACACACATAGGCTGGACCAAAATATTGTTTATTGGCAAGTATAACCACTAAAAGCTAACAATAAACATTAAACCCTAGTAAATCATAGAAACACATATATGAAACTGCTTATAAATCTTGAGAAGAGCCATTTGATAATGCAATAAATTTGTATCATGCTATGCCAGTTTTTAAAATGTCCATTTTAAAAGAATGTCTGCTCTGCTGTTTGTCCAGAGCTACTTTTGTAAACATACCCTCTACAATATTGATGGGAAACTTAAGGAAAAAAAGTCATTTTACTGGAAATGAAATGCACTACTTTCAGAGTTTTACAAATACTGTAAAATTTCCTACAGTTAAAATCTGTCACAACAATTTTCTATAACAGGTTGTAATTTTTTATGTGCATTGGAATTATAAAACTTGAGTGATGGGTACATGAAAAGGAATATAACAGTCTACAGTTCTTTCCAATATCTGACAAAAAATTAAAGTAAAATGAAATTCACAGCTAGCATACACTGATAATGAAGGAGATAAATCTTTGAAGAGTTCCAGTGCTGTAGCTGTTTTTTAACTAGAAACTTTTATATTTTTTTAGACTAGCATTCCTACCACTATAAGGAGGTCCATAAAGAATACAGAATACTCTTATTTATGGTCTCCAAACTGTAGTCCAAGAAGAGTATTGCACAAATGATTTTCCCATTAGCCTTCATAAAACTCATGCTTTTCACGTATCATGCTTTTCAGTGTCTTGGACTTTGTGACAACTGACTCTTCATAATGCCCATGATGCCCATGAACCCACAGTACAATGGAGATGCATGCCATCAGTGACCATTTTTTTCTACTCCAATAGCAGTTTGAAATTAGAATCTTTCTCGACCAGAGCAAGTAATTCTCTGTTCTGACAAGAATCTTGCCTAAACAGGAAGAATCAGGCTCATAGGTCATCTCTCTTTCTGCATTTCTTTCTGTAAGGAAAGTGGGCCTAAAATGTGTGCACTTTCCCAAAAAATCATTATTTACAAATAGATGAATCATTTGCCAGCAGGGAAAACAGTACTAGCTCTCTCTAAAGGTCATATATTAAAGATTTTTTTTTTCAAAGACTTTTGTTTCTAGACATTTTTTATAGAACATAATGGGACCTCATTGACTTCCAAGTCAAAGCACTCGTCAGTTAAGGGAACAACAGTGAAAATTGTCTGTGATTTTCTTGGTTTAGATATGGAGAAAAGCCAGGATTTAACTAGTCTGGTGTGAGAAATAGAAGGTGTTATTCACATATAAGATGCCCATTTTAAACTATTACTTTACCTCTGCAGCTGGTCAGATGACATGACCTATCCAGGCAAACTAAGTGGGTGCATTATGCTATAGTGTGAGAACTATGCACCTAAATGTCAGTACAGATTATGATAGCAAGAAAAGGAAGAAGAGAATAGAGCTTGGAAGTGCTAAAGCTAGACTACATTGAGATATTCAATCTCAGATCTCTTAGCATGTAACATGGACCTCATTTATGCCCACTTCTTACCAACTAAACAAGTATATGGCTAGAACCAGCCACATATGTATTGGAACTAAATAAGCAAAATGTTTGGGAGAGGACAAGACAAGAAGTCAATGTTCAAATAACAGATCTTTCCCTTAATATGCAGTGAATACTTATGAAAACTGTAAGAAAGCTGCATCCTCCTAAAATTGGTAATAGTGAAGTCATATCTGTCCATCCTGATACCATCATTTTAATGTTACAACACTTAGTCCTTTTGAAGGTCAATGTAAGAGTCTGAAAAAAGAATTATATCAGTCTGAAAGAAGAAACTACTTCAGGTAAATGAACTGCATTGTTCCTCTTTTTTTGCTCTACTTTTCAGACATGAGGAGTTGGATAGGGAAAAGATGAGTAGTCAGAATCATTGCTTTGGGAAAAAGAGGAGTGACACTGTGTGCAGAGGACTCAGAATTGAAGAAATACAGTGTGGGAAGGCAGAGACATAGGAACGGTTTTCACAAGCCCAACTGAAGAAGACTTCAGAGCTATAGAAGAGGAAAATTCAAGAAATATTGAGATAAGAAGAAATGGTATCTTAGAAAGATTAAAGAAAACATTGCTGCGTTCACTCATGTAATGAACACTGTGTTTTGCACTTTCAGCTGTAAGTTTCTGTAAGACTGGGTCAGAGCAGGACTCCTGAAGGACAAAGACAGTCTCAGGGGAGCAATTGAGTTTATTCACTGTATGTGACTGATTAAGTCCTCTTGGGTTATTCTGTATTTACATTATTTTAAGACATGCTCACCTGTTACTATATTGAATTGATGTGAACACAGTTTTTTCTCAGTAGGATTTATCAAATGTAGCTGCCTAAGTCAAAGCTATTCATTATGTACATCGGGGTTTGATCCCTTGGGTTATCTGTCAGCAGTATCCATTACTAACATAGCGGTAGGTAGTTACATATCACAGTGCCATCTGAGCTTTTTGCCTCTTCTTGGTCTCAGGGTTATTGTTGTAACACTTCAGATAATTCTTTATGTGGTGATTTGCTTTTAAAAAATGATGGCTATTACAACTCAGAAACATTTATCCTGACACGTTTCCCTGATCACATATTTGTTATATCTAATGTAGCACAGGGTAAAATAATGTTTTTATAACTATGGATTTATGAGCAAAAATCCTTACAATATTAATGGAAAGGATGTGCATAAATTCCCCTGTGCACTGATGTCATTACATTTCCCAGAATGTATGTGCATTGCATGTCATTTGGTGCTTTGCTTGGCTAGAATCTTCCCAGTCATTTCTTCAATCCTTTAAAATCCAAGCCATTAAGGTACCATCACATGCACAGAGAGGCATTTCTGAAAAACTTTCACATGGTTACTGTTGCTAGGTAAATCACTCCCTTGACATCCATGTATTTAGATATGCTTCTCACTTCCTTTGTCTCAGATCTGACACGGTGACATGAATTTGGGGGTGGGGGTAAGGGGAGATGTATGCAGCCAAAGAAACTGCTGAAATGTGACAATAAAAAAATAAAGTTAATTTATTTATTTAAAGATGTTCTAATTGTATCTGGACAGAACTAATTCATACGTTGACTGGATATTTACCAAGTGCAAGGATAAAGAACAGCAGTTACAGATAAAAAGATATGTAAGTGTAGGTCAGTTCTGTCACTTCCTGGTTGTTGCACTCTCCAGACTGAACTTATGCTTAAATTTTTCACTTCTAATGCACTTCTAGTTCATACTTATATAAGTTTTATCTACCTATGTTTATACACATTTGTATTTAGGCCAGTTTCAGATAATATAAATAATGCAACGAATTATTTATCTGTGTCCTGACCAGGAAAGCTCCAGTTTCTGAACTGAGACACAAACATTGATTTCTGACTGCGAGGATTTATGGGATGAATACATAAAGTAGGCTAATGAACAGAAAAGACAAAACAATGTTTGAAAAACCTGTGAGAGGTGAATGAGAGAAGGAAACCCCTTTTTCGTAAAGGGAATATTAGATTGACTTGACCTTTGGTATCCTACAACAGCCATCTAGACATCATCCTGAGAGCCACAGACTTAGCAGTTTTGCAGTAGTATTGGTTCCAATATGGACTTTCTGTACAAAGAAATCCACCCTGTAAAACCCACTCTTTGTGAATGATCAATGTCATTTTAACTGTACTGGTTGTATTTCTACTGGATAGGTTACCATTCACAGAAGGCAGCCTGTATTGAGATTTCTTAACCAATCCTTTTCAAAGCATACAAGAAAACTTTAGGATTTGGCTCTTAGTAACATGACTGTTATGTAAACTGTAGTGGAAAACTCTGGAACTAATAGATAAAGGTGAAGTTCTAAACCAGCTCATAATTTAAATAAGACTTTAATGAAAACATGACAAACCAGTTCATGTGATGTCCATTTTCTTTCCTCAAAGTCTTTCTAATTTTTACATTAAACTGTTTTATCAACTTCTCCCCATTTTATAAGCCAGAAATATAAAGTTCTGAAGCAAGAATAAATGCTGAGAGACTGGGGACATTTAATTTGCAGGGTTAAAAATATAAGCAGTAAATAGGATTCTTTATCTCACTGTGTCACTGACCAATAAACTCCTTAAACAGAAGAAGGCACAGAGGAGTTGGAAAGGGAGGATGTGCCCATGGAGCTCAGGGAATAACATAGGGTATAACTGACCACAGTTGTTGCAGAGAAGCTGTCTATATTTCAAAACAATGGGGACCAGAGGTAACCTTCATTTTAGATTAGTAGTTCAGTGGATCAACTGGGGGTGTATACGTTTCCCCCTGAGTTTGTTAAAGGACTGTGAACATCTCCTTAAGTAAGCCAGATCAGCATGGTGGAAGTGAATACATGGCTCAACACAGAATATAAAAACTAAACTAATAAAGACACTTCAAATAAAGCAATAGACATGAGCCACCTTCAACCCACATTTTCCTCCCCATTGACTGGGAACATCCAGCATCATGATGGTGAGCATATTATGGAGACTAATTGTTGTGATGAAGTGAGTGATGCTCGTGCAAGGACGTAAAGAAGCAAGGAATGCACATGCAAAGCCAAACACAGGCAACATAGTACAACCAGCAAGGTTCATTCAAAGCCAACCTTCAGTTGCTAGCTACTTCCTTATATATGCTGCTTCTGCCCATGTGGTCACACCGGGCTCAACTGATTAACACACAGCACTTGTTCCTAATAATTGCAAACAGGTTGCCAGCTGCATCAACTTGTCCCTTCCATCTTTATTCAAACTAAGGAAATATCTGGCTGGTCCAAGTAATATTTGTACCCACAACTAATAATTAGGATCACATTGATCTTACAATTGAACCATGTACTGCAATTGCTAAAACTCTGCTAAATCAGAAATCACAGGTAACATCAACTGTCTTCAAACAAGTAAATGTGACATTTGATATTATACTACACAGAATATCCAAAAGAACTTGGTCAGAGAGTGTTGAAATCTGAAACACTAATTTCCTCTCTATTAAGCATTGATTTTTCTCTGTTAGTGTTCCTTTTACACATATTTACATTTTAGTTACATCAGTAACAGCATAACTAGTAATAACATAACTGAGTAATTTTTATGAGTGCACACACATACATACATGTGCTATACAGCTAATTCTATTTAAAATGTTAATTAAACATCAGCCATATACATAAGCTGTAGTATTTTTCTTCATCACCACTCACCATGACTTTTTAAGGAATCAAAGCACAGCTGCCAGAGTTTTGTTTTTTTTTTTTCTCTGCTTTCTCAGTGTTTACATTTATCTTCACAAGCTGCCCATCTACAATATAAAATCTGGTGACTTTTCAATGTTTTCACCTGCATCACTAATTTTCTTCTTTGAAGTTTAATTTCTCTGATAGAAGCAATAGCTCAGTTTTGGGATATTCTTTGGTTTTTTAGGCTTATTGACTAAAGACAGTATAAGCTTCCCAATCTGAACCGTTTAATTCAGGGGTTTTATCTACTGCCTAAAAAGCAACTGAAATTAAACTGGGGTAAAAAAAGTGCAGCTGAATAATCTAAACGTCTGTTAATTTCAAAGTGGTATGAAAAGTGCTAATGACTTGTATGGGACATAAAATATTTATTGATATTTAAAAATGACTGGAAGGGAAGAAGATTTTCTACAGTTAGCCCTTCAGTATTTTCCGCAGCACATGAAATCATATTACAAATAAGAAAGCATTCTTCTGAATAAGAACAGAAAAGCAAAAATCTATTTGTCCCTAAAGTACCAGCAGAAGCTCGCAAATCTTTCTAAGATCTTCAAACATCCACAAACTTACCAGCAAAAGATGTGTGATCTCTTCTCACTCTCCTCCATTTCCCACCCTACCCTTTTCTAAGGCCTTTGGCTTATTATTACTGAAGGGCAATCAATTCTGGATTTGAACCGAGCTAGGGACAAGACCCCGATAACCCTGCCTGTTTGCAAGGAGGACACAGTGTTGGAAAGTTCCTTTGGGCCTCTGACTGACAGCTCTGGACTCCTGCTCAGTGCAAAGCAGGAGAGAGCGGTGTATACTGCTTCCCTCCTGTGTGGACAGGCAAGTGGAGGTCGAATTCACAGGTAGGCAGCACCAGTCAATGGACTCCTGTGAGATGGCTAGAAACAAGTCAATCATCATCTATCACAATCACCAAAGTCATAGGTATTCCTGGGACCATCAGGAACCAACCATAAACTTCAACAGTTTGGATTTGGTTTTCATTGTATGTGTCCTTAATGCATTAGTAAAGCATGTAACTTCTAGATACATTCTTCAATGAAGAATGCCAGTTGTGATTTACAGTAATTTGGCAAACAATATGGTATTTCCCTTGGGTATGACAGCTCTGTAAACCAACAAATGTTACGATTTATTCCAACAAGCAACAAAATGTAGTCTTCACCTTTAGCAAACACGAATCACAAGAGAGAGGTGTCCAGAGTTTGAAAATCCTGTGTTATTAATGAAAATGGACCTTAATTTAGAAGACAGGATCCCAGAGTATTATGTTCCTTGCAATATAGAAAAAGAAATATAATGGTATCATACAAGTTGCCCACTTAGTAATTGTGGCTACTTAACAGACTTCATTAGGAGTACAAATAATAGCTTTATACTGCAGCAAGCACAGTTCAGTTTACATAATAGGAAACAGAAGAGGAAGCAGAAAGGAACAGAAAATAAAACCATGCTTGCAGAGACCAAATTCTCCATCATTCAAGATCATTGGGAAGAGGTTGCACAGCAGTTTCTGTCAAGAATTTTGTAGGTATAGCTGACTGCTTCAGGATAGAGGAATGAAATATAAGACCTCATTTATAGTGTTTCAACAGTTAGCTCTCAGGATCTATAATACAGATTTTCCAACAGCAGACCTAAAACAACATGAAAAGCTAAAAGCTGGGTTAATTTGAATTACATGTGCCAATTGATAAGCAGTAACAACATTTGGCTTCTAAAAAGTAGTGTGGCATTAATCTTTCCCAGTGTTTTGAATTTGTATAGCACCTTTAATCTCAGAATACTATGAGCATTATTCAGTGTATCACTGGAAAGGAGTTTCTTCCGGATTGGTCTGTGCCAAAAGCAGCTATAAAAAAGTGAAATCCTGTACTGTTTAACATTTTTTTACTCAAAAAAAAAAATATTTTAGAATCTTCCTGAATACGCTGTACACTGAACCAAAAGTATCTACCTTACAGGCACAAAATAAAGAGACTCTGTTTGTATATTGATGTTTGGATTCAAGGATATTATTTAGTATTTGTTATTGCTGCAGGATTCCTCATCACATGTGATTTGCAACTATGCTAGACATTAAAAAAGATGGTTTTTTTCTTTACTTTAGGCCTTATACAGTTTAGAAAGAAAAACTGAAAACATAAAGCAACAAAGGCGTTCATGAATGCTCTAAGAATAAGCAATCATGAGACACCAGCTGTGTACCTCAGTGGAGTATTTCTATAGCAAAATTGAGTTTTAGGAAGGGTTTTCACCGTGGATGCCAAATTGGTTGTCCACTTATTTACAAGCTTATGAAGAGCTCACCACAAACCCAAGAACAGAATGTCAGCAAAAGTAAAGGTAATTCTTAGAAAGAAAATTGTTAAATTGGTAGTCCTGATTCTGCATTGCTCAAGTGGAAGAAAGAATCAACATCTCAGCAATGTGCAAGAAATGCTGGGTAGAATATGTTGTGAAAAGAAAAGCAGTTAAGTTGATTTGACACATTTGACAATAACTGTCCTTATGATTTCTTCTTGAATAAAATAATTTTCATCACATATAAAAGGTAATTATTGAGATTGCAAAAGGAAGATGTCAGTACAGAAACCATGAACAGATGAGGATATTCTCCATAAAATTGTTTGTTGGAATAAAGAATCAAGTTTGAATTTTAGATATATATTAAGGGAAGGAACAGATTCCATCAGAAATCTCATTCCCAGAGTGCATGGTTTCACTGTAGTAATTTTACTATCCTTGGACTCTAGATCCATTTCAGAAAGCTTTACTTTTTCTTTTTTCCCTGAGACATTATGCATCTGATTAGTTTAGTCTTGTGTCAGATCTACCCTACATATTTTCTCGTTCTTAAGAACTTTCAGTTTATGTCCCCCAACAAATTTCTTATTCCTGTTTCAGTCCTTAAGAACCCAATTTTTATTGTGTTCTGTGCAGCACTAAATTTCACTGGAGGAAGGAATAAGATGCAAAACAGATCTGCCAACACCCATGCACAAGAATAAAAAGATTATATTTGTGTAATATTTTATTGTTCAAACTTCCAGAAATTCCTCAAATTCTTCTTCTCTTCTCAACTTCACTTTAAACCAGTAGATGCTAAATGCATGTTCAACTGCCTAGTGAAAAGAATCCATTTTGGTTTTTGGTTTGGAGGTTTCTCATGAGGAAAGGATTATTCCTTAGGCAATGGAGTAAAGTCAGCTGTTTCTTTGAGTTTACTCACCTGTATTTACAAAAAAAATAGACCATAGTGAGGTCTTTGACATTTACCGGATAGTGCTTCTTCACATGACAAGTTCAAATGAGTTGGACATTCTTCAAGGATGTTTAAAAATGACAGAACTGAACATGTTTTACTGCTATACAGCCTATTCTTCTAGTTCCTGCTCTCTTTCATTAAAGCTAGTGGGAGTTTTAAGTGAACAAGGGTTGTAGGGTCAATTCCACAGTGTCAACAAAACATTGAAGAGAAAAGAATGAAAGTATTTAATGACACAAACAGTTCTGTGAAAACTCTGCCATCATTGTGTTCTTGTTCATTGTGGAAAAACATTTTCAACCAGTTTTCAGGCTTTTTATAAGTACACATGAGCTGGGAAAGACCAAAAATTGCCCTTGATTTGTGTGCTCTTGTGCCACAGTCAGGTCAAAGTGTCTCCTTTAGCAACCTACTAGACTTAGATTCATAGAATCATTTAGGTTGGAAAAGACCTTTTGAATCATCAAGTCCAACATGAACTCAGCACTGCCACATCCACCACTAAATCAAGTCACTGAGAGCCTTATCGACACATCTTTTAAATACCTCTGGGGATGGCAACTCCACCACTTCTCTGGATAGTCTATTCCAATGATTGATAACCCTTTCAGTGAAGACCTTTGCCCTAATATATCATCTAAACCTTCTCTGGCACAACTTGAGGCCATTTCCTCTTGTCCTATCACTTGTTACTTGGAAGAAGAGACCAACATCCACCTCATTACAATCTCATTTCAGAGTTGTAGAAAATGATAGTTTCTCCTCAGCCTCCTGTTCTCCAGGCTGGACAACCCCCAGTTCCCTCAGCCTCTCCTCATCAGACTTGTTCTCCAGATCCTTCACCTGCTTCATTGTCCATCTCTGGACATGCTCCAGCACCTCAGTGTCTTTCTTGTAGTGAGGGGCCCAACGCTGAATGCAGCACTCAAGGTGAGGCCTCTCCGGTGTGAAGTGTAAAGGGATGATCACTCCCCTGGTACTGCTGGCCACACTATTTCTAGTACAAATCAGGATGCTGTTGGCCTTCTTGACCACCTGGGCACAATGCTGGCTCATATTCAGCTGGTTGTCAATTTTGGGTATGGAGGAGCTGAGCCATTATGTCATCCCTATCTTTCAAAAGAGTGGGTTAACTAAGGAAGAAAGTCTACACATATTTTCTGAAGTCTTCTGAGTGAAATCCAGGTAAACTTTCTGAAGTGATTTTGCCTTGTTGATTATTGATAGCTAATTTGAGTATGAAAATTGTAGTCCTAACCAGGAGGATCTGGAGCTGTGCAAGCAAAACAAACAACTTATATGTTTTCCTTAGGGAGTACTCTGCAGAGGTGCCATAGGAGAAATATCGTGCACTGGATAGTATTGGAAGGCTTTTTTTTAATCTTCATTTTCTTAATATTTGACTGTATTTCAAGTAATGAACACATGTAAATGTATTAATTTATATGTGAAAACTTAGAAACAGGCATGGGCTAAAAAGTTTTCAAAAGGATGACAATACAGTCCTTCATCCATCTCTGTTTCGTCAATCCACCAAAACTGCCACCTTTGTTTGAAGGTGTACTGGAGATTTAGCTAAGAAGCAAGGGAGCAAAACCAATTCCTGACAGCTAAAGTTGATGGTGGTTAGATGTGGAAAACAGTTACCAAATGAAGATAAAATGTCATTATCTGCCCTATTATTTTTGGGTTATGCAGTATAGATGATTTGTGATTTGCACAGACTCATTTTTAGTAGGAAACTAACACCGTAGCAGGCTACTGGATGGAACACGTCAAAAGACCAGAGAAATCCACAACCATATATTTCCTTTTGAGTAGAAAAAAATCTCAAAACCCAGCAGAGTCAGAAGGCTGGAATAAAATGAGTGCTACTGCTGTATATGTCTTGTCATAGTAGCTGAAACTCAGCTTCCAGAAAACAGATAAAGTTCTATCAGTTTTAGCAAGGTTCATGCTGTCATAGTTGTGAAATGTTCTATTCTGCTGTGGATCAATTGTATGGAGCACACTCATTTTTGTTTTATCTACACTAATCAGCCTCACTTAGCTTTTAAAGCAGAATAGTTCAAGCTTGCTCATAAAAGTATGGCTTTGCTGTTGAGGCAGTTATTGCTGTCTCATAAATTTTCAGTTAACTGGCTGTACTTTCTGAAATGTATTCTCTGCAATGGCCTTGTTACTGCTGCAATATAATTCCAGGTTTAAGTTGATGCATATTTTTAAAACTGTGGTATTATGTCTCATGACATGGACAAAACATCTCTTCCCTCTATATCCTACCATCTCTGCCTTAATGTATCCCAGGAGCAAACACAGACCATTCTGCTCATTTGGTAATGAACCACTGAATATGGTCTCTGTGAATAATAGGTTCCTCATGCCATGCACAAAGGTTGGCTTTCTTATCAGGATTTCTAGGTGCCCTGAGCAGCTTTCCTGTTTATATCCTGATCTACATATCCAAGGCACTTCTGTGAGGTCATCTTAGGGTAGACAGTTTTTTCTAATTATGTAATTAATCTGTTTCAATCAGAGTTTCAGTATTTTTTTATTGAACTTTTATGCCTCAGGACGATTTTCATTGCCTAATCTATTAATCTGTTAAATGGTTTGGGGCTTTGTTTTTCTGGTATTTTTCAATATTCGGTCATTTAATCCATTTGACTATGGGAAGAAAACAATTAAAATCAATGTGTTAAGTGTAAACAAACACACTGCAAATTAAAAAGGGGGGGGGGGAAGTATGCCTTGGATTAGTAGAAATTCATAGAATCATAGAATGGCAGAGGTTGGAAGGGACCATTAGAGATCATCTAGTCCAACCTCGCTGCCAAAGCAGGTCCACCTAGATAAGGTCGCACAGGAACACATCCAGGCAGGTTCTGAAAACCTACAGAGAAGAAGCCTCCACTGCTTCTGTCAATGCATTTAACATTAGGATAGAATTACTGCCTGATGAGAAACTGTTTCTTTAATGGAAACCTCTATGGAGGTTCACTGGAAAGTTTTTCTTTACTTCACATGAAAATAACTGTTAACAAAGATCTTTCCATAAAGTGTAATGTAATCTGCTTGCAATACTTGTCCTATTTGGATATTTCCACGAATTTCCTGCAGAGCTCTGTTACATTAAGATATAGACATTGATTACTAGGGATTTTTATAAATGTTCTTCTAATCTTTCCTCAATGTTTTAGTGTTTCATCAAGCACGGTTTTGACAGATGTGACAGTTTAGAGAATAACATCTATTGAAAAGGTATACACTGATTACAAAACAATTGCTCCAGTATTGCAAAAAATATGTAAATTTATTTAATATATAATATTTATAGATTTAAGTAGATAACTGGTCATATCAACATCCACTGGCCTAGTCAGAGGACTTAAATTGTGCATGAACCTGGAAGACTTGCTATACTGTCACCTAAAGAAATTGTTGAAGAGCCTGACAATGTCTTAGTACACTGCAAAATCTATATGAAGGCTAAGAATCACTAACATGTTTCTTGTTAATATCTATCACTGTACTTGGTTTCTACTGTTAGAAGTGCTGAATGTGTGTTAGCCTTTCAGACATGTAAATTCTGATAGCCCATCTGATGTCACCCTATCCATATTTCCCAACTACCAGTTACAAAGAAATAAAACTGGAAAAATCTAAAATTAAAAAAGTAGAATCAAAAGGGAAAAATTCAACAAAACCTCCCTCACCTTCCTTTGTTTGAAAGGACTATTTCACTGTTGTGCTCTTTCAATCAGCAAAATGGCTTAAGTATTTAACAGAGGTTTGAAAGTGTTAAAATTAACAAATCTTCTCATCTTTTTTGAATTAAACAATAAAACTTTGCTAGGCACAGCAAGAAATAAAAGCTTCATGAAACAAAAATACTCTGGAAAGCAAACAACTCCTGAGCTTCACCATTCAAAAATACTTTCAGGTCATTTGTTGTTCACTCATAAACTGAAGAGTCAGCAAGTTTGTTTTAATAGTGTTGATTGATTTGGAAATGATAGGTCTTTACACAAGAAGCTGCCATTGGAAAGTATGGTTGCCACTCTTGTTACTAGGTGTAGTAAGCCCTCTCTGACTAAGGCTCACTGTCCAATTAATGGAACACACCTTTTGATGAATTGGATGGATACTTGCAAAAATTATCAGTATGATGTTACATACCCTGTGAACCATTCTCTGTTTAATCCCAAACTTGTTAGATTTTATATACTTAAGAAAATATGTAGGTATTTAATCAATATGGTTTCATGTTAAGCTTAGTATATGTCATAGTATATATATATATATATATATATATAGTATATATAGACAATAAAAGTAAGGTAATTCTTTGATAAGCCTATAAAAATATGCATGTATCTTTACCTTTAAAGAATGACCTTTGAAATAATCCCATTGAGGTCAAGAATGTTAGAGAGCCTAGGAGGAAAAGAGTCAGATATACATCATTTTTGTTTATACTTAAAATCAAATATCTTAGTTAACTCTGTGTTTGCCATTTCTTAGTGTTCCTAAGCATTTTTTTTTCTTCTTCACCAATTTTGAGTCAACATGTGAATAAATGCATGATTTCCTATCACATACACTGGACATTAACTTCAGAGTTTTGTTTAGAGTATTTATACACACTAACTTCTATGTATTTATCATATAGTTCAGTTTACATGGAACAAGAATTCTTATGACATCAAACTAAGCTTTTACTTCTTTTAAATAACAATTTGATTTTCTTGTTAAGGTACTATTTCCTTAATTTTGTCAGAACCCTATAAATACGGATTCCTAATAAGGCACAAGATCCAAATACACTGCTTTAAATAAATCGTTTTCATGCAATAGTGTTTATTTGAAGAAACCTTTCTCTGTAATTGATGACAGCAGTGGAAAATGGCCCAGATAGGTGCATGTTTCAGAAGTAGTCTGAGAGGAAATAGTATTTATGAGCCTTTTTCTTTTTATTGCTGGCTGCTAAAGGAATATATTGCAGAAGAAAAAGTACCTTTATTTTTAATGATAGTGAAAGTACTGATATAAAAAGGGTAGCAATCAGCCTTTACATTTTATGTGACCTGAAGTAATGGAAAAAGTACACAAATATTGAGTGATTCTCAAATTTTTGAGCACTTTGGGACAATATATATCATGTCAGGCAAAAATTTGTTCACTTGACTAGATTCATAAGCAGAGGTGAGCACCAAGTAGTAAACAACTTCTCAAGCTGTCTTCTTCTCTGCCACCCAGCTTTCCTAGACAGTCAGAGTATACTTATATTGAACAGCATGATGCAAATCAGAGATCCTGAAATAAGCACCAAAAAGCTGGCTGTGGGGTTGGAAACAGCAGAGCTTCATCAGCTTGGATTGAATTGATTTCATTATTCTACCTTCTATGCTGCCTTGAGCTATTTGAGTAAATACAGATCTGTTTTATGATACTGGACTGCATTGCAGAAACATACTTGTTCCTTTAGATGATGCTATGTCTATGTACAACTGGACACACTCGTGAACTGCCTAGATGGTACCAAGCAGTTGTTACTGAACTGTTGCCAAGGGCTTCACTTGCCTGACTGCACTGTCTTTTACATTATACTCTTGATATTGTGCTTGAGCATCCTCTGTGAAGTTAGCCAACAATACTGGAGTCAATACTTCTAACCTGAGCAGTTTAAGCACTTTTGAGATCTGTCTTAGGCAACATACAGCATTCAGTAAACAGGAAAAGTCTGTATGTTATCTGTGTCAATTTCAGTCACTCCACATGTTAGAATGTTGTGATTAGATCCAACATGAGTGGAAGTCAAGCCAGTTTTGTTTATATTTTTACTTCTCCATAACAAACTAGGACATTAAACTCTTCTATACAACTCAAATCAGACTTTCACATTGACGGCAAGTGTACTTACAGATGACACCCTTGACAGCCTAAGTGAAATTTCCTTCTCATGAGTCTGCAATTTTGTCTTGTTTGATCTAATCAATTATATGTCCAGTTAACAGTTTGGATACAGAAGTAGATGAAGTTGCTGTTATCTGAATTATTTCCTTGATCAGTTCTAGTAACCTAATTTTGTCACTTTGGTCTATATCTTCTCTCCTCTTTCTCCTATTGCAGGACTGGAAATGCATTCCATTTATCTTTGCTGTTATAACACCACAATTCACCATTGTACCTAAAGCTGGTTTGTTTATTTGCTTTGTTTCCCCTTGATGCCAGCATTTACCATTTAATGCTTGAGTTACAGAAGATGTGAAAGTCAATCATTGCTACTTGTGTTTAATGTTTTAATGTTTCATCTAATCCACCAGGAAAAGTTCCTGCTCTAATCTGTATGTTTAATCACAGTCTAACCATAACCAGAAAAAACATTTTTATGCTAAGATCATGAGGTAACTTCAACACAGTCTCATGTAATACATCCAGTACTGCTCTGCTATAGTGGTAAACTCTAATAGCAGTAACTATTGGGCATTTTTTAGGCACTGGCTTCCTTAGGCATCAGTTAACATTTAAGGTTTGCATCATTTCTCTATCCAGTTTAATCACTGCATACACATCTCCCTTGATCTGCAGATTTTTGACTGTGCACGGTTCACTTCTATGTTCTCCAGGAAATTTAGGGGGAGGTGGTATCATCTTTACCTTCAATCCAAAGAAGATCTCAGTTTTCATTACACAAGCATGGAGATAAAGATCATTTACCCTAAAATACATTTTATCAATTCTAGTACTCTATTCTCAAATGATTTCTGAATGATTGTGGCAGTGAACTAGATTAAGTAATAATATTATTTTTAATCAAACATGTTTACTATTTATTTACTCATAAAAGGAAGTTTGTGATGAAAACAGTCATCTACAGCTCAGATTGGAATATCCCATGTTACTAGATTTATTTTCTAGCTTGAAGAACAAATTGCGTTCTTTTATTGTGCCTAATAACAAGTTGCAAATCTCTTGGTACAGTATTCCAGAATTTATTTTAAATAACTGCTAACATGATTTAACAGAGAAATAAAAAGTTACTTCTGTTTTCTCCCCTATTAAATTATTTTCTGACATGCTAAATAATAATGCACTTGTCCAAACAAAAACATTTTCTAAAATTTACTGTTCCTCATGTGCATCATGAATCATTAACTTTTTCTATTTTGATACAACTGAGTTTATTTACTTCATTGATATTAGGATAAACAATACAATAATCATTAATTTGGTGCTGTTTGTGAAAAAATGACATCTTTTCTGTCTCAATCATAATTTTCTTAAAGAAGAATTTTCTTAAATATTTCAGTATTAGATATGTTAAATGGATTGTCTTGAGTTTCAGCTTTAGTAATCATTTTAGTGACAGCTATAAGACACAGATACTAATATATCAGTAGCGTATAGGTTAATATTTTCATATTAATTGTCTAACATTATGATAAAATAAAACCTCTATTTACAACTGAATAAGCTGCCCAGAGAGCAGATGCTTTGTGCTTCAGTTTACTACCCATCTGCTCTTTGGCAATAGAGGTATGAGTCTTACATGGGGCACACTGAGAAGTGCACTGTCAATGTGATGCATTGAGACTTGTATGCAACTTGATGAAACTTGAGTTGGAAAGTACAGCCATCAGCTTACTCCATTGAGATGTGAATAACCTCTTTCACAAGGCAGACAAAGTATTTTTGAAATGCAGGCATGCTAAATCTGTGTCTTCTCAATGAAAGTGAAAGATTCTAAGGAAAGATGACGTACAATATACTTTGTTCCATTATTATTTTAATAAAAAGCTATATTTCTGTCTGTCCTCATTCTAATTTTGAAAACCCCACAAAAAATATTACTGAGAATTACATGAGCAAATATTGTCCTAGTGACAACAATATATTATTTCCCTGTAGTATAGTCTGAACTCTTACAAGATCCTACGTGCTCCAAATTGTTGTCAGAGTAAAACAAAGCTAAAGAATAATTATAATTTAGGTGTAAGAACAGCATTTTAGAAGAAAAAGACAGAGCAGCACATCAATAGATTGAGAACGGAAAGAACTGATTCCACTTTAAAAAAAATAATCAATTAATTGTTTGGGTGATGGAAAAATTTGAAGGTCTAGAGTGCAAGAGATAGCCCTGAAAAGCAGAGTAAAAATTCACTGGAACAAAGAATTGCATCAATAAGACACAAAAAATACCAAAGGCTACGAAAAAGTAAGTTCTGTTGGTAAACACTAAAAGTGAGCACTAGCACAGCAAGAGAAAAAGCCACAAAGTGATTCAGGAACTGCAGATTGCCATTAAATTCTGTGTTGTGTTATACACCTGAAGAGAAGACCAGGAAGAGTGGTTTAGATGATATTAAGAGAGCTGAGGTGGTGTATCATCTCAACTGCAGAGACTAAAAGTTATATTCTTATGGGGGTATTATCTAGCATTTCAATGATATGGCCCACATTGATGACATGGTTTAGTTACCTGCTAAAAGGACAGCCTAGATCCTACAGGAACTGTGTATATGGGCAGAGTGCCTCTCCAAGAAGATATTATTAATACTTTAATAGCTATCTCACAACTAGTTGTATATGTTTTTAATGGTTTCCATGTTTCAATAGATTGTATTGTGTTGAATTCACCTGGTACAGAGATAGTGTCTGAAGGACATAAATTAGTGAAGTTTTTTATTTTTTTGCCAAGATTTGGTCTATGAAGGAGAGTATCATTATGTGCTCTACACTGGATTGTGCTGGAGTAGTTTATTCATATTCATGAAAAGGTGAATACTTTCAGTCTGTGTTTTGTTCCTGCCATTATCTGGTTATTTCAGGGTCTTTTTCTGGTTACATTTTTTTCTCAAGCTTTTAAACCAGCTGGTTTAAGGATAGTTAAGTGCTTAATTGCTGTGGAAGATCTGTGAAATATCATTGTAACAGATATTAAATGCAGTCTCAGTTTGGGATTTTTCAGCAATGACTTTTTCTGTGGGGAAAGTAGAGTAGTCTGGGTCAGATTGCTAGATATATTTAAATGCAAGGAAAGACACTTTGCTGCTTGAAGATATCAGTTTTCCTGCTCTTGCTTTGGGAAATGCTTTTGTTATTTAACGACTATGCAAGACTTGTGATCATACAAGCATTGTAAAATTTTAGGAAAGAAAAGAACATTTTGAGTTTATTATTCTTGTCTTTTATGCTTGGAAATGGTGAGTTGCCTCTTACTGACATCTGTCTTTGATTGTCACTCATCCCAATGCACAGACAACCTGTTGGAATTGTGCATTAATAGCACAGCATGTACAGAAAGATGTCACCAGGTTTTTCATGGGTAATCTTTTAAAATATCTGTCTGATTTCAAATATAAACCTAAAATGATGTTAATGACCTTGCTCCTAACCTTGAATAAAGTGAGACATTCATTTGTTGCAAATTGGTACAGCTTCTTTGACTGTTTGGCACTAACCTGATTTACACATAAAAAGAGTCTGACACAGTGATGGTAAAGATGTTTCCTACACCATTTTAGCTGCTTGTTCTTGTTTCACACCTAATCTAATGTTTGGATGGCATGAAAGAGAAATTCAGAAATACTGTATGTTTTACTTGAGGAAGACTTGTTTACCCTGGCTTGCTGATTCCCTTCTCTCCCATGGGTGAATTATAACTCCCACTGAATTTTATCTCCCATTAAAGACTTTGAAGAGAAGGGCAGGATGTCTTTCAGAATTTAGCTTGCAAATACATTGGATGGTCGCTTGATGGCAAAGGAATAATAACATAACTAGTTCTGAAGAGCTGCATTCTGATTTAATTCAAATACAGCATTGTCTACTCACATACCAAGACATTTTCAATAGTCTTTTGCTCACCATGTATCCATGCAGAAGTTTGAAGGCAGCATATTTTTGTGCAGTGAGCAAGCAGCAACTGTCTTATTCCGTGCAGGAAGGATCTTCATCTGTACTATTCACAAAATCTGTTTTATTACACTGACAATATTATCCTAAACTTGTTACCACGAAAAGAGCTGAATCCTGTCCCCTTGAGTGTTTCCCTGAATCTACAAAGCTTCCTACAATGCAAGCAATTAACACAACAGCAAACACTTTACAGTAATGGCAATGGCCTGGCCAGCAATAGATGTTGCTGTGAGAATGGCCCAGGGCCTTCGAGTGCTCTTCTGGTACTGTGGAGTGAGCTGCAGTTGGCTGTTGCAGTGGCAAGAGTGGAGGAAAATAGCATAGGTTTAAACGTGCCAAGAAAGACCATTAGCTTTGAAACATGGCAGACTGACCTTCACAACAGTTGTAGTCTCCATCCTGAAGACTTCATGAAGGAACAGGAATGTGATGCAGAAAAGGAGATCAGATGCTTCTGACCAGAACTGTGTTCTGTTTCCTGCCACTTTTCTCCCCCACTGAGTGCCAGGTGGCACCTGGTGCACAAGTTGCTCTCTGCCAGGCAGGAGCAAGGCCAGCTGTTTCTAATGGGATAGTCAGGGCTGGTGGTGCCCTCAGGGCCATGATACTTCCAGTCAGGTTCTATCTCAATTACACTTTTAATAAGGAGTATATTTCACTGATACAAATGGATATTGTGAGTCATCTATGTTGTTTCTGACATTACATAGGAAAAAGGCACAAATTTTTCAAGCAGTGTAGGTAACTTACATACTAATTACCTATAATTGTCTGTAATTTTATCTCATTTCAGTATAAACTTCATCATATTTAAATCTCTTCACCTTTGGAAGCAGGCTGTATTAGACCTTCCATCATCTTATGGACAGAAATTACTTTTGGGTGCTTCTTTGCAAAGCTCTCCAGACAGTTGACTAACAACTACAGTGGTCTCCAGCTAATGGCACTAAATCATGTCACTTTTTTTTGAGTATTTTGGACTCCAGAAACATACTTGTCTTATTAATATCAGGCTTATGTAAGTTACAGACCACACATGGTGGAGCAACACATTATATATAATGAAGGATGAAAAGAGCTATGTGAATTTTTCTTCTACTAGCACACTAATTCTTGCCTCACTTAATTCTACATTGTAAAGTTTAACAGTGAGAGAGATTAAACATGGAATCAAATGACCCAGCAATGTAGCAGTCATTCCCTTGTTTTCAGTCAAGTTATTTTTCTAAAACATTTATTGGAACTAAATCAGAAAATAAAAGATTTTCTAACGAAATTAACAGATGAAGTTTTGCAGGCTGCAGGAGGAGATGAGATTAATCTGGATCACAATAAGCACTTTGAATGTTAAAGGTTGTCAATGAAATTGAAAAGTAATGGTACATATTGTCATGCTAGTAATTAGAAAGATTGAGAAGGCTTTGTTACATCTCCAGAATGTCTGGCAATTTACATTTATAGGTCACAGGATATCATTTGTCATACTCACTGTAAGACAAAACAGATTTTAGTGGGAATACTGATCTTCTGTTTTGACATTTATTTCAGAAGAAGGAAAGAGAAGAACTCATTTGTTTGATTTTATTTATTTGCAGCCACCTAAGCAGACTGATCAAACTTGGCTCCATTTCATGATAATATTCACTGCTCTCTCTGTGTGACAAGACACTGAGTCAGCCTAAGTTTTCCCAATCAAGAAAGAAATAACAATATCTTCTGTCCAAGTACATTTTTAGCACTCAGGTAAATTTTCAAGCAACTAATTTCACAGTTTTCATTATGTATTTGTGTATGATTTTTTCCCCAAACTTAGACATTCAAGATTGAAAAGCAGGTTTCTTGTCTCACATTATTATTATTATGTAGTGCTTTAGAAAGTTATGCATTTATGGCTGTGCTATTTAACCAAAACATAAGATGATTCCATCTATGTAGCAGAAGAACAGTTCTTCTAAGTTAAGCCAATAGACTCAGGTATAAATACACCAAGATAATATAACCCATGGTGATGCACTTATATACAATTTCACCAAAGCCTGAACACAGACACATGAAAAGACGTGCTTGTAGGTTTACCTCTGACAGATAAATAGGAATTTCAAGGTTGAGCCCTAGACCCATATTTTCAATGTCCTTTAACTTCAGCTATCTGACTTGATCTGCTGGGGTTTCCAGAAAGAAATAGAGGTGACAGAAAGCTCATGTTTTCATAAAGTAGTGTGTAAAACAATGTTGCCTTGCTGGAGAGAAAGGGGAATACTAGACTTATGTAAGCAGTTAAGTTACTCTTGCATAGCTATTCTATGTATTTATGTACTATCCATACCTTTGTGTAATATGTTAATATACTTATATAGTTAAACTTACTTAGAACTTTCTGTGAAACGCCTTCAAAAGTAGATTTTTTTCACCAAACACAAAACTTGCACTTTGGAGAAGGGAAGGTATTTTTATGCCTGCTTTGTGTTGGGTTCTATGCAACATATGGCTCTTAAGTCAAGAAAAGTCACAGAAGGTGGATTAACAGCTCATACATCTACTTGTTTTTACAAAGAAATCAATGTGCAATTCAATGAATTTATGTTTAGGTAGACAGATGAAATATTAAGTTAAAAATCAGTAGGAAAGCCATTAATACACAAGCAAAGGTAAAAAATTGATTCAGCTGCCTGTCTGATAGCTCATCAAACACAGGATTTTGGAGTTAACAGCTAAATACTTGATACTGATTCTGATTATGCATGTTCAAGAACAGTTATTCCATTCTTATTCTAAATCACTTTTTGAGAGATTTCATAAGCCTGAGAGGCTTATGTCTAGTGAAACACATCAATCTTCTACATATTGTTAAGCTTTCTAACATTCTTAGACTGCAAAAAAATTAAGGTAGCTTGCACCTGCAGATGTGAATGTGGACACTTCATTAGATACACTAATGGTCTCATTTGCCAGGCATATTTCAATAAAATTAAACTATGCTTCCAACAGCATGTGGGATAAATTAGTCACGAACTGGCTTGAGACATAGAGTAGGTTCAAACACAATGCATCTTATATAAGAAACTAATTTCCACTTCCCCACAATTTTCTTTTCTCTCTTTAAATTGCAAACCCTTCAGCTCTAAGGGTATAGTTCCTAGCTCTTTGCCGTTGTACAGAAACTTAGTGGTTTCATTCATTAGATGCACTTAATCCAGTACACTCTGCTTGACTTGACCCATCAGTGAACAGTACAGTGGGCACCATTGTCATGGTGTTTCAGCCATTCAAGAAGCAGTCTTTCTTGACTGTGGTCCTCTCATGTCCTCCATTTCCTTCTATGGAAAACAAGGGAGGAAGGAGTAAGGTCACATCTTCATATGGACTCAACCAGAAACCTGAGCCTTCCAGCATACTTGCAGACAGAGGTACCCTTTCTGAATTTGTCTTATGAAACTGCCATTGTCCCTCTGCAGCTCTCTCCTCATATGAAAATCTCTTTTTGTGGCATCATTTTACACGTATGGAACCTGCAAAACCTTGTTATGCCATGCCAAAAGCTTTGATATGGCTATCGATTGTTTCTTGCCTGACATCTCTGATATGGAAGTTACCATTTAGAAATGGTTTTAGCACATTGATTCAATAAACCTGTGCTTTCAAATTCATGGTCATGATTCTTTACAACTTCTATGGAGATTGTATTCAGAGGTACCTATCAGAATCTCATTTTCTTGACCATAGTAACGACATACCATAAGAGACAATCTTTCTTAGAATGATTGTGAATAAAGCAAAAAGTAAAAAGATAGCATGGGTTACCAAGAACAGCAAGTAGGGTAGCAGTAAAAGCAAGTAAATTATTATGCCATTACTGAAGTCTCAACTTACTCTGCTGTGTGTTACTACATACTGAAATCTTCAAGTACAAGTATCACTTCTATTCATAATGCACATAAACAAAAGAATTTGCAACACTTTTAAGAAGCATTAAAACTTCAGTTTTAGCATAAGCAGAAGAGAAAAATAGAAGTTTATCTTCTGCATGGTGGGTGGGCTGGTTTTTTTGTTTGGTTTTGTTTGGAGTTTTTTGTGACTGGTAAGAGTTCTGTTTCACATCAGATTTATATTTGGCTCTTTAAAGTGTTTAAACTTCTTTAAATTAATCTAAAACTAAAAGCATCCACACCACTAGTGAAAGCCTGTCAGAGGCACCAGATGCTAGACTTGTACATATTCTTCAAAAGCAATCAGTGTGATTCCAAAAACCACATCTAAAATCCCCTCTTATTACCACACTACTACTTTTTTTTTTTTCCCCAGGGACTTCTTCAAATTCTTCTTCTTTCAAATCCAGTTTCCTAAATACACTATATTGTTAACAAATACAAGACTTTCAAGCCCAGGCCTGAAGACTTGTTCTCTTCTATGGCTAGTGACTATGACTGGATGAGTCTGTGATCTCAGTCCAGTTATGAAATTTATCCTTTTTATATGAAAAAGCAGTCCAAGTAACTGCCTTATGGAAACAAAGCTCTGAATGAAATTGTCAGGTGAAACTTTATCCTTCCGAGTGTTTTGATACCACAGGTCTGTCCTAAAACCCTGAAAATCTATGTTATGAACAAACTTATTACAGCATTTAAATTGAAAACATAGTCAGGAGAGAACTTGTGGTATTTTTTTATCTATAAAAACTCTTCTTACATAGAAATACTCTTACAATTTTTATTTAATCAAATGAAACATTGCAGGGTGATTGAGCCCTAGCTGGGTACCGGTTGCCCACCAAGTTGTTCTATCACTTCCCCTCCTAAACAGGATAGGGGAGAGAAAAATATAAAAAAGGACTTGAGAGTCAAGATAAGGACAGGTACTGACTGCTTCAGCCTGAGTCCCTCACAGGATCACAAGTCCTGACAGAACACCTGCTCTGGCCTGGGCTCCTCTTTCCCCACAGACATCCAGGTCCTGCCAAGACCTTGCTCCAACCAAATCTGAGACATACACAGAAAAACATTTGCACATGTCAATTGAATTGAAAAGGCTTTGTCAGCTCCATAAAACAATGTCTAATGCATGAATTAAACTGTATTTAATTGGTTAATTTTGTGAGTACTCTCAAGTATCACTCTTAAATAGTATTATTAAAATAGACAACCTCTCTTTTACATGATTTGTGAATATTCATAATAAGTAAACCTTCTCAAGCATGACTCATAGTCATAAGCAAATTTATATCAAAACTATTTTAAGCATAACCAGAACTTTCTTCTCATAATAAGATTGAATTACTCCATCTCTAATGCCTCAGTTTCATTTCTTTGAAAAAAATAAAAGAGTAAAATGAATACCTTGAATATTTTTTTTTCAAAACAAAATCACTCTAGTGTTTCAAGGAAAAACAATCACTTCAGCTAGCTATGAAAAGAATAGTGTTATCATACTTAGCATGTAATCGCAAGCTGGTGTTGTAAGCCTGGCTCAAATCTACTCTGGACTCTTACACCTTGGAAATAATTTCTGCTGTGATTTTTCTGCATATGGTCAGTACTCTTCCTGTACCAGTGATAAAAATTAAATTTTGACCATATATATCCAAGTAGGTGTTAAAAAGCAGCTTAGGAACCTTTTTATTGGATATAATAACTGACACATTTGGAAATATTCATGTATCCATAACTATTGACTAATTTTTATTCTTCATATAAATATCCAAGCACATTTTAAAACCTCTTAATCAGTTGTTTTCTTTTCTATTTCCTTTTACTTGATCAATTCTTGCCATGGCTTAATAAGCACTCCTAGCTTTGTTATAATGGGAGAAAGTGTAGAAGAAATACAGAAAATAATACATGGCCATATTCAAGTAAATCTATATGAGGTAATATTCACTTTTATGTCTAAACTAACACTGTTTCATCCTCCAAGGGAATATTGGTGATTGAAGGTAATCCTTTCATACTCAGCATCCTATGGTGTGTTAAATTACTTTGATTCAAGGACTTATTCTTTTTGACTCTCCTTTTTATTGATAATTGATCACTCCTTTTATAAAACTTGTGCAAGACCATACAGAAAAGTGACAAAACTAACTGCAATATAAAAATCTATTAGTAAATGAAAATGAAATAAAATAAAATAAAAGCTACTAAAAAGCAATCTGCAACAAAGAAGTTGGTTTGGGGAAAAAAAAACCTTTAAAACAAGAATTCCCTCAAATTAGATTTCTAGGCTCGTTCAGTTATTTTAGACCTACAGACCACAGTAATGTGGGAAATCTGAGTTTTGAATCAGTTCCTAAGTTTTGTTCCTTGCATATCTTGGAGGTCAAATTACTCTCCTTTTAGAAAGGTGCAAAACCATTGGAAATCAATGAAAAGACTTAGACTTCAATGAAGTTAAGTTCTGTAAGAGCATCGTGCTCATCACTTGGATTGTAGTGAGCTGTCATGCCAGCTGACTCTCACAGCCTCATTACAAGTATTTTGGCTTCATTTCCCCACACTGCTGCTTTTCCTGTTCTCTGTTCATATGTCTCCCACTGTAAAAGCATAACTCACACCTTTTTTTTCATCCTTTTGGTAATGCTGTAGATATTTCTAGTGTGAAACAAGTAAGTAAACAGAGTAATGGTGGAACAAAATCACAAAAGGCCTTGCTGTTTTTTTTTTCAGCTGCCTTGAATATCTTCTTTTACAGTTTGTCCCATATCACATTTCTGAAAAATATCAGAGAAGACTTAAGATGTTCAACACAAATGCAGTTTCCACAGGAAAATTGTAAGGTTGCAATGAAGCTGGTTTATTCACTGGAATTTTCACTTCATTCATCTTGTGCTCATTTTCCTGCTTCACTTTGGTTTGCATTATGTTGCAGATAACTCAATGCATATATTCAAACAAATTTCTTCCTTCCAGAAATTGTTTGGTATCTGTTTGCCCTTGCTGCTTATCCCCCCTTGATTTCAGTGATGTCATGAAAAACCCATCCATCGCCATGGCAACGATCAGCGGTGTGTGGCGTGAGCTGCGATGATTACAGGTCTGCACTGCTCCACTGTTTTTTTCCAGTTGGTTCACAAAGACATCTTTTGTTTCACAATATATTCCAAGTTGTGTTATTAACATGCTTAACCTATTTTGTGCCTATGTAAGTGCCTGTCACTATAGAAAAAACATCCCTCAAAGGGCTGCCCATACACTCTTTTAAGTGCAGACACACTAGCTAGCATTTATGCCTTTGAGTGGCATTTCCTTATGTATGTGAAGAAGAGCATATGGAAGGGTTAATTTCTGGTGTGAAATAGTACTTAAGTTAATTCTTCTTCCTAGGCCCAGAAGCAAATTGGCCTAAGTAAAAAGAATGGAGCAAGTTGTGAGCAGTTATTAAATGAAGGGGGTGAGTGCTGTGCAGGGGGCTTTCCCTTAACAAACACTGTCAGAGAAATCCTCCTCTTTTCTTTTTACAACCTACATTCATGTTCTGAAAAGAGTGAATTTCTTGACTACATGTCTGCCTATGGAAGAACTCTGATTCAGTTGTTAGAGACACACAGCAGTAATTCAGCCTGTCTCACAACAAACAAACGTTTCTTTTTAAATCTAATTAGTTACAGTTTGCATCTGGAAGGAAGAGGGACAGGAAAGCTCATTCTGCTTAATTTTGAGGTCATTAATGCCTCATTTTAAGATGGAGCTATGAGCTCTTATGCACAACTTATTAATGTGAAATAAGCTCAGCTAGCATTTATCTGCATTTTTGCATTGAGTTAGCAAATTCTTTTGTCAAATTGTTCCCAAATACTTGCCAACAACAGTAAAAAAAATCCAGAGTTTTCTGCTTGACAAATATTTACCTAAATCTCCCTCTCCAAACTTTATGTTATTGTATGTAGTATCTTTTGAAAAAGCTCAGAGGGAGGAAAAAGAATACAAATGTTGTATCCATTCCTTGTCCTCCGTTAAGTGCATAACTGAACCTGCCTTTCCATCCCCAACCGAAGGAAAATCATCATGAAAATTATTGAATAAAACTGGTAGAATTGAGAAACAACACAAAAGGGAGGAAGTGTTCTGCTATGTGGTGCAGAGGTGTAATACTCCTGTACCTTGGCAACACTCAGGGAATAGATCTGTGCATGACTTCATATAGATATCCTTTCTGTTTTCAGAGCTGTGAAGCTCTCAAATTATCTTTAGTTTAGCAAACCACATGATGGAAAAGAGTGGATGCATACAGCAAAAGAGTTAGTATGCTCCTGGAGCATACCTTCCAGTTTCTGTTACGACCAAAATGTTGCAGAAAATTAGAGTTTGGTCACTTGAAACTGAAGGACAGCAAATTGGAGATTCACTTCTCATTTGAATTGAAATTTGTCTCTGAATGTAAAGCTGCCCAGGGATATTACACCCCTTGTTGCTGTTCTTTAAGGAAAAGCTGGTTTGGTTGGGGTTTTTTTTGTCTTTTTTTTTACTTCTTAAAAAACAAATTGAGTGCTCACATTCTTTGGACAACACAATCTGATAGTTTTAGTGAAGAAGGAGTATCGTTAACCTAGAGGTGCATAAGCTCTGTAACTCTTCCATGTGGGCAGAGCTGGCAGTGGTAGACTCTGGATCTGCTGCCTGTGCTCTCTACCACAGCTAGAGGAATGAATTGCTGATCTGATCACATCTCAGTTGCAATTCCAGTCTGCAACAGACCCTCACCACTGAGGAACCGAAAATATCTGTTCAAAATACTGAATGTAGGCCGATAGTTGAGCTAGCAGGAACGGGTAGCTTACAAACACTGGATAATGTCTCTTTACTCAGGCCATTGATGTGAGGATCAGCTAAATACTTAGTGGTGTTGATGCACCTATACTTATACAAGTGCTCACAAAAAAAGCAGAGAAGGCATCATGTCTGTGCTTTTTTTTCTTCATTCCCTTAATATAATTTCAAGCAATTGATCATCCACTGGAAAAATAACATCTAGGAAACTTCCCACATGTGTTGTGGCAGCAATTAGCTGGAGTTGTAGGTGAGGAGCAAATTACTGTAGCCTATTATCATAATTAATACATAAAAAATACTAAATATTTTGCATTTTAACAGGCATTCTGACATATAGGGTAGATGAACCGATACATATATTTCGTTAAAATCACAGATGTCTCAGTAATAGTTGTGGCAAGACTGATTTTCTATTTGTATTCTAGTTAAGAAAGAATACTGCACTTTACCACAGTGCTTCTAGTCCCTGTTGAATTCCACTTACGATCTGCTGGTCTCTATCACGGCAACACTGAAGTAGCTAAGCATTATTACTATACTTGCTACTTGCTTTTGAGTGTGGGAGATACTGTGCTGGTGGTTTAAGAGCTTTTTCTTTCCATGTAAGAGCTAGCTGAATCCACAGGAGAGAAACTCTTGAACAAATGTGTCATCTCTTCCTCAAATAATGATGCTTTATCTCTTTCAAATGGGGAAAAAATGTTTAATGTAAATGACCATCTGCATGAAAGATGCTGTTATATGGTATACTTGGGATTTCTTCAGAGACTTGTATCTTATAACTGGGTGCCTCAACTGATGTTAACTTTTTAACTAAAGTACTGAAGTTTGCTCTCAAAGAACAACAATTTCATTAGATTTGCATATTTCACTTTGGTGTTTATATTTAATTTGTCAAGATCACCTTTGTAATCAAAACTTTTTGTATTGTCTTTGTTTGTTTGTTTGCATTTTGTACATCTTCTTTGCAGCTTTTTTGTTCTGTTTACAAAACCTGTCTTCCTCTTATATGGCTCAAGTATATGATAGCTGCTCATAAACATGCCCTTTACAAAGATATAATGAAATAACCTCTAATCTTGGCTAAAACGATAGAGGTACAATAAATTTAAATGCTTACAAATATGATTCTGTGATTCTATGATTTTGCTTTTTGTTTCCTAGAACTTTGTCAATGCAGTACTCCACAGCTACAAAAGTAGTATATCCTGAGGACACTCAAGAAACACATTTCATGCACAGTTGCAATTATAATGTGTCATAACTAAATCTGATTGCAAAAGCAAGATCTTCAATACATTTTTTGAATTCAGAGTCCCATTCAATTTGTTATTTCTCATGTTGATCAAAGTAGAGCCATACCGTGGATCACACCAATATCTGGATAATACACAGATCTGGATGTCTCTTCTTGGTTTGAAATCTGGTTAGTAATTTCCTCTCTGTGTGAAATTATCAAGAAAACAATCGATGGGGTTTTTTTTCCTTATTATAGCTCATGCAGCAAGGAACTAAGTTGTTTATCTGTAAAATGCATATTCTCATTTTTATTACTGTATGTGGGTTTTCCACTACTAGATATTAAGCAGCCTTAGATCCTACTGCAAACAGAACTTTAGATGCAGCTTAGGAATCAAATCTTTTCCCTGTGTCTAAGAAAAGAGGTAATCACAATTATGAGGTGAGACAGAAACCTCAATCTAAGTAGCTACAATGTTTCCACCAGCTTAAATTTGCTTTTCTTTTTTTTCCTTCTCATTATTATTAAAACAAACAAACAAACAAAAAAAAACCCCATAAAAATACACAAGAGTAATCAACTAAAATTAATAACAGATTTTTAAAAAATTATTTTATATGGATAGTTGAATTTTAGTGATATAAAGCCTTTAAGGAAAAAAAAAACAAGTAAATACTATGCTTTGAGTGAAATGTGCAATAAAATATTTTATTGAGCTGATCTGGAAGACATCATAAATTATTAATAATATTATTATAATTTGTATAGCTATAGATCATATATCTATATATTATATATATTATACACTATATATTAGATATAAAATATAATATATGATGGTTAGTTTGGTATCATCTACTCTGTGTTGGGTTTGTGAAGCTGCTTCTGGCAACAGGGTAGGGTCTCTAATCGTGGTCTCTGTAAGAAGTTGCTTGAAATTTCACCCCACTCTAAGTAAGGAGGAGAGATCAGAAGAGTGGGGTGGAAGTGGAGGAAGCAGTGGGATGAGAGAGAAGTGACCGTGTAGACCCCAAGGTCAGTAAGCAACGAGAGGAGAAGGTGTGCCAGAGCAGAAATCTCCCTGCATCCCCTGGTGAGATGGCAGCTGACCCCCTGCAACGCACAGAGGACAATGGTGGAGCTGAGATTTATTGGCAGCTCATGGAGGACCCCATGTCAGGGATGCATCTACTGAAAAGACCATAGTGGAGTAGATATTTCCCTGCAGCTCAAAAATAGACCATATCAAAGTAGAGATCACAATGCAGAGAGATCACAGTAGACAGACCATGTTAGAGCAGTTGGACATACCCTGAAGGAAACTGCAGCCCACTAAGAGAAGCCTACGCAGAGGCAAACATTCTGGCAGAAACTGTGGCCACGGGAGACCTATGCTGCAGCACTCTGTTCTTGAAGGACTTTGCTCCATGGAAAAGACCAACACTGGAGCAGTTCATGAAAAAGTGCAGCTCATGGGAAGGACTCACATTGGAGAAGTTTTTGAAGGACTATATCCCATGGGAGAAGTCCCCACATTGGAGCAGGGCAATCACTTCAGTGGGGAGGAAAGGGGGTAGAAAACTCGGGAGTGGAGCTGAGCTTAGAGAGATGGGTTTAGGGTTTTGGATTTGTTTCTCAAGATCTTACTCTTTTTAATTGGCAATAAATTCTTTCCTAAGTCCAACCTGCTTTGACCACGACATTAGTTGGTGAGTGATCTATCTGTTCTTATCTTAACACAAGAGCTTTTTCAGTTAATTTGTCTCCCTGTCCTGCTGAGGAGGCAGTTGAGAGGGCAGCTCTGTGGGCATCTGACAGAAAGCTAAGATTAACCAATTGCAGATTTACACAAGAGAAGAGAGGTGAATAATTATTGCATACCTAAATTGTGTGTCTGGCTTACATTCTGCATTTGCTGTTTTCATGTTAGTTCTTTCTGAATATCTAGTTATGATGGGAAAAGGTTATGTTGTATCTTTTCAGTCTTCTACAAATATTTTGGTTTAGAATAATGATTATTTTAGTGTTTTTTGTTTCGTTCCCAAACCCTTACTTTTTCCATTAAAACACCATCTATTATTTTCATTAGTTACAAGTTTGTAAGCTTCAATAATGCAGTAGGTATGACTGAAGAAGTGTCTTCTTAAGGGATGAAAAATTACTCTGCTTCCTGATCGCTGGATTGAAATACTGCAAATTCTTATCTAGTTTATGTTCTGGGTTTCAGTCATCCTCATTTTTCTTTTAGTACTCCCTATTCCCACCAAGACATTATTGTGTCTGGTAATCACTATTATTTCCATCTTACCTGAGAAGCTTTGAAATTTTGGTTCTGCAACAGCTCACACTTCACATTTAGCTATTCTCTGCTGAAGAATTGATTCTGCAGCTTCAAACCTGCCTTAGTCCTCTCCTGATTTTCATTCATCATCTGCCTCATGATCCCAGGGTGATATGTTCTGCCTCTCCTGACTTTTTTCCTCTCTTCTTAATATTCTTCTAGAGGGACAAGAAGGATAAAGAAGCAATGTCTCCATCTCTCCAGGTCTCTACACTGCAAGGAGAGCAGGGGAAGCATGTCCTTAGGATGTGAATGGATGGAACGGGAGAGTTGCTGGGCTTGTTACAGTCCCCCTTTCTCGACATGTAAGAGTAGCACTAGGCTGCTAACCTGGAGTTCATTCTGCTTGCCAAACAGCTCTGCTTAGATGCTTCCATTTTGAAAGGCAGTAAACTGACACTGAAAGTTAACCTAAGGAGTTGTCTTCTTCCTTTCCTGAGAAAAAGTAACTGTTGATTATTTGTTCACAGTTCCCACAGAAAGATTTTTCTTTTCAAAGTTTGTTCACATGAACAGAAGGTAACTCATAGGAGACATAAGGAAAAACTGTAGTTTTACTAGGTGATAAATCCTTTTGGGGATGTTTTCTCCTAAGAGAATAGTGTTCAAAACAAATACCAGTTGCCTAGCAGGATACAGAAACATAGCAAGTAAACAGAACTTTGTAATTAATATTTGCTGCTGGTTGCATCACTCTTGTAAATCTATGTTTAAACACTCAGTCACATGACATAAAGAAGGGTTAAGTCAGATAAAGAAAAGTTGTTGTGTTCTAAAATAACTGTTTGTCTCCATTTTTTCACTCTAAACTATTACCCACCAATAGACAAGATCATAGAAGAGTTGGGACAGTTCCATTACAGCAATTTCCATTCCTACTCATCTCCCATCTTTTTGCTATCAAAAGGTAGAAGCTGTAAATGCATTAGTTGAAGGCCAGATCTGAGGGAAATGTATCTGAAAGGTAATAGCAGTCCTGAGCTTGATATACTGAAAAGGGACTTTGGGATTTTTGGAAAGCAATAATAAAGGGCAAGTGAATTCAGAAAGCCAACTATTAAAATGCTTTCATAACAAAAGAAATTTAAGTTATAGGAGTCATTTTTAATAAAAATACTGCTTGAAGGAATAAAATTGTATTAACTAATGGAAGCCTAGTAGTTAATGCTTAGACTGAAAGTATGGAAAATATATTAAGTTGTAGCCTGTCCTATTAGGATAATATGGCCATTCTGGAGAGATATCCACAGTGTGCTAATCATTTGCTGTCTGTCAGAAGAAAGAAAAGCACCTTCTTCTTATTAAAATAGAAGAAGGAAAATAAAAGAAAAAATTATCATTTTCTATTGTGTGTTAATATTGCACTATCTCTAAGGATTTCAAAGCTATTCTGAGAAAACTCAAGCTCCCAAGACTTTGAGGATTCGGGCTGGCAAAGCTGATTGAGGATTTGTGGAAGGAAAACACAGAAGTCATAAAATTAATTAAAAATTGAATAAATATTGCAACCACAGGCAATGACTTGTCTTTTGAGACTAGACAAGAATTATTTCTCTCCCTTGATGTATAACTTGATTTTTGCATTTTTATCTCTTGATTTGGAAGTATTACGAATGTGATATAAAATTGGGAAGTTAGGTAATGATCTAGGACCCTAGAGAAATTAATCTCTCAAGTATTATTTTAATGTTACTTGCTAAAAGACTTGGGGTCTCACCAACTCTACTACATGGGTGTTTGTGTCCACTAGAAGATTCTACTTCTGATTCCTATGATAGCAAATCATCTTAGACCACCAAGTTTCTTCAGATTCATGGGGAAAACATGCAAGGGATTGGGGCATTTTTTAGGCTGTTAAAATGCACCAGGCTTCCTTTAAGGTATATCTGTGTGACAAATGGCTTGATATTAACCAATAATCTTGTAAATCACCTTTAAATCAAGTGAGATGCAAAACATGCAAAACAATAATCCAATTTGTAAATATACATTAAGATAAAAGTGAGGCAATTAAAAAGTTTGTTATTCATCTTAAGCCAAATTTGTGTTTAGAACACATCTTTCTTGACTCACGAGGATTTTCTTTTCACAAATGCTTGGCACTGCAGTCTGTGCACCTCAGATAATAGCAGTCATTGCTGAATCTTGCTGGTTTTACAAGCTATTTCTGGCTTCTCAGGGTCATCCAGAGGTTCTACTCAAATTTGCAGTTTCACCATCAAAACATACTCCATTCACCAGTAAAACCCTTCACTGTCTTCCTCTGCTGATGGAAACTACAGTTTCATACCCTAGTTCTGTCAGCAGCATGCTGCCCTGCTGCTGTAATCTCCAGGCAGTTACTCCCACACACATGGCACTATTTCAGCTTTTTCCTGGCTCTTGGTGGGTGAGGTTGGACAGAAGAGATGTGATCCCCTCTGAAAGAAGAGAGGTCTGGAGCGGTGGAGTTTGCAAGGGTAATTTTCAGTGTTTGCTGTAGGATGGGAAGCAATGATTTCCTGTGATTTTGATGCTGTGATTGTATCATGTAGCTGCCATTCTATGAATCCTAATTAGAGATCAAAAGGGGACTTTGGCCCAGGGCAGACTGACAGGATGATCAGAAAGGATTTTGTCCATCACCATAGCAAGCATTGTGCTTTTCAGTATTGCCCAAGCCTCTACTAAAAGTATCCTCACCTCTTTCGGGATTTATGTCTCCTTCATATTCTTAGAACTGTAAAGACAGACAGAGCTGAATTTTATTATTTTGTTGTGCTTTTCCTGTTGAAAAATAATGAAACTGCAACCTAATTTAGCAAGCTCAAATGAGGCAGGATATTGATGAGGATCTTGATCTGTATCTTTCTCTTCTTCTGGCCGGTGTAGCTGTGGATTATGACCTGTTGCTATACTTCTCAAATGTGTTTTAAGGTAATAAGAAGCCTTTGGCAGCCTATGCCATATGCAGATGATTTTATGTGTGTTATTAGAACTGAACTTCTATGCCATTATTGCTTGCAACAGTTGAGAGTGGATTTGACAATCCAGGAGTTCCATTCCATTTTTAAAGCTGAAATGTAACTGAGGTTTGTAGGTCTCAATTCCCAGAACAGATGGACAACGTCTGTCACTTAAACTAGGAGCTGGTTTGGGTCTAGAGCATGAGGTTGCTCATGGTTCTTGTTAATGGTTAATATTTGTATAAAGCACTATATTGTATTGCGTACAATACTGTGAACTTGAAAGGACGTATTCAGAAACAGTGTTTGAGAAACCTGATGAGTTTGGAGTAAGTATAAGTAAATAGAGGAAAATATTCAGATTGCTTCAATTTGGACCTTATGTTTGTTTTGGGAAAATGTGAGGAGGATATATGTGAGATAAACTGTTGTATTTTACATATTATATCTTGCAGTGATATATAATATAAAGAATCTTATATTCATAACTACTTAGCTTTTCACTAATGAAGAGATTTTATTAAAGTCTCTGGAAACTGAAGAGGAGTATTAAAAATGGAATGCAACTGTGCAGTATGACCTAATAGTATTATATTGCAGTATAATATTGCAGTGATAAATATTAATTCATTGCCTCAGGACTATGAAGTGTACAGATTTATTTCAGCACAAGGGCTTTGCACTTATTTAATCATTTACATCTATGCAAGTTGGTTTGAACGACAGTAGATTACAACTATAGCATCTGACTGCTCCTTTATATTGAATTTATAGTTGCATAACACCTGCAATAAAGCTGGAAAGAAAATGAGGATGAGGCAGAAGAGAAACCATATGTGGAAGGATGTGGTACAGGCAAAAGGGTGGATGCTGATGCAGTGGTGTATGGCTGGAGGAGACAGGAAGAGAGAAATTGCATTGCTATATAAGGAGACAAGAGACATGACTTTGGTCCAGGTTTTGTTTAGAAATAGCACCACATGTGAATACGTGTCATTAAGAAACAACAGGAAGCACATGCAGAGGCACAGCTGAACTGAACAGACGATTCCAAGATGCCTGTTTCTCAGTTTTTCAGTTCTATCCTTTGTGACCTCAGACACATCCAAAAATCTATGGAAAAAGAATATGTGTCATTTCTTTTGAGCTTGGTAGCAGTGCCAATAACATGCTGAGGGAGTCAGGCAATGAGAACAGGAAACACACTATCAATAGAGGATTTAACTTTCTACAGATTGGAGAAAGATGACACTGAAGCATCATGCATAGGCTGGAGCTTTAGATACATATCATGAATTCTTTGGGAAGTTACAGCAACACAAATCCATCAGCGCTGTGCCCAGCTTTCAAAAGGAGAACCACAAAAAAGAAAAATGTTTGAAAGCAATGTGGAAATGGTATTGGTGGCAAGGGACAAAAGCATACCACCCCTCAAAAAAGACTAGAGAAATGGCACAGAAGTAGCTAAACACTAATGTAAATGAAGCTAGTAAATTCTAGGGGCTGTGGACTCATGGGAAGACCACACTGGAGCAGGCTCCTGGCAGGATTTGTGCACCAATAGATGGAGAGGAGCCTGTGACAGACCAGGTTTGCTGTCAGGACTTGTGACCTTGTGGGAGACCCACAGCAAAGCAGTGTGTTCCTGGAGGACTTTATCCCATGGAAGGGATTCATTCAAGAATAATTTGTGAAGAACTATAGCCTGCGGGAAGGACTCATGTTGAAGTTCATGGAGGACTGTCTCACATTAAATATATAAAGAATGTCCTAAGTAGACAAAGGTTATAGCCTTTTTTTTTTTTCCAATGACTATTTTTTTTCCATCCATGTTAACCATGAATTGTAGAAGCAGAGACCCTTCTTTGCAGAGTATTTTTCAGAGGCTTTGACTGATATTGAAGCCTTGGCAGAAAAGGTTATGGATCAAGGAGACAATGTGAGCCATAACAAATCACCAGGAACAGATGGCTTCTGCCCCAGAGTTCTGAGGGAACTCAACTGTGAAATAGCCAAACTACAAACTGTGGTGTGTAGAAAACTGACTCGGTATCAGAGGACTGGAAAGTGGTTAAAACAATGCCAATTTTTTAAAAGAGCTCCAGGGGAACTACGGATGAATAAAGACTGGAATTAAGGGACATATGGACAGATATGAGATGTCATAAACTTACTTGAGTCCTTTGAAAAGATTAACATACATTTAGACAAAGGAGATCTGACTATTATTCCTTTGGATTTGCAGAGTGCTTTCAGTCAAGTACCTCACCAAAAGTTTTTAAGAAAACTAAACAGGAAAAGTACTTTTAAGAGTAAAAGCTAATTAAAAAACAAAAAGGAGGAATAGAAGAGAGAAGAAAAGGAACAACCACCCTTACAGTGGAAGTCGGTTCACTGCAGAAGCTCCACAGCTATATATGCTGGGTTCTTTGGTACTCAACATACTCACGTGCATTCTGGAAAAGAAGATGAACCCTGAAATGACAGAAATGAAGTTGTTGATTCTGTTAAGCTGTTCATGGTAGTAAAGATGACATCCACCTGAAAAAAAACTGCAGAAAATCAATGTCTTGGAGCTGAACTGGCAGCTGAAAGGCAGCATAGACAACTGCAAGTCAAAATCTCTGGTTGAAGTAATTTCTTTCCAAGATCCAAATCCCATCCTGCAGCAGGAAGAATATAGCATAGGTTAGAAAACCACCTTCCTGCTTCTCTACCTCCTAGATTCTCAAATGTCATACTTCATATGTGTACTCTACTGCAGTTGTCTTGAAACTGGAATTAGTCCTTATTCATGTGGTAGGTAAAGAACAAATATTAAAGGAGGAATAAGCATTTAAACCAAAGTCTGCCTGTGAAAATATGTGGATGATATGGTCTTTTCCCACCTGTTCTTCACTCACAGCAGTTGCAAATATGACTTACTGTATTTTGACTCTGCTAGAAACAGTATAATTTTATGGATCAAAATACAAATCTCAAAGGCTTTTTTTTCTTCTTAACATCTGAAGTGGAGAGTGAAATTACTTGCTTTTCAAACATGGGGGCCCTTAATTACTGTGTGGTGTGGTTAAAAGCAAAGAGAATATACTGTCAAATGACTTTGTTTTCCTGATTGGAAACCAAATTCTGTAAGAAGACTGCAGCAGCAAATGCCACAGGGGAGATGGAGACAGAAATGACCATCAGGTATAAAATAAGAGTGGGTATAGTATGCGTTGACAGTACAACTTCTAAAGAAAATTACTTTATGGGTAAATCTCCATACCTATTCTGGTATGTGGAAAGTGATGATGTAAGATGCTGACATTAAATCCACTGCTCAAGTGAAAATGTTATACCAACTTGAGAATTTTATTTTAGCTGACATGCATTTATACAAAACTACAGTGTTAAACATTCGCCTGTGTTCTGATATGATCTTTTTCCTTCCTACGTTTAAAATGAAGGACTTAGATGTATATTGGTAGTTAAAAATGCAGTCCTTGGTCAGAACTGCCTTAATTTATGATTTTGTTCTGTGCTGTTATTAAGTTTTGTGAGCTCCACCGTTAGGTGTGTGTTCTGAAATTGGATCATCTTTTTTATGGTTGTTGGCAAAAGACAACAGGAATGGAAGTATCAGCCAAAGTAGACTGTGAGGATATGTGTGTGTGGCTATAGAAAGTGTTTAATACATGCCAGGCACAGCCTAATTTCCACTTTTGATTGCATTTTATAGGAATTAGTAGCCCATTCACTATGCAAAATTCAGTGGATGTTACAACAGAGCGGTTTTCAAGAGAATGGACTCTTACTCTGAGTAAACCTTATTTCTGAAACATTAATTTCAGCCAAGTTCTTCAGTGGACTGCTTGATTCAATACACAGTTTAAAGACATTTAATTGAGCAATGAGGAAGTTTGAAGACTGTCAATCATATTAAGTTGCTCGATTTTCATTAGGCTTTGGAAAACTAATGGAGCAAAAAAATCTCTGTCCAAATGCTTTTACTTGTTTATGGTACAAGGATTAAATTCAATTGGATTGTCAGGAGCTATTAACTGTGACGAAAATACTCTGAATATTCTGACCTCTTTTATTTCTCTTGCCTCTCATTTTTATAGCTCATTAGTTGTAAGACTCAAAAGACTTCATCATATATATCTGCATTGCTGTAACGTGTGGCAGGTGTGTGGAGTTACATAATAATCTACGTAGATTATGACTGTAATCAAGACAGGAAACCAAGTGTTATATACAGTAAGCACATATGCACATAATAACACAGTGATACATTTTGGTTTAGTCCAGTGGCAACAGCAGTGGAATTTAACTTGCAAATGAGATTTAAGGATGGAATTAAAACTATGGTTGTAATCATGGCATAGGTGTGTCAGGGCTGTGTTCAAACCCACATGTTGCGCATTTAAGTCATTAACTCCTCAGTTAATAACTTCTCAATTATTCATCTGCATAGATGAGTCAGTGGACTAATTTGGGACAGCGGACCAACTTCAGACCAAGTGATTGAATGAACTCTTAGCACCTTCATATTTATGTACTTGAGTATTTGCTGCAGCCCTTCTGACTGCTCTGGAGATCCACCCCAGGCAGCTCCTGCTGTACCCAAACACATTAGTATGTTTCAGTGCATGGATTAACATCCTTGGTGGAAAATCTGGTCCTCCCAATGAGACACATCCCATCCAGAGACTTCCAGGGAGTTGCTGATGAAACAATTACATTGTACATAGGTGATAAACTTGGAAATAGTCAGTGAAAATTCTCCACAAGTGCAAAAATGGTTGTGTGAAAATCTCTCAGTGGAGCAAAATAGTTAGGAGATGTTTTACACGTTAACTAAGTTATTAGCAACAGAATTGTGGGCCAGCTAGGTAAGGGTTAAGTGTCACAAGGAGTCTCACCTGGTCCAGCTGAAAACACCATGGGATTTTGCACATTGTAGTTCCTGCAATATGTTCATGAGCTGAGCTTTTTCCAGTCAGAAAACAGTTGTGGAAAATCGATGACCATTGTTGTTCCATCCTTAAACAGAACAGCACTAACTCTATTACTTCTTTAATGGTAATTACTTGCTTTTTTGTATTATGAAGTACACTTTAAGTAGTAGCACCACAACTTCCACAATAACTAAATGTAGGTATCAAAGATTTAAGATGGAAGTTTTGCAAGAAGTTTAAATAAAAGTGTAATTATTATTAGGTTTTCATAATATTCACATTTAACAGTACCAGTAATACCTTTCCATTATAGAAGTATCCCATACTTTTTTTTCTGGTTAGGAAAAGAAATCTCTTTCAAAGATTTAAATATGAAAATGTATAATAGACTGACATGACATAGCTAAATGTGTGAAAATTGTAACTGTTTATGAGCCCATATCACCCCTAGTGATAACCAGTGTAGAAACAATGCTGTACAGAGGAAATACAGCTTTTCCTTGATTGATCTTTAGTATTTCTGATTAACTAAAAATTGGCTTTTCTTTTATGCCAGTCTAGCACAAAGGAACAGGTGTCATGGGAATGTGCCACATTACTCAGAACTGAAACGTTGTTTATACCAAAGGAAAAATCAAGTTCAGGAGATGAGGCAAAAGGTGCATTTCACTTCTTTCATGCTTATTAAACTATTGATAGCTAAAACTGATCTTGTTGGGAGAGAAGAATGTGATAATGATTTGACTTTTAAAAAGAAGAGTTGAAAATAATATCATAAAGAGGTTTTCTGCTGTTACTTATCCTTTCAAATCCAATTAATGAAGCTATTAGGAATCAAGTTAAAACAAGAAAAGATGTAAGTGTTCATGCAACACTTAGCAACCTTTCCAGAGGTTGTTGTGAAAATAAGATTACCTTAGTTCTAAAGACTGGTTCAGGGGAACAGAAATCCTATCAGAGCCCTGAGTTCATGACACTTAAAAGGCTGGGAGGTATTAAGAGGAAATATCTTGTATTCTTCCCCTGTTTTTACTCTTTCCTAACCATTAGCACATGCATACTCTGCTTATTTGTTTTCTCCTGCAGATGGAAGGAAGGTACATCTTTAATATGTCATCAGAGCCCTCCCTGAGAATGAGGTTAGTAAATCATACAAGGGGGAATTGGGGAGAAGTGTTCAAGACAAGAAGTTTGAGGGGAAGAGAGGCATATAATGAACTGAAGGTCAGAGGGTCAAAAGTGGAAGAACAAGAAACCCAAAAGATACACTCCCAGTAGCAAGTCCTGTTCGCTGAAAAGAGTCCAAAGAGATGGCTGATGGGCACAGCTGGAAGATTCCAAAGCGGATGAATGATTGGTCTGACCCATTTTTACTTTCAGTTACACAGGTACGTGCTGCTGCATATAATGGAGATGCAAATGTTAAATATATCATATCGAGTTCAAGAGCAGCTTTCAAGATTCAGGTGAAATATTAATTAATTAATAGTAATTAATAGTAATTAATTAATTGAGTATTCTCCTTCCCCCCCCCCCATTGTACCTTTTACTCCTTTGACTTTGGAATTAAATGTACCTGGAAATTACAGAAGAACTACAGTGAAACAAATTCTTGCTCGATAATATGGTGCACAGAATGAAAACTCAAGTAACATGTTTATTTGGAAAATCAGAGTTCATAGCCATAACAAAACTTCTTGTCTGGAAATTTTCAACAATATTAATTTCAAACTTATATTAAAACAATCTAACAGAACTCTGTTATTACACCAGCTCCTATGAATATATAGCAAAAGCAGGTGGCTTTGATTGCATTGGTTTTTGTGTGTTTTTTTGGCAGATTTATCTCTTGTTTATAGAATACAGGAAATTTTCTGAAAGGTTGTTACAAAGACAGTAATGAAAGAATTTTGTCACTAACATCCTGTACCTGAGATTTCATCTAGTAATAACTGTAGCTTGTCATTTTTTCCCCACTGTAGGATTATTTCATGTAATATTTTCTAATGCTTGAGTCTGGCTTGAGTTTCTTCAAGTAACAGGCCTTCCACCATTGTATAGTCTGATAGAAGTAGCTGTGCTAAGGATTTCTTTAATCTCAAAATCTAGTTAATAATAGCATTTGGAAAAATCACTTTGTTCAAGAATTACATAATTTACAATCATATTTTTAATTTCAATTAATGTACAACAATACAGCCATACCTTCTATTCTATTTTTATGGTTTCTAGGTTGCTGAAAACTCCAGATAAGGTACAATGAACACCTGAACAAGTTTGTAAGCATGGTTGAAAGTAACAATTACAAATGAGAGACCTGGGAGCTTGATTCTGCACTATTGGCACCACTGAGCATTTGGCTTTGGATGAAACATCAGATTTATATTTACTGAGAGGGATCAGATTGTAGAGAGACTTGCTGGAAGAATTTAGAATACAATTTAAAACTAAAACGAAATTGTACTTAATATACTAATTCTAAAACACTGAGTGCATATATAATGAAACTTTGCACCACAATGAGTGTAGATTTTTTAGGGGTTGTGATATGCTCTTACTATGTACAGGAATGGTGAACTTCCCGTCTGTTACAGATTGACACTGCAGGTTTCACAACAGTTACTATTAGATGGAGTATCCCAGAATAACCATAATGACCACAAAGGTGACAAATTCAAATATCACCTCTTGATTTCCTGTTTATTTTTTCTATTTTCTACATTCCTCCTATCATTCAATCAGAGTATGTTGCTGAGAGGTTTCTGTTTAAGTATATGCTGTACTTCACCCTTTGGCCACTGCATCCCTCTTGCTTTCTTAGAATCATAGAATCATTTTGGTTGGAAAAGACCTTTAAGATTATCAAGTGCGACCCCTCACCTCACACTGCCAAGCCCATCATTAAACCATGTCCCTTTCTCAGTGAGAAAGTTGTTCCTAATCTCCAGTCCAAGTCCAGTCCTCTTCCCAAGCATGTTTCCTTTCCTTTTCGTTCTCCTTAACCAGTTTTATTGTTTTATTAATTTTAACCATAACTCAGGCCTTTATGGCTCTTATTGCATTTTTATTTATTTGATAAACACAGAATGAAAAAAATCATCCAATCTTCCACCTCAGTCCACTGTTCTGTGCCATTAGTCTTTGGCTTGAACTGAGAAAAAATTATCTGTGTTTTCATGCAATACAGTGACACAATGACACATATTGGTCTCAGACAAATTGATGAGGTGATAGTCTCTAAAATTACAATAAAATTTGAATAGTCTGATGCATTGCATTCATTCAGCACTGTCTTCTGTAATCTGCTGAAGGAGAAATTATTTACCCATCAATTAATTTATAAAACTGTGCATTTACTTACTTATTGTTTAATTTCTTCCATCTGTTGTGATCCTGTCAAGTCAATTATACTTAATTTTATTGCCATGATCATTTTCATAAGAAGTCTTTTACTCATAATCTGTCATAATAAAATTATCAGAAACCAGAATATTTTAAGGGGAGGACATACTAATGACTAAAATCAGTCTCTCTTTTGGTAAAGACTCATTGCAGGCTTTTCCCTCTCACTTTGTCTCCAGTCCTAGTATTTTTTTCAGATTCCTCTGTCACCAATATTTTTATGCAAGCCACTATATTCGTTTGGCACTTTAATAAAACCAGACCCCTTGTCCTATTTTTATTGCATTATTTTCTAGGAATGCCTTCTATAATCGGTACAAAAAAGAGTGGAGTCTTCTTTCTATTGTTTTGGGTGCTTTATATAACAAACATTAAGAAGACACATTGGCCTTTCAGCATGTGGTTATATTCATCTTTTGTCACGTAATTAGAATTGGAATGTCTTTTTTGTCCTTCAGTTTTATTATGAGCAATTTCAGTAGCATTTCTCTTCCACAATTAGTACATTTTTACTGGGTTTTGATAGCCAATATGTTATTTGAAATGTCCATATCATTCAATACTTATATTCATATTGTAACGTAACTTAAAGATGTATATAGTATATTTATTTTTGTACTTGCAAAGCAGGTAGTCACCTCCTATTTTTATTGTTTCTTGCAATAAAGTTGATCAATTAAAAACTCCCTTGGTTTTTCAATATGTTCTTATCTATCTCAAGTCATTTGCAATATGTTGCTGAAAACTGTACTTTCCAGAGAGGTGACATATCCTATGTAATGCTTTGGAACAGACTGAATTTGCTACATAAAAAATTATTCTATGGTTTCTAAATGTTTTTGTTTAAACCACTTTTGTATTTCACATACGGAGGTTCATCACGTTAGATCTATTGGGCAAAATACAACTGTTAAACCAAAAAGTCTATTTTTATGACAAAAAGATAGAGTCTGGTACATAATAAAGGAAAGATGTCTGTAAGAAATGCATTCTGTTTACTGAGTCAACATAGCAACAGGGTGGGAATGAGCTTATTTCAATGTCATTTTAATTTCATTGTTCCTTTCAGAGAATCAAATTCCTGAAATAATGTGATGCATCTGTGAAGAAGGCAAATCCAATCCTAAAATGCTTCAGGCAAAACATTTCCAGAAGAACTGAGGAAGTGTTACTGCTATTGTACAAGATCGCACTCCAAAGTCATCTGGAAAACTATAGTCACTGTATTCAAGAAAAAATTAGGAACTGTACCAAAATAGGAAAAGGTACACAGAAGGGCAACAAGGAACGTCAGGGGAATCAAGAAGATTCTGATACAAGAGCACAGCTTGTTTATATGAGCAAAATAAAGGTTGAAAGAGATACAATTAATGTCTTGGAATAGATTGTAAGTGAAGTTCTTAGAGAAGAGAGAAGCTGTTAAAGCTAAAAATCAGGGGGGATTTAACTTTCTACAGATCAGAAAGATGACACTGATGCATCATGCACAGGTTGGAGCTTTAGATACACGTCATGATTTCTTTGGGAATTTACAGTAACACAAATCCAGCAGAGCTGTGCCCAGTTTTCAAAAGGAGAACCACAAAAAAAATAAAGAAACCTGCAGAATCAGCCAAAAAAAAATATTTGAAAGCAGTGTGGAAATGGTATTGGTGACAAGGGACAAAAGCATACCATCCCTCAATAAAGACTAGAGAAATGGCAAAGAGAAGTAGCTAAACAGTAATGTAAAGGAAGGTAATAAATTCTGGCAGCTGGGGACCCATGGGAAGACCACACTGGAGCAGGCTCCTGGCAGGACTTGTGCACCCATAGACAGAGAGGAGCCTGTGACAGAATGGTTTTGATGTTAGGACTTGTGACCTCATGGTCAGGAAGAGAGAGCTTGCATTGCTGTATAAGGAGACAAGAGACATGAGTTTGGACCAGTTTTTTTTGGTAATAGCACCACATGTAAATAGGTGTCATTCAGAAACAACAGGAAGCATATGCAAAGAGGCACAGCTGAACTGGACAGATGATTGCAAAACTTTTTCTAAATTAACTGCAGTTAAATCACACAGACCTTAATTTTTTCAATTAATTGCATCATCCCCACTAAAAAGATCCGTCATGGATTTTCTATAGCATTAATTTACTTATTTTTGCAGTATAAAAATTGATGTGTGTGTGTGTATGTGTCTGGTCTGCACCAGAGATAAGTAGGCATTTGCACTTTTAACACTTTGTGTTTGATTCCTAACATTGTTTCAGAGAAATACATAGAAACTTCACAAGCAATTATTACACATTACATTTTCCTAAGTAAAAGACACAAAAGGGACTACTGCTTTTTTCTTCTGTTAAAGCCATAGGAAAACAATAACGGGAAAAATTTGTCTAGTTTCTTACACTGAGATAGTTTATTTCTACAGAAGAAATGCCCATTCAACAATGTCAACTGATATTAAACACTTTAAAAAAAATGGTCATCCTATATGTTAGATGACAAACAATTCTTAATGTGTGAATTTTTAGAGTATTGGAAATGAAATGAGAGCATTTTTCCTTTAAAGTACATGAAAATGTCACTTTCCTCCTCTCAGCATGCTGGACAGATGTAATGTAATGTGGAAATGAGATCTGAGCCTTCAAAACAATTCTGTGTCTACAGGAGTCTCAAATACTGAAAGAGGTGTCAAGTACCTTGATGACAGGCAGCATGAAAGGGAGATCTTTGAAAGAAAATTGCAGCTAAAAAGGTGAAACTCATAAAAAGGCAGCCAAAATTTTGGATGCAAGTGAAATGCAACAAATTATTTCCTTAATAAATAGATTTTAAAAAGTTGGTCTACTTGCAAATGTTTTGGGTTTTTTTCACTATAGATCTTTAACTGAGGATCCTAAACAACTTCTATGAGTGTCTCTTGGAGAAAAAATAACATAGACAGTGGTCAATGACAGATTTCTATTCATTCTAATGGGATCATAGCTACAAGTTCATGCAAAGCTCTTTTTATAAGCATCTGCTAATTATATTTCATTAAGATGTTTAATATAGATTTGCTGCTTCCTAGATGGGAGCTCATTTACCTGATAACTTGACTTTTTCTGACAGTATCTTGTGTTTCGGAATAAGTCTATGAAATGAGACTGACCTATAATTACATACTTCTAGTGTATGAAGCAGCACAGATCTTAACACATCTTTAACATCTTAAATTCATTCAATATAAGCATATTATTTCTGACACAATTTCATCAGAACTGCTAAAACTGCCACACACCAGTGTACAGAAAAAGCATCAAAACTTTCAAGACCTGTTTAAAAACTGCACATGGAAGCTGCTGCAATTTTCCCTGTAGGTTTGGTCTCTCTGGTTCTGTTGAGCCCAATCTGGTATCACTCTCACATCTGCCCACAGCTTCCAGCATGCCAAACATCCAGCTCAGCAGAAGCATGTCAACCAATGTAGTAGTCGAGCTGTCTAATCCTCACCCCTCCTTAACAAACAAACAAATTTTGTTTCCTTCCTGTTTTTCTCTCTTTGCTTGGAAAGTATGCTAAACTGCTATTTACTCTCTTTCTCTCTTCCATCCAGCCCTTTTTTTCCACACTTAAGAGTTTACCCTCTTAAAAGTACTCCTCCCAGTGTCATGCTGTTTCCTGAATTTTGGCTAGTACACGGGGTGTTACAAAAGGTGGGATTTTCAGTCTTGAAGTGCCTGACGATGGTGACTGCTATTCTTAAAGTAAGCCTTGATATTATGTTATCACTGCATAGCAGAATCATTTCTTTTGAGTATATCTACATGCTGAAGACCAGTTGCTTGTATTTTGTCAGCATAGCACTGATAAAGATAGCTCATTTATGAAGACTTGCCTCTCATCATTCTGAGTACTCTGTAAGTTGTGAAGATTTTCTATACATTCTAGACTTTGCTCAGTCTCTAGTCCAGCAAGAAGACTTTCTGTCTCTCCTGAGAGCCACAGAATACAGTCCTGAGTGAGCTTGGGTTGGTAAGGACAGTTGGACATCATCTGGACCCTCTCACTGCTCAATGCAGGGCAGCTGAATTCAATCAGGTTCCCAAGAGAATTCAAGGACCTTGACCCGCCTAGTTTGCCATTCTCTTGATATGGAGACTCGAGCATTTGGTCTCACTGATGAGTGAGACAGAGTCATCACAAGGAGTGAGTCATGGCTTGTCTTTAATATTTTTTCCCATCATTCTCTTTGATGTGTTCTATGCCGAAAGTATGGATAACATGGAGAGTCTTAGATCCCTCTAAACAATTTCTCACTTATTTTGCAAATGAGGAGAGAAAATAATGTTAAATATACATACAAATGTACATATGTTATATGCAATATATATTCCCATGTATTGGTAGTTTTCAACATGTAAATTTCCCTGTTATCTAAATTAATTCTTTTAATGTCAATTCTTTTACAATAGATGCCATAAATGGTAAGCTAAAATAACTAATGAGAAAATAATCTACCAGATAACAAAGCAAGGAGGATATCAATTGCAATATTAACTTTCAATTAACATTTAAATTCATTAAAAGATCCATTCTGATTATCAAAATCATTACCAGCTATGAGATTGAGTTCTAGTCATAAATATTTGTACATGAAAAGAGATATGTGTCTTTTAGGAAAAAATAAACATGCAACTATTCTATTTAGTAATTAGGAAAAAAAACAAAACAAGATTAGAAAAAATGTAAAACAGGTGTTTTTACAAGTACATCTTTTTTCATTTTATAAGTACTTGAAAACCTTTTTGTTTAAATTCAGAAGAAACATACTTTTACAAAAATAGTACTTTTTTTAACATATCATATGTATTGTGTGTAATATATGTCTAACATGATAAGTGTAGACGTGGTGCTGAGGGACACGGTTTAGTGGTGAATGTGGCAGTGCTGGTTTAATCATTGGACTCCATCATAAAAGGTCTTTTCCAACCTAAATGATTCACTTCCATTCTGTCCTATCCTATCCGTCTATGTGATATGTGTATACACAAGTATAGTGTATATCTTTCTTACAGATAAGCTATACATATGTCTTGTATGATATGTTATATGTGTGTGTACCTCTATATATCCTCCCTGTGTTTATGTTTAAATATCAGAGTCCTACAGAATGATTTAACTACTATAAATTTTATAACAGAAACATTATTAGCAAAGTTCAAGTCATTATTGTACATTTTTGTTGGTACCTCCTTGAACAAAAGTTTATTTCCAGTAAATCAATGTTACCTGTGGCATTTTGGATTGAAATGAAAGTGTCTTCCCAGTCATATCAGAAATTCATTATTACAGCAATTTCTGAAGTAATACCATATCCACATAGGACTGAAGACACAGGTATTGTCTTGAATATAAAGTACATATGGATCTTTAACATTATAATCTCAGTTTTTATATGATCTAAGTTTTTATGTGGCTTGCTCTGATAATGGTGTTTGGGCCCCAGACAATTCAGGGCATGTAGCTGAACCTCTTCAAATTCTCAGTTCACATCAATCAATTAAAATAAAAGATTAATAGAGGAAATTTGATTGGATTTCTTTTTTCTGGTTTTTTTTTTTAGAATATAACTCTCCAGAAGTGACAGCAAAAGCAGTCAGACTAAACAGAACTTCAGGATATCCGCAACACAACAAGGCCTTCCCCCTAGCTAAAATTCACAGTGTAATTTCCCTTCATTTACTATTTTATTTACAGAAATTAAATTTAGATTTCAGAAACTAAATCTCTGCCTTCCTTAAGAAAATCAGGGAAAAGGTATGAGATGTTCAAGAAATAAAAGCAGAGAACAGTTAACATGATATACACATACCAACAAAAATTTTAACCGAGTCAGCATTGTAAGACAATGGCCAGTAAAGAGGGAACATGAACTACAAAACAGTATCAGAATGCCTGTAATTTTACTGAGGCATTAATATTATCTACCTTCTCTATTCTTGCCACCTCAGACACATTTTTCACTATTAACATTACTTTATCACTTTGCACAGAGATTACAGCAGCAGCAGGTGAGGATTAGTAGAATAGAAAGCTCTTTAATGTTAATTGGTCAAAAATTAAATATGTAAATCACCATGACTTCTATTCCCTCAAGACTAAAGCAAAACATAAGTTACCTGTTTCCCAATTTCATATGGCACTAAACTGATATTTTGCTTTTCTTAATTTATTATTTATGTCTCCATGAGGAACCTTTGAAAAAAGGTTGTGAATGTGTGTGAAACAAATGGATTATCTTAGAAAGAAAGATGCATTCTGAGCTAGCTCTATAGTAATCTGATTCCAGAAGTGGATCTGAGTGTCATGTATAGACTAAATTCACTGCCCAAGTGTATTGTGCCCACCTTTCCACTCTCACTTCCTTTATGTTCATTTCTTACACAGACGACAGCACCTACTACACTCATGACTCTAACACAGCTGGAGACTTAGGTCTGGGATTTGTCTTCAGCCCCAGGTTTGTCACTATTTTCCACATAGCATTCTTAGATTTATTCAGAAGTTGGAACTTAGGAATCTAACTTATAGGATTTATTCAACAGCTTTCTCTTTTGGTCTTCTCTGTCTTACCACTACCTCACATGCAGCGACACACATAAGTAGGAATTATCCCTTTGTAATAAGATGAGCTTCTAGTTCCCATATGGAAAAATGATGGTGTGGTACTTGCTTTGTTATATTGTCATAGAGGTGTAGCTCTCTTCCTTTTTCATTTTCTTTACTCTCTTTTAGCTGAGCTTTATGAGTATCATATAGAACTCTTCTTCAGATATTTCTGTTGTTGAATAATACTCTATGCTTACAAGCAAATACAGCCCAAGAAGCCTGGAAGTCATTAATACACACTGCAGCTATATTTCAGTATAGTGTGTAAATGCCAGTCAGTTCAGAAGTTTCTGGTCAGCTTAAACTGGAGACTGTAAAAGTAGTTCTGCTAAGAAACAAGTCTCTGCAAAGCTTTCAGGCTTTTACTGGCAACATTCAATTTCTTGAGCCCACCCAAAGGACACCACTGTGTTCAAAATGTAGCCATTAACAGAACTAAAATAATCTAAGAGTCAAATAAGATTCAACTTTATTTTGTGGTACTTCAGGATTTAATCAACGAGATTTTCTGACTCAGTAAGATCAGCAGAAAATAAGCCCATCAGGGTTAGTCCCTGTGAGAAAACTATTAACCTTTGTTTAAATGCACACTGATTTAGGATTCAATATGGTAAACAGCAGTTACAAGTGATTGCTATGAGCATTAAAGTGTGAAAGTTTAGTAATCATTCTCCAAATTTTCTGTTGTAAGTTCATTCAGCACTAATTGTGGGAGCAGTTACACAGGCTTCAGTGACGTGGAAATGAAAGAAACAGTTTGTGAAAAGCTACATTTAGAGACAGTGGAAAACTTCAAGGAACCAAAGTATTGAATTTTTAAAGTTATTAGGTTTGTTTTGACATTTCAGTTTTGTAATTCTTTTTTTCCAGGATTTATGATTAACTAAGCACAAGTCTTAAAGACATAAGCATCTAAAACTGAATATTTCTTTGGGCATGTTACATATGTGTGATCCAGTGCAAACACTGATATGATAAACCAACATGTTCAATGTCTCTTTGGTTTTGTTCAGACTCTGTGTGACCACTTCCCTTCTATTAAGCTTTATTGTTGCTATTTTCAGCTTGTGTTTTCATGAGTACTAGGAAAAGCAAAATGCCCTATGTTTGTTTCCTTAAATAGAAATATTTATTGCCCTAGCTATTTAAGTTGCTAAATTAAATGTTAAAATATCTTACATCATTATTTCTGATACTGGTTTTGTTTGGAGTGCTTGTCTGTGAGGACATCAAATGTCTTGGAAAATGCATGCCTAGTGCCATTCCAGTGGAAGAAGAAAATGCTAATAGGGAACAGCTAACCCATAAAGACAGACCTCATGAAATTCGGGAAATGTAATGCTCTCCTCACCAATACAAGTAAGAGAGCATTTCGTTGATAAAGATTATCCTGAAGTGTCTATTCAAGTTGAAATCAGAGCTGTGAATTGTTCTACTGGAAATCATGAACACTGTGAATTCCTTCACTGGAACGAATTTGCCTACTGAAGTGATTTATTAAGCATTTGCCAATGACCTTGGCTCAAACAATCCAGGCTTCCTATGTATCAATGTAGGAAAACATTCCTGGTCACTGAAACTAGAGGGATCATCACATTTGAATGCTGTTGTAGGCACCATACTCCCCAAATTTGCTATTTAAGAGAGTGCTTAATGATGGAGATTGATTAATTAAAGGCTATAATTTACCACCAGCAGTTTTCATTTCTTGTCTTCAGGTCCCTATACACAAGTTTAATTGGCCATCATGGTCTAATTTTTTTTCCCCCACTGTAGTAATGGTGATGTTGATTTCAGAAAGATTTTGGATGTGATTAATTATTTTCCAAAGGAGATTAAGTCAAAATACTGGTATTTCTGAGGTGATTCTGATACATACAGGAATCAGAAGTCCTGTTTACATAAAGGAAAACTTCTTCCAGGAGTATAGTAGGCTTAAGAAAACAAGAAAAATTAAATGTTTAGTAACCAGGTGTTACCAAAGAATGAGGAGAAAAACAGAAAATAGATTCCTTAGCCTGGCAAGAGCTTGTAATCAAACATTTCTCAGAATGTTTCAATATCTTTTAACTTTAGGTGAAATAGGAACAACAGATGATCTTCATGCAATGCTTGCAGTTCTGGATAATCTATAAAAGTTTAATAATGCTCATTTTCATGATGTAAAAAAAATAATCCACCACAGTTTTTAAGACTAAACTTTTTTTCCCTTATTCTTCTAGTATACAGATGAATTTATCTATAAATCTTTAGACATTAAGGCTGATGATTAGAACTGAGAGCCGCTTGCACAACAGGCATATTTTCTTCTTGGTAAAAACAGAAAATTGAATAATTTTGTTGTCATATCACATGACAGTGCTACAGAAACTGAGATTATACAAGTAGCTACCTGTTTAGAATGTAGATAACTAGAAGGAATTTTAACCTACCCCATTGACTTTTAGGGGTTGATTAACTCAGGAGATTTATAAGTGGAATGATATTTCACCATTCCTGAGATTCAAAGACAATATTAATTTTGTGATGTCATTTTCAATCTATATAAGTACTTGAAAATAGATGCATTTAGATGAACAATTCAGAAACTTGCTTTTATCTTTCATTTTAACATTCTGCCCCAGAGGCAAGATATACAGTAGGTTTTTGACATGCTGCTAACATGATTTCATTTTTTTTCCCAACCAACTCACCAGTTTGGACTTTTCAGACTATGATTCAACAAAGCTCTAAAAATATTTCTGAACAGATTTCCCTAAGTCATATACATGTTCAGCTATGTCTGTTAGTCATGTTAGATATGAAGGAATGTATTTTGATAGAAAAATTACTTTTAAATCTATAAAGACATTACACGATTTCTTTAGGAAAATAAAATTTACTCTAACAGCTATTTCCTAAAAGAGCAATGAGAAAATATAATTTACAATTAGAATGCTGAGTTCTTATAGTTGGTACTTTTTCTCTGACAACCAGAAAGGCCCCTGAGATTAATTATGTGCTTTTAAATATCACTGTGTTTCTTTGTGCTTCGCTTGCTTCTCAGATAACTGGGTTTAAAGACAAAGTAACTGACCAGATATTTTTTTAGGTATTTAGACAGCTCCATGTAGTATTCTTCAGTTAATTTGGTAGCTTGTCTTTAGAAATTCACTTGTAAGTGCTTGTTTTTTAAGATTACAGTAGTGTATTTTTTTTAATTTATTATTAACAGCTTCAACCCATGGACTCTCACCATAAGCCAAATTACCATAACTGTCTCATTCTCTTATTGCATGAGTTACCAAAGCACGTGTCATTCATGTGGAGTCCAAATTATAATCAAATTTGAAATATTTGAACTTAATTTTGCTGTATTTTATATTATCTTTTAAATTCATCAGTCTTGCTAGGTGTTTCCTCTATTTAGTTTTTGTAGTTATTGAGTTATCCTACAGAAGTTATTAATACAGTAACTTTACTATAGAAATTCAGACAAAGTACATATCAGGGAAAGTAAAAAGAGTATTTGGCTTTGAGGATTGACAATGCGAATGGAAATCTTTTCTTTGCTAAAATGCTAATGTAAATTATCTGCAACTAATCAGAAAAATGTTTTGATCTGGAATTGGACTGGATGTGAAAGGTTCCTGAAGCTGTGGAAAGCCTCATTTTCTTCAAAATAATTGTGCCTGACTGTAGAACAAACACTGCATATTATGGTCAAATTCATCCCTGGGATGAAAGAGAGGTGGGAAAAAAAGAGGGAAAGGTTTTTTGAGTCCTCCACTGAATGCTATTAAGTTGAACCTAGTAATACAGCCTAACATTTTTTATAAAGGTATGATATAGTAATAAGCTTATTAAGTAGCTCAGAATGTGCTACTATTAATATTTATTCTTTCAAATAAATGTGAAGCTTTTTCTGATGTATAAAGGGATTCTGCAGCATAAACAGATTCTTCTTGCAATTCTTTGGTTCTACCTGGAAAAAAAATGTAAAAGTCTCCTGGGTTTTTTCTTTCAATTTAAAGAAAGCCCCAAGGTTTCCTTTGAAGGAGGATTCCTGGAGACTGGCTGGTATCCAGTGAACTTCAGAGTGCTGGGTTTGAACTGACAATCTTGTAAGAAGGGAAGCTGTTAACTCCTTTCCCTGCATAGATCATACTCCAATAGATGAGTGATTTAATGCTTTTACTTTAAATGTTTCATAGATTGCAACCCTAGTCAGTCTAAGAGGTTTTGGTACTCCATAACAGTAGAGCATTTCATTAATGTCCATTGATGCTTAAGTTCTATATTTTAATTCTATTAGCTTACGCTTGATTTCTAATGGCAATTGTCCTAGGGATGCCTCTAAGATATGAGTGAAAAATACACTTGTATTTATCTTGGCAACTATTTATATCACCAGTGTATCTAAAAATGGTAATATTATCTATAGTTTTCTAAGAATTATTAGGGAATAATTAAGAAATATAATAAAACATTCCATAATATACGTTATACCTTGCATATGTGGAATCCTGACATATACGAAAGAATCTCTTACAATCTTAAAGAAGTATAGACCAAAACCTATAGCCTTGATAAGGTAGGTATTTCACTGTCTTATCAGAGTGCCTTCGAGCAAGTAATTCACAGTGTTCAAGGAATAATCCCATGGGCCTTCAGTACTGCAGTAAATATTTACTCTTTAGAAACTATGTTGTACTGACTAAACCAGGAAGGTTGGTTCATGCAGGGACAATCACGGTGAGGGAGCAGGAGGGAATAGTGCAGCTAAGCTATGGTTCAAAGATACCCATAAGTGCTTGATATACAGGGTAGGTAAGGTTATGAAATTTGCCATGAAAAAAATCACCCTTATGACAGTCCAGACTAAAACTGATTCTGAAGAACTTCATCAGGATCTTATGATACTGAATAAAAATTGCAAATTAAACTCTATATCAACATTAGAAAAAAAAACAAAAACCACAAAAGTATTTATCTCTGTTTAGGAAGGAGATCTTAATCATTTTGGATGTCACCTCACTACTCATACGATATTCAAAACCATTACAGAGAACGAAACAGAAAATAGTGGTATCCCACTCTTTACATTCACTTCTACCACATCTTGTGTACTGATGTACATACATTACATTCCACAGAAGCGAAGAAACCAATTGCAATGCTTCTCTCTAAACAGCAGAAACCTGAGGTGTATCATGAAATCATCAACAATATAGAGAAGGTAAGAAATACTATTAACTTTCTCCTTAGACTGTCTTTACAGCATTATTAAGCTGTTAATTCATACCAAAAGTATGACTGACTTTTACATATGATTCTATTATATTCTTAAACCCTGATAAAACCAGGATGTGCTACTTAAACCTTTGATGTAAGAATCACAATACTTCTCACTGGTCACAATCTTTCAGGATACAACTGCTCCAGCATGGGCTGTGCACACTGTTCAAAGCCATTCCTTACATCCTTTGAATTGGATCATATGACTGAAAAGTTTATATCTTACAATTTTTAAATAATGAAAACTTTTTAACTCAATATAGAAGTCCAGTTTGCTTTTGGAAAGCCATGAATAATCCATGCCTCTTACAAAATACTACACACTACTTCACAGATTCCCCCCCTCTCCACTTTGGTTGTATTCATCTTCTTTGACTGTATTTGTTTGTTCTTTAATTGGTCCCAAATTTTTAGCTTTCCATTTTTGTAGCCAAATTCCAGGTTTTATTGAGAAATTATGTGAATTGAGCAATAATGGCAGAGAATAAAGCATCTAAAAGACATTCAGATCTCATTTTTAAACTTTCTTCTCAGTATTGACCATATTAGATCCTTCAGCTAACCTGTCAAAATATAGAAAACCTTTACAATTGTTTCCATTTTAAAAATGCCAGAGTCCTAGCTTCTGATGAAGTTATGAGGACTTTTTGTTAGATTCCTCTTGAGCTACAGTTTTGGTCTATACATATTCTTCATAGATATAACCACCTCTTTCATGACTTCTTGGTGACAAATGGCATTCATTTTTTTTCAGAGTTTGTAAAAAAAAAATCTGAAGATGAATATTCACACAGAAGTTTTCTCTAAAACTTCCAGTTTACTCCCTCCAATATTTCACTCATTCTTTCAGAGCAGAAACGTCTAAACATTGTATAAATTCTCAAGGGCTGATTGCAAGTCAGAAGAAAAGATATTTCCTTTCACAAATTATAAATAGCAGTAGTATGAGAATCTCAGTGGCCTACAATTCCATATAACATCTCTGATTACTTCAAGTAATGGGCCAATTAATAGACTCATGAATGATGTATGAGAAGAAAACCAGAAAACATTACAGTCTTTGAAGAGCTTGCTTCCTTCTAGTCAAAGATCTTTTTTTAAAGATCAGTTACTATACATCAATGCTTTTTCAGATCAAATATCACCATCAGCTGCATGAAGGTCTCCAGTAACACCCACAAATAGTAAATTACAAGAGTGAACAGCCTAATCAAGAGGTGTTTGATGGAAATTCAACATCTTCTTGATGTTATGCAACACTGAATTACAGAAAAACACTAACTGAACATAAGCTTGGAATCCATTGCCATACAATGAGTGAGGGTTTTACATTGTACTTTGTGTTTTCCTTTTCAGTCTTAGGTGGCTCTTGGATGACTAGCAACAGCTCAGTACAGAGTTGTTCTTGCCTTTTGCCAGTACTAAGATTCTTATTTACTGTTTCTCAGAAGAGAGCAATCTGAAAAATACATGCTGTAATTTCTTCTTTTACCATAATGTCTAACATATGTCCCCTTTGTTGTTTCTTGTTTCCTTTATAGACAGTTTTCATTTCAGTGCATTTCCTGCCAAAATGAACAGCATATTTTATATTCATTATGTGCTACAGCTATGACAATTTAGAGGCACAAATGAAACATCTGGTAAATAAAAAGAGCAACGAAGAAATTGGTATTACCTCTACATGGCAAGAAGGTACCACTTGCCCAGTCAGAACACAGGTTTTATATCTAAAAAGAGCATATCATAAGGTGAGAACAGTTTTTACTCAGCTCACAGATACCAATATTTGTTACACAGAAAAGACTGAATTTTCCCTCTGTTATCAGGCTAGATTTTGTCCAACTTTTCTATGGAGAAGTAACAAAAAAAGAAAAAAAAAAAAAGACTAGTTTTCTATTTATTCACTGTAACTTTTGTGGCTTTTGAATACTTTTGGGAAGAAAGTGTTTGGAGATTCCTCTACCTAGTTCATCCTCAAGTTTTGTGTAAGTTCTACTATTCTCTGCTACTTTTACAAAAGTTTCCCAAAGATGCAGCTATGAACTGTGTTACTGCAAGCACTAATCCTCTTTAAGTTTTAGTTTAATTCTATCTGGATTCTGTATCAGTTCAGAGAAAACCTCAATGTTTGAATTTTTTCCAAATTCTTTTTGCTGATTCAGTGAAATTATAGTTATGTGCTTTTTCCTTAGCATATCAAGTCTCTCACTGGAGCTAGAATAACCAACCTCTTTCTGAATCAGCATCTTCATCATGAAGACAAAGACTGAAAACACAGAATATCTCATTCTGAAAGGGACTTCAGGAGGTCATATATTCTAACCCTCTGGTCATGAAAGTCATAAGTAAGGCAGCAAACCAAATTTCCTGTGTTCTGAGGACTGTTTGACTTAAATCCTGTGTTGAACTTTCAATGATGTTCTTAGCAGTTTGAGAGTTTCACACCCATTTAAGGAAAACTCACAAAGTTGTTTATTTTGTTTTCTTAAATATCATTTAATGATCACATTTAATGGCAATGTTTTAAAGTGTAGAATCTGCTGGTTGCTTCTTGATGAAAAAAGCCAAAGAATGTTCAAGTTGTCTTTGTTTTGGAAAGTTTCTCAGATACTTACATTCTTGTTTGATGAAGTCTGATGCTTATTCATATAATAGAAAGTGAGAAAACGCTATACATCCCTGGTTTTGCCTATTTTCTCTTCTGTTATTGCTTCTGTTCTTGCTGTGCAAAATGTAAGTCTCCTCTGAGAGAACATCAGTCAAGTCTGAATATGAGCACTGTTATTTTGGCTGCTAGTCAGATGCTCACAGGTCTACAGGAGGCTAACCAGGTAGGCAGCTGGTATACCCTACGCAGTACTAAGTATATGGTGTGGCCTGTGAGAATCTCTGCATGGTGAAATGGGAATGTTACAACTGAGAGATTAATTTTGACAATTTCATTGCTCTCTGTAGTGTGTGGGAGAGGTAGAATCTGTCATTCTGGCAGGTTGCTCCCTATGCCAGCGTCTTGCACTCTACGTGGGTTTTTTTCTGGTTGTAGCACCATGAGTCCTGTAAGATGTTGCTAATGGTAAGCACACTGGGTGTGTGCATCCATGACTGGGCACATATTTCTTCTAAGGGAAAGCAGGTGTGAAAAATCAACACAGTCACTGGAATGTGGTCCATTGTCCACTTTGTTGTGTTTGATTCTAGATTTTAACACTGGCACAGAGTGCAGACTGCCTTCATTTGCTGTACCTAGCGTATTTGAGAACAATGTAACAACGTTGTACATCGATGTGTTTTCAGATGAATTTTGGATCACCTAAATACAGTATCAGTACATTAGACAAAATTTTCCTGGATGCTAGTTGTTGTCTTTGACCTTTGTTCAACTAGCTTTCCTTTTCTTGAGACAGCACTGTTCTACATTTCTGTCATAGTTACTCAACCATGTTTCTCCATGTGTTCCTATTGGGAAATTCTCCAGGCAGCAACACTTCTTCCAGCATAATCAGACCAAAAATTCAATTTATTCCAGTCCCCAGGTTATCCTTCTGTGCTCCTAGGACTGGGATTACAATATCTTTTTCATGAGTAGCAACTGCAAGGAGCAACAAAATGCACTGCAGGACCAAACATTGAAACAGTTGTTTCCCAGCATGTGAGACCTGAGTTTTTAAAGATTTTGAAGCCTTGGGCTCACTAGGTTAAAAGAAATTTTGGAAGAAAACATTGCAGAGCTAAGATAGCAAAGGAAGACTGCAGTTTGCAGGCTATCTCTCCATTATATGCTATGAAGAGTGGTAAATAGACTAGAGTATCCTCTGATATGTTGCTTTGTGGATTTCTTTTCTTTTTTGTGACCAAAAAGTGGGAATTTATCCAGCTTTCTTCCCTAGCATGTGACACATGCAATAGGAGTCATCATATAATAAGATACTCTAAGTAACTTGGATGTCATTGCTCAGTTCAAGTTGGAAAGCAGTAATCTGGATAATTGAGATTGTAATAATAAATTAAGATGTATTTTTCAGATGTATAGAGATTTCAAAGAGAACCATCAGGATTTCTCAAAAATGTACAGAATTATTGCAATAAAACTGATGCAGAATGAGCTATTTGGTAGTGTAATTGATAAGAAATGGCAGATTTCCCACACCATGACATACAGTTAAAATATTATTGCAATTTTTATAAAATAGTAAAATGAGGAAACATAGTTGTTTAAGAGAATTTTCTAAACAACATTGTATTTAGTGAAGAACAATATTCCCTGAGATCTGCACTGAAAGGATATAAGAATCACTGATATTTCGTTGTCTGTTTTAAAGAGTGATTCATGTAGTTGTCTGTGGAGACGGATGGGGGAGTCGACTTTCTGCTGGAAAAGAAAGGTCACTACAACTCTTCAATGACAAAAGTAATTGGACATCACAGTGAAGATACTAATGTGTGGCTAGCAACAGGTTTAAGTTTGACTAGGTGACCTATGATGTCTTCAAGAAATCAAACTCAGGAAATGTCTAATGGTGTAGTACGAAATGATATCCCTTGGAAGAGGTATGAGATGGGTGTGTGCTTGGACCTTCTATAACATACAAGTGGGATAGGACTGAAAGTGGCTTTAAAGAAAAAGAAACAAAGAGGTAAAATTGCCTTAGTGGTTTTTATAATGTTATTTTTATATAGGTGAACAGAGCCCTCTGTATCTGCAGTTGTTACAGGGGCCAGGTTACTAAAAAAAAAATTAAGAAGTTATTTGAAGCTATCGTATCTTTTAAGCTGAAGTGTTTCAAAACTGTTCAGAACAAGGAAATGTTGTAGCTGTTTTCAAACCTTGTTCCAAACATGCCAGAGCACAGAGATGAACTGAAAATGCTAGTGCTGGCGGAAAGCTTTGGCAATGGCATCAAGCAGACTTGGCACTACATGTTTTGATGATGTTCAGCCTTCTGCATGCTTAATGTCTGTATGAATGTGTGTGGAAAAGTACCTCTTTAGGGAGTCATGACTCCCATGAGTCTCCCACACTCCCTGAGTATTCCCATCTGAACTGTTTCATATCCATACGACAGAGAAGCAGCTTGCTTTCAGATAAGAGAGCAGAATATATTTGAAATCCTGCAAAGGTGGCTGCCTCAACCTGGTGCAGACACTATCCCAGTTGTCAATCCAAAACAATGACAAAACAACGCAGAATTTTGAAGAGTTTTGATACTGATCCAGAAACCATGGCAGCTGGGTTATCAGTAAAACACAGCGACAGAATTACCTTTTATACTACTCTACTGTACTTGATATAAGGCCCTGAATATTTGTTGAGACAAACCCAGTACTTTGCCAGTGGCAAATATCTGCTTTGAAGTCACTGTAAAAATAGAGACTTAGTCTGACAATGGTTGGCAAGTGGTTGTCTTATCTCATAAATACCTGCAGTTAAGACTAAGAGGAATGTAATTTCCTGTTTCAGTGACATAGTAGATAGTTTTTATTGGAAGAATGATTGTAGACTTTGGAAACTCATCTAACATTAGCAATAGTAAAATTACTGTAAAATTAGAAACATCTGAATTGAAAACATTTGAGTCAAATTCATCTAAAAATCTGCATTTCCTTCATACCACAAAATAGTTAAATGTAAGACAAAAGGGAGAGGAATTCTAGTACATACACCTATGTGGAAGGAAAATAAAACATTCTGGGTTTGGGTTTATTTTTAAAACTTTGAAACAAGAATGTAAAATTCCTTAAGTACCAGATATGCAGTATTTTCCCCAGACTTTATTTTCTTTTACTTGAGCTTACTTCACCTGAACTAAAGTGGCTTTGTCAGAAAAACAGGTACAAGATCTTCTATTCAATAAGAGGTTTCCGTACTATGTTTTAAAGCTCTGAAACCTGGCCATAGGCTAGGCAGGCCCTCAGGTTTCTCCTTACAGCAGTTTATTTATGATCCAATTTATTCTGATAGAGAGGGGCTAGGAAAAGGCAGGAAAGTGAAAAGCATGGAAAACTTGCTAAGTCTGCCAAGTAGGAAGGTGAGCCAAGAATTAACTTGTTTCTTTACATGGGGAATTCATGAGGAAGTGAGTAATTATGCTGAACTGTGCCAAAAGAAGTAAAAAATGTCAAAATGATGCTTTGATAAAAGCCTGTTGTAGATTACTCAACCTATCCTACTTTCCTCCCTTTGGATTAATTCTCTTGTAATTGAATTTCAAAAGAAAACTTAGGAATCAGTATCGATATATAAAATTTACCTTTTCCCTAATAATTTTGTTTCTTTTTTAAAGGGAAAATTTAAACTGCTTATTATAAGCAATTTAAACAGACGTTGAGGTGAGACATAAGTCTGGATAATTCAAATTTTAACAGATAATCTTACATATATACATATACAAATGGTACACATATATGTATTGATTACTAAACCTCCATTTGGTCAAATAGTAGCTCTTAAATGTTCATTATACAAAAGAAAGTGTACTAAACTTCTTTTGGTATAATAGCTTAGAAAAATTACCATCCAAATCAATGGCACTGTTAAAGTTTTAAATAAGAATCAAGTTTAAAAGCTTCTCATACTTTTGTACAAGAGCTGTAGCATCAGAATGTATGAAACATTCTATATAGGAGTGTAAGAATAGATTTTATTCTTTGTTTTTAGAAACTGCATGAAAGAGACATATATCTTAATGATATCATCCATGACTTTTCTAAGTACATAAACATTGAATGGAATTTACTCTATACTATATTGATCAGCCAAAGTTCATGGGCAACAAGCTTCCTGTGTAATTTTGAGATGGTGTAAGTGCACTACTAAGTAAAATTCAACATAGTCTGCTAAAAAAATTGTCGCAGCTGGCTAAATCTAGGATGCTGTTTCACAGCAGATTAAATGGTATTCTCAGAAATGTGGGATAAAATATTATCCTCCTTGCTATGAACTCGGGAGATGAACAGGTTCAAGCTATCAAACCAAAATTATCTGCAAGACAACAAACAAACTAATTTCATAATAACAAGTCCCCTACACTATTTTGATCTTATAAGTACAAATATCAATATAGTGAAGGGAAAGATGATGTATAGGGAAGGAAACAGCAATATATGGGGAGAAAATACAAAAGACTGAGAGCAAAACTATGGAGAGGAAAGAGAAAAGACTGAGAGCATAACTACACTAGTCCCAGCTTAGTTTGTTGTAAACTGATATGCAGTTTTTCCTCTAGACTTTCTACATCAATTTTGGAAGGATTTTTTTTTATTTCTGTGACATTTTCTCCATTAAAATGAAAGTGTAAAATACAAGGTAAAACAAATGAAAGAAAAAAAATCAGAAACTCAAACTGTCAGCTCTAACTAGTACACAAGAAGGGAATTAAATTTGTATGGGTAGGAGTGAAAAGTTTTCTTTCAAAAAATTGTCACTGAAGGACACAGATCAAGGTCAGTCAAACATTTCGCATGTTATTTCTGAATGGATTTGGCAATAAAAATAGGTAAAAGCCCATTGGGAAATGCTTTAAGATTTAAAACTTTCATCCTGAACCCTTTACTGTACCATGTTAATTAGCTAAAGTATTCAGGATAATATTCAATGCATGTTAGTATGTGTATATGTATTAGCTTGCATCACTATTCAGTCTTGTTAAATAGTGATTCAGAATAGTTTAAGATAAACGAAAAAAAAACACCAACAACTATTCTCAGAATCCTTTCTTACAAGAAAAAAGTAATTAAAAAAAAACTTGTCACAATAATGTATTTGTTTCTTTTCCTCTTTTCATTGAATGGTTTTGTCTAAATTCCTCGGTTAAACTGCTGTGTTTAACAAGTTTGACATGTCTCTAGAGTTTGGTTCTTATCAGTCACAAAAAAATGTTCTATTAACAGGCCACATATTTATTAAAAGATCTAATTAAAATACATGTGATAGTCATTGAGAAATTCAAATTAAATTTCATGTAAAAAGTATTTTATACATGCCTTGTAAGAAATGGAATTTTAGAGAGAACATTATGTGATGGAATCCCAAGATGAAATGCAAACTTCAGCTTTGACAACAGACTAGCAACAATGTCTTTTCTGGGCATATTGATCACATGTAACCCTTGGTATTACTTATTAGACAGGGTACGTAGTCAGATAGAGTGAAAGGACATGTCACTGCTCTTTAAGTCCAAGATCTACTAATGTAGACTGTTTTCAGTAACTTTTCTGGTCCATGAGACACCCAAAGCCAGTTCTGTTGCCCTTCTGGTCCTCTAATTGACTGTTTATATAAGAGACGTAGTCACTACATCTCCATAGAGAAAATAAATACACTGCTTTAGCTTAGATTAATTTAGTTTGATGGATCTCAATCTTGTTTGCTCACTAAATTGCCTATTTCTCCAAACAAATGAATGCCCAGATTCTAAAATGTGAATAATATCACAATTTATGGGTGTACTAAAATCAGAACTGGGTCTGAAGTATATCATTCTGACTATACAGTAAGTCTCATTTCACTATTCAGTGCAGCACAGTCTTCATTCTCTGTACCTGCCCAGCTTCAAATGTTGTGAATTTACTCCATATTCCCTGTTTAGAGTGTAATTAAAAAACAAGACCGTGGCATAGCCAGAGATGTTAAAAAAATGAAATAAAAGAAATAATAAAAAAATAATAAACACAGACTTTGGGTGACTGAGAGTGAGAAACCTTTTGTTCAAGGAAAGTGTTCTCTCAGCATATAACCTATATTCTTCAAAGTGTAATATGTGTGTAAGACATAGGACTATAAAAATATTGTCATAGTTTTTCTAATAGAGAATATCTTCTTTGCAAGTTAGAGACGTTGAATTAGATTTTATCATCAGAGTAATAATGTTTGTTCAAATATGATGAAAGTAATCAGTGGAAAGTAAGTTACAGTACTGATTTAGCTCTGTTCTTTAAACAATCTGGTATTAAAATGCTAAAATTGAGATTATCACAGCAATTTTTTACTTTCAAATTACTCCTGTCACTTGCATGTCATGTCTGTAATTTTATGCTCAAGCAGACAGCAGGTGATAGAGTAAAACAAAAGGGAAAGATGAAAGCTCTTGCTGTCATCAATTAGTACCAGGTTGTGTTTTGTCTTTGGTGGATCATAAGTACCTTTCCTTCCTTGTTTCAGTAAAAAAATACAGAATTAGAATTCAGAATTAAAGAATACTTTCTTTTTTTATCTTGAATAAAAGCTTAAAAGCTCCACTGAGAGTCAGAAATCTTGCTCATTTGGACATCAGTGGACATTATACTACATTTTGGCAGAATAAGTACCAAAGCTATAAGATGTGGGGGCAAATATTAGGTTGCCATATAACAACATCAATCTTTGCAGACACTTGGAGAAATTCTGAGTCCATTGGAAACATAATTTCTTTATACTAACTTGATGCTACTCCATATATCAACATGAAACATGTCCTGAATGGGAATTCAATATATACAATGTGAAGGTTATGGTGTAGAGAAAACATGAGAGAATTCAAGATACTTGTTAATAGGAAATGAATTTTGAAAAGTTTTCTTGCTTTAGGATGCTGCCTCAAGTCTCAAATACTCCACTTGTTGTTCATCTTTAATTTGATACAGCGGTGGATAAAGAAAGATATATTGATACATATTGACAAGTTGGTTATGTTTTTAAATATATTATCAAGTGCTTTACATCAAACAATAATCAACTGATGCATTGGCACCTAAAATGAAGCAAATTCAGAATATGTCAAATCTAAAAAGCAACCAAATAAAACAAAGTAGGTCACTTGATAAAAAACAAGGAATATGTATTACTTGTGAAACTGTATTTTCACTAGGATAGGAACATCAAAACAAAGCAGCTGACAAAATCTTGAGCCCTATAAAACCATTTTGACATACTGCACAACAGTTCTGTGAGCACTTGAAGTCGGTATATGTCACTGCTCAGCTAACAAAAGTGCTCTCACTGTCATGCCTCCTCCCTACCCTTCCATTTGGTTTCAGAAGAATGCCTCTCTTCTCTCCTTTGCTGATGAAGCAGTTGCATGGTTGGCAACCTATGTTAGGGAATTCGTTTGCTCCTGCTAAAGCTCTGCTCCTCCACACTGAAGCATCTCACTCACTAGGCCAGAGAGAGATGAGAATTTTATGCTCAGAAAAACTAAAACCATACACCACTAGATCTTACTTATTAAAGTGTTTATTTGCAAAGGGGTCCTCAGCTTTGCTCCCTACTCCCAAGCAGCTTCTGTAACAAATCCAGTGAGCGACTTAAATGAGTGCTTACCATGGGCCTTCCTGTGATCCTAATTTGGCTTAAGAAGTTTCTCTTCACAAATTTCTTTGACACAGAAAGAGGCTAGTAACAGGCCCTTGGTTTTTATTTATTATTTGAGCCATAACATCTTTTGCTCTGAATATAAATCCAGACCATGAGGCCCGAAATCTTTACTGTGTAATGAGCTAGGCTAAGAACATGGTGAACTCTGTACTGGTTGCAATATGATGCCCCTGGGGAAAAAAAGAATAAGCAACACTTTTTCTTCTGTTATTTTAACAATGCTTTAGAACACATTGATATTTTTATTTTAAAAGATGATTTTGTGTCTGTGTGCAAATGTGTGAGGTCAGACTATTTATTACCCTTTGTTGTTAACTAAAGAAATAGAAAAGAAATATAATAGTAAAATGTGAGAAACCTACAAGTTCTCAATTTAACTGCAGCAGAACTTGAGATATATATGTGCATTTGTATATTTGTAACTCAAAAACTTTCTGGTAAACAGAAAGAATGTTTCTGAGCTGTCCAACTGCTTCAAGTAAGATTATTTGTACTGCATATGTCTAAACCACAGAAGAAGGTTAATTCTGGTAGTAATGCTGAGTGATGACTTCTAGGGTTTTAATTGCAGTTAGAGTACGAGGTATTCAGCTTACTTGTTTATTCATTAGTAGAGTACAAGAGATAAATGAAAGACACAAAGTAATGTCTTTGGTGTGATGTAAATAATGAAAAGTCTGTTTCCCTACTGTAGTTATATCTTTGATGAGTAGACCGAGATAGTTGTCGTTAAATGAATATTTGCCTAAAAGACTTAATCTAATTTTTGTGGATGAAGGCATTGTGTTTATTTCAATGAGATTACAAAAGGTGATATAGAGAGTTAGTTTTGTTTCACTTCAGTAATATAATATGTCTGTGCAGTGACAAATGTAGTGCATGAAGCAAAGCTAGGCATTGTGCCAGATTTGCAAGCACTGCACAAAAGGTTTGTCGTCCTGTTCCATCAGTTTTCACTGTAGGCAAAATTATTTTTGCCAAACACTGTATGTTATAGTTGAGTAGGGGAAAAAAAAAAAAGAGGGTTAAAGAGCAAAGTTAGAAGTGATGTGTTTTCTTTGTTTTAGAAGTGCAGCAAGTCTGTGAAGCGTAGCAGTCTCAATGAAATGAGTATGAAATTAAGCAGGCTAGCAGAGAGGGAGTATATTGCTATTTCCATTTTGAGATGTCCTAAAAGGGTATTGCAAAACTAGGAAAGGATAAGGCGAATGTTTCCTTTACAGAAGTCTTCTCACATCCTGATCTTGTGTTTACAGCGCCTATGACAGGGGGCAATTCCCATTTTTGGGTAACATAATATAATACAACCATATATAATATAATATAACCATCTTTTCAGTCTGTCACTAGTCACACAGATCATAAAATTATTAATAAACAATGTTTCTTTGCAGGAGCCCTTTGGAATTGTCTGGTCTGTAAAAAAAAGACAAATACTTGGAAAAAGTGAGCTCAGCTATCTATTCGCCTTTCTCTCAACGTCCACAGATGCTGTCTCCCTTGTGAGTTATTTTTTGCATAGCATACAATGCTAATTTTTATGAAGCTGGATACCAGTGATAGGAGTTGAATCCATTTCATACATCAGTTGGTTTAGGCTTTGTTGATAATGCAGCAGGAAATATAATTTCTTGACCTTCTAACATGCTGCTTGCTTTCAAAAGGGCCAGCACTGGTTTTAAATAATTACATGTGTGTTTTTCGCTTTGACTGAGTTCCTGACCACTTTCCAGAATGCCATACTCTTTGAATTATTTCTGTAATTGTTGTGTTTCTATGAGTTTTCAGATATTGCTGGCTGTCAGATTCTCACCATCACATGAATGAAAAGATGTTTTTATTACCACGTGGAGGTCACATGGTATTTGTGTTTTGTATCTGCCTCATTCAAAAAGATCCCTCATGTTGTGTGATTGACTGTGCATGTGTGCTGAATCCTAGCTGTGAAAAACACACATTTGAAGTTATATTATCAAATGTACAGTGAGCACAAATATGAATGCCACCCCTGTGATGTATTGCTGGATGTTTAACACCATTTCTGTTACAGTTTTTTTAATTTGGATTGCTTAGATGTCCTTTGATGTGGGTGGTTGCTGGATTTTTATTGTCTGTGTTTGGGTTTTTTTTTTTCCCAAAACAACCTGTCTACAATTAGTTGAGAATGTTTATGTGCAGGTGACGTTCTCATTCAGTCATTGAGCTCCTCACTTAGCTCCCAAGCTCTGTGGTAACCATGAGGCATCTGGTTATTTGGGAATTTTAAGGCTGTTTCTCCTTGCTAATTTTTTCCTTGAAATAACTGAGGAAGGTTCTGTTTTTCTGGATGTTGTCTATGTCCCATCTTGCTAACCCAGCATGAGATATGTGATTTGTAATGCAATAGGGTACCTGTCGAGTTCAATCTGACTTCATGCATTTATATGAAGCTCATTTATATGAAATATTCATTTCAAGAAACTTTTTGCTTGAGACTAATAGGAATTATTTTGTGCAAATCTTGTTTTACAGGTGAATGTTAAGTACATTTTTCCTCTAAACTTTCATTCTAATAATATTATCCTACAAATGGCTCTGATTTTTCAGTAATTTTGTGTTAGCCTTTGCAAATTGCCAGTCCCTGCTAAATTATATACGTTTTTAATCAAATAAAATGACTAATATATCCTTTCCATGTATGAGAGCTCTAAAAGCAGGAAAAAAGGGAAGTAGCTGTGTAATTCCTGACTAAAACTGCTTTACGTAACGGATATAAAACTCTCAAGTTATATTATTTTCTTACAATATAATGAAAGTAGGTAAAACATTAATTTCATTCACATTCATGTTAACTTAGGTTGAATTTTCTATTAATTTCTTCTGTCTGTCTCTATGCATAGATAGACAAACCAAGAAAAAGAGCAATACCAAAATGAATAAGGGATTGATTTGTGGCAAGGTAGCTGAACACTGAATGTAATGAGCAGCAGAGGGAGAGGGAGAGAAGAGTAGACACCTACTGTCTCACTCTTCAGTCAGCAATAGGTAGATGTCCAAGCCAGCTTTTGTATATTGAGAGTTTAAAACTGTGGCCACAACAACCTTGATGCAGACTAATTCTTCTCTCTGTGGCAGACACACTCACTTTATTACCTCAACACATGAGGTGGTTCAGGGAAAAACTGGATGATGGGTTGTTCCCAAGCTGAAATACATTCAATTGTTACTGTTTAGCAAAAATGGCACTCAGGGCTGGTATTTAAAAGAGTGTCCTCACAGTGACTCATTCTTTCCCAAGGTAGAATTTCTATTGAAGTAAACTAGGTAAAGTTCAAATAAATGCTTTAGGGTGATCATACGTATAATCGATGGTTCCACCACTGCTTGTTCTTTAGATAGCCTGTGTGCTATTATCACAGAGTTGTGGGAGAAAACTGCAGTTGAACAACTGGGTAATATTTATGAAATGTATTACTTTCCTGGTTCCTATTGAGTAGCCATTTATAAAACTAAAGCAAACTTTTATGTACTTCTCAGTTTTTACTGAGTCCTTGCTTAGGATAAGCTTCGCTATTCACTACAATTTAATAACTCAGAATATGCCAGTAGCAAATACATCTGGAGCAAGAAGTAACTGACTGCATTTCTGCTTCTCCAGTAGCAAAATATATACTTTGAGAACTATCAAGACACTGCTACTTTGGAGTGACAGTTAAGAAAAGCATAGTTGAAGTAGATCCAGAGGATAATTGCCAAGAAAATGTGCATCCTTCCTGGATTGTAAATTTTGAGCGCCTTAAGTACTTTGGCATAATGCTTTTAAGCTAGAGCAGGCAACATTCCAGCTGCAAAACAAGAACTTTGGAGAGGTTTGATTAATTTACCATTCAGATTTGACTATATAATTACGTTTTTTCTTGGCTGTTTGACTAAGGCAAGAGGTAAACCATTTCAGCATTAGAGACATTAATACCCAATGTGCTGATCTTAGTGGAAATTTAATACTTCCTTTCATTCAGACAATGATACAATCACTTAGTATCTGGAAAATGGCACCTTTGTCTTCAGGTGTCATGCTGTAACTAATGACAGCAAAAGCAAAGTTGTTTTGCAATGGCTAGTTCATGGGGCAAAAGAGGCTGAGTCATGTCTGCATGGTCAGAAACAGAGGCTCCCCTCTGTCAGAGCTCTCTCATTCCATAAGATTTGGTACATGTTTTTTCATAGTTGACTGAAAAAAAGTAATTGGCAGTTGGTAATTAAGGGATTGTAGCCAGCGGAGAAATCTGTGACACTGAAAAATTATAAATAGACTAATCAGGATATAATTAACATTAGCTATACTATAACTATGAAATTATTAACTGTTATAATTAACAGTGGTATTTAGAACACTGTGATGGCATAGTCAGACACAGTTTTACTTAAATATATGAGTAACATAATCACCAAAGAGGCAAACAAAGCTAGGTCTAGTTGCACATAAAAGGCATTCAGATAGCTAAAGCTGCCATACAGAACAAGATAAGCACAAGGAATACCCTTGTATATACAAGAATTTCTGTCAAGACAAAGAGAACAAGATATACAGTATCAGAGTTAAGGAGGATTCCCTTCATCTTTTGATGAGAGGACACTGTGTAAACACATCAAGTACAACAAAGGAGAATTGAAGAACTTAAGGAACCAAAGGAAAACAAGCTCATTTCAGTTCTGACTTCTTTTATTGACTAACACTTAAGCCTGATTAGAGGAACCTCTGCAACTAAGAGCCACCAAGGAGTGTACTCATCAGTACTACCTGTATGGCATCTACTCCATGGTATTATATATTCATAGTTGATTTAAAATGTGACTGTCAAAAGACAGAGTTTTACATATGTAGTGGTGGTGGTGATTAATATTAAAATCTGATCATTAACAAATGTTACTAATGAACAAATTGAGTAAAAGCTTATTTTACTGTCTAAAGCTGGTCTGATTTGTCACCCTTCTAAATATTTACATCATGATGTTTCCTTAGCTAATACACATATATATGTGTATATATATATAATATACATACATGTGTATATTTACATACACATATATTCATTATCAAATAAGGTATTGTGTCATTTTTCCATAATAAGATAATTTATATATAAAATACAGACCTGCTTGGTGATATTTAATATAAATACAGCATCATTTGCAAAGAAAAACTTCCACATTCTTTCAAGCCGGTTACCACAACACCTAATGCTTAAATCCTAGAGTGGATGTATCACAATGGTGTTACAGCTCCCAACTTGTAAAATATAACTGAGCAGTCTTCACAATCTTTTCTTAAAGAACATCCAAAGAAGGCCTCATAAGCTCTGTCTATCCTTCATACCACTGTTAGAAACAGAATGCACTTCCCTTGTGAACCATCCAGGATTCAAACCAGATATCTTGTGTCTAAGGAGTGGTCCTTAATTTATGTTCATTTTTATTCAGGATCTACTTAATGCAAGTTGCAAAAGCAAGTTGCTTCATTACAAGACTACAGATGCAGGCTGTCACGACAATTATTCTGCCTGATGGCAATGAATCTTGAAAAGTCTTTCATATCCTTTCCCTAGTAATACAGCTGCTATCATGAAGCAGCCTGACCATTCAGAGCTCTTCAGAACCACAGGAATTTGTCTCAGGAAGCATGAGCTCAAACTTGTTTCAGCTCTGGTGAGTGTAAGCCCTTGGCCAAGCGTTATAGCCATGATGTTATTTTACTGCTGCATTTTCAAAAGGAATTGTTTCAATGCCATTTAGTGGGAAATCTGTAAGTGGGCTTCTGCTAAATCTGCTCTGGTTCTACTCAGGGTCCAGGTTCTCATTGGAACTCCATCTGCTCACCCATGTAATTGAGAGGAGGTGGCAAATCATAGGGTAGATAGCGTGCAGAATGAGGAAAACCAGTGCAGCAAGCTTTCAAGGCAAGCAGAAGCACACCTGAGGAGTGGTAGTTTAAACCATGGACTATAAGTTGGTTTTGTAACTTCCTTCAAGATTAGTTTTTAAATTGCTTTGCTACAGAGAAAGAGTGATGTGTACCTTTGCCACAGGGTAGGTGAGGATTTACACTTTTATCAATCCTTAATCTTGCAGATAGTTAGGTAAATAACACTTAAGCTTACACATAAGTTAAACTTCTTGAAAGTCAGACCTGAAAACAATCAGCTTGAAGCGAATGAGATTATTTCTAGAGATAAATTCATCTTTTAAGTTTGTTTTTGGGGGTGTTTTTTAAGACTATGCAACCTAGAAAAACAGTATGACATGAAAACAACTCATTAGTCAAAGAGCAATCATAAAATTGAACCTCTGCCTTACACAGCTCTTAAATGAAACTGTATTGCCTAACTGCTGTTTTTTTTAAATATATGTAGATTTTACACGTACTTAAGTATAAATATTTCAACCATTTGATGGATATCTCCATCTGGTTGAGGCATGATAGGCTTTTTGTTTCTATACTGCCACCAAAGATTGCCACTGAAATGTTTTAAACCTCTGTTGAATTTAGACCTACAAAAAGTTGTACTACTTCATTTAGATTTAGGGCATGAAATACATTATAAAAGTTTGAGAGGTCAAAGCAGGCCTTAAAATTATTATGTACAGTACAGAGAATTTCAAATCAGGATCTAAGTTTCCACAATGATGGCACAATGTCCTGATTTTGTAGTATGCTTTAAACAAGTATAATACTAGCATCACAGTTGCAGACTTGGACACAGAGTATCAGTTTTGCCTGTTTTAGTTGTATTCTGATGCTAAACTTTCAGAAGTTAGGGAGTTATATATCATATTTTGATACTTAATTGAATTGTGCACACAGCTCTGTATCTTGACTTTTCACTTTCAACTACAAACTTCAAGTAAAACCTCTCACAAAAACCACAGCCTGAGAAATCAACAAAACAAAGGATTAAAAGACATGATATAGTAAAATATATAGCATTCTTAGCACTCATTATTCTAGTGAGAGGATTAAGGATACTCACTGATATTGGCCTAAAGAATTCAGGAAACACTGTATCATTTCAGATGAGCATTATACCCTTAAATTTGAAGTTATTAGCTCCTTGGAAAAACTTGATCCTGATCTTACAGACATCTTACAAATGTATCTTTCCTTAGACTCATGATCAATTCGCATTTCATTTTTATCTTTAAAGCATGACTTAGGCATAGAGGTAAGGACAGCAGACTGGGATCCATCATTATACAGAGCAATACTCAATGAAAGCATCAAAACTACTTTAAATGTCAACATATTAGATGTAGCATTTAAGTTGAAGCCCACTTCTCTCTGACATGCAGAAATAAGAGTTGTCTGGATAATTTTTAAACAGATTAAAAACAGGAAAGCAGATTTCTAATGCTCTGATCAGAATTTCTATTGGAAAACAGTAATGAATATTAAAGACCACAATAAATAAGTCTTTATCATCATTAGTAAGAACAAGCTTTGTTCAGAGACAGCAGAGCAGGGTCTCAAGAGTTATCTGCTTGCCATGGCTAGATATGGGTTCAGCCATTCCAGCAATTGCCTGGCGGCCACATGCCTGTGGTCTCACTGCCTTGGCTTCACTCTGGGGCTGCCTAGGACTGAGAGACACACACAGAAGCAGTCTGTTCCTGAAGGACTGCATTCTGTGGAAGGAACTCGTGCTGGGGCAGTTCATGAAGAACTGCAGCCCACAGGAAGGACTCACGTTAGAAAAGTTTGTGGAGGACTGTCTCCTACAAGAGAAACTCCCCACTGAAGCAGGGAAAGAAAGTGAGGAGTCCATCACCATGAGAGAATGGAGCAGCAGAGACAATCTGTGATAAACTGACCACAACCCCCGTTCCTCATTCCCCTGTGCCTCTAGAGGGAAGGAGGTAGAGAAACATATAACTTAGACATGAACTCAAAACAGCACAGGAACTAGAGAAAAATGATCTGAAATTTTCTTTTCAACCAAAAACTTGGTTAATCAACATCACAGAAAGCTGGTGAAACAAATCAATAGAGTTGGAAGACTGGTAAAATAGAAATAGTTTATTCAGGAAGCACAAACAGGACAAAAAGGAAACCAATATTACACTGTAGATCAAGAATACTTTGAAGTCACTCTCTGAAGTTAAGAAAGAGGTGAGAGGCAAATTTGTTGCATTTCTCTAGGTGAAGATAAAAGGAGAAAGAACAAAAGAAATATCCTTATCAAAAAGAAGCTGTAGATGAAACAAGAGAAACCAGCAGCAACCAAAGGATGACAGCAATGCAGGACTAAGTAGCTAATTCTTTATTGGAAAACAATATGTAGGGCACAATCCTACAAAATATACGGAGAGTGACTTTGGATAGGGGAAGTTGGGGAAGTTCAAAAGTGAAGAGAATGATAAAATTTATCCTGGAGTATCTGGCAAGTAGTCAAGACCATCTCACAATTATTCTTGAAGAAATGGATGCAAATAGCAAGAACACATCCCTGCCAGTGAGGGGGATGACCCTGCCAAAGACCTCCTAGACAATCCCAACTGCACTGATGGTGACTCACTTAGAAAAACTGCAGGCAGGGACTCTAAAATAAATCATTTCCTTCTTGATTCTAAGCTATGAAAAAGTCACCCTACCAGTACAAGATGTTATTAAGCTCATTGGTTTCTGGTAAGTCTGAGTTGTAAAAGTTAATTCTTCTATTCCAGGACTAGCTCTAGCAAGAGGGTTGTCTTTAGATTCTATTAGAGTTCTTCTTCCTCTGCAAAGGCAAGATATATTTGTTCTTATTGTCTGAGGCCTTGAGGAAGACAGATTTCAAGGCAAAATGCTGTTTAGTTGAGACAGGTTCATAGCAAAAAATAACCTTCCACTGTCACAATAGAGCCACATTTGGGCTGTGGCCTCTAACAGAAATAGGAACTATGGATAGCAGCTTTCATACCCTTGCCTTAGAAGGGGACAGTCTCTGTTGTTTAACACTACCACACAGTGTTGCTAGGAGTTGAAAACTCACTGCCCTTTATCTTGAAAGAAACAGTTCCAAGCTTCACAGAATTACTTGAAGACAACTCAAACAAAAGTTACAATTCACTCGCATGGCTATCCTTCACTTTTTTACTGGAGATAAAATAATTCACCTTATTACCAAGGTGAGCAGAAAGCATTACCTCTTTTGCAGGCACAGTGTATGGTTTTACACCTAGCTTTTACCATTTTCATAATAGCATGGGTAAATAAAAGCAGTATGAGGCTGGAGAAAGGCCCCAGAAGACTGGAGTTTTGTGGATATGAGATCCTTCTCTTCTGCACCACTGCAAAGTAAGATCCAAATTACTGGTTAGCTAGAAAATACTGTAGTGAGATCAATTATATGCATACTCCTCTTTGATTTCAGTATCTGCTCTGCACTGAGGAGACAACACTGCAACACAATAGTTAGTTGTGCGTGTCTTTCTGAAAAAAACAACAAATGGTGCAAGTGCAGTTTCTTTCAATTTCAACAACTGTTACAGAACACTGAGGTCTACTGTTGTGAGAATCTTGGTGGCGCAAGAAAATTACCAGTTTGGCTCAGGAGTAGAGTTGTGTAACTACATATTTGATTCAGGTCTTCATGTTGTTAATAACATACCACCACAGTTTCCAGAGATTCTGTCCATGGTATCATAAAATAGACCACAAGAGTGATTTAGATCATCTAAATCCCAACTGCAATAGCTGGCCCCTGGACTAGCTAGAGGGAATATCATTCACCACTGGTTTTATCAAAACCTATTAGCTGGTATGGCCTGCTGATTGCCACAGACCTCTTCGTTCAGGTGATAAAATTAAGTTTAGGGTAAGAGCCTTAATTTTTTTTCCCCAGTGTCAGCTATTTCCTTTTTCTTTCTTTCCTCCCCATTTCATTTCATTGCTGTTCTCACTGGATTATGAGAGATTTGTGAATCTAACAAGAAATCTTATTTCTCCCCAGAATTAAACCTGATGCTCTGTACAGTTGAAAATTGTTCATTACTCTTTCTGCCTGTGAAGACAGTTTTTCCAGAGGCTGTTTCTTCCGCTAGGAAGTAGGAGATTCACATGGTAGCAATCAATCCCTCTTACATTGTTTCCTTTATGAATAAGATCTCTGTCCCAATTTATTCAGCTTCTACCTAAGGTGAAATAACTGACTCGACATTAATCCAAGTCTGACAGAATCCAGACATTTTGTTGTTGGGTTTGAGTTGTTTTTTTTTTTTTTTTTTCATTCTGGGTGTGATATTTCTGAGCTTAAGTCATCGTTTTTTCTCCATAGGTTCAACCTTCAGTCTCATTGCAATAAATCTCTAATTTATTTTTTATGTATGATGCTGAGAAGGTATGTATCAAAATTGCAATTCTCTGCAGTGAGAAAGGGACACAGGCATCAGTTTTTTATAGAAAGAGAAGAGAAATAAGACACTTTTTTCTCAGTCTGCTTGCACAGAATGATTCGATATCAGTTTATGTCTAACAGCATATCCCGTGAATTTAGCAGATAAGGTGAATAAAGCAGAACATAGCTTAGTAAAGAGGTTCAGTGACAGTTTTTCTGTCATGCAGAACAGTTTTTTAATTAAGGAGAAGAATAAAAATAATCTTTGAGATTTGTCTGAAATGTAGAAAGAATAGGCTGGAGGAAAATAATCAATCATCCATTTGATGTAGGCAACAAATGGGCAATAAGCTACAACCTGTGGCCTGTACAAATCTCGTGGATTATTTTATTTCCTATAAACCTCTGCTTTGGCAAAGAGTCTGTAATCTACTCTTCCTTTTTGACTAAAGAGTTATGTCTGTTTATAGGTATTAAATAGAAGGAATTATCTCCTGCTGCAAAGGGGTTGACTATTCTGAAACCCTCAGTGACTGTTTGGATCAATAGAGATCTCTGCAAAAAGAGAAATTTGATCAGGGTCTGTGTTAAAATGTCTTATGCCCAGGTGGATCTTCCTTCATTGATTAAAGTATCACCATTAAAGCATCACATAAATGTAACACTAGAGCCAGTGTTACTGCAAGTGCCTTGCTGAGTGGTATCTCCATTCATTTATTTTCCGTATGCTCCTTAAAATAAAAATTAGAAAAAGGAAAAAAAAAAAATCACATGGTGAATCCATACATGGATAAGCATTCAAAGGAGAAAAGTAACTGGAAATTTTGATGACATTTGATCCACTAACACATTATTTATCCATCTTCATGTGTTCAACACCTCATTAGACTCACTGGACTTTACGGAGATGAAACTGGGGACTGTGTGGACTGTACTATCCCATATAGCCAAGTGCTAGATTAAAAAGAGAAGAAAAGTTAGGGAGAAAATTGCACCTAGACTTGTAGAAAGTATTAACAGAATCATTGTTAAAGTGTGGAATAATTCATTTGCTTGCTAATACTGAAACCTTGGCAAAATACTGTGTCTAGGATAAGAATGTAAAGACTGACAGCATAAGGAATTAAAAAGAGCCTAAGAAGTGATGTAAAGTACTTGGTATACTGACCTGTAAAGACTGATTGAAATGACTGAGTTTCACTAGGTGCAGCAAAGGAGACACTGAAAGAGGACCAGAGTTTCCCCAGAAGCCAAGCTTACTACAATTGGTCTGTCAGTCATTCTCTCTCTTTGTTATTTGATTGGTTTGTTTAGAGAAAGAACTGATAAAATATAATTCACAGGCAAGCAGTTATTAAGGAAAAATTTCTGTCTGCAAGGCTATAAACAGGCAAACATTTTCTTCAGGAGTTTATAACTTCTCTTAACTGAAGGTTTTTGTAAAAAGGAGGAAGACTAACAGCTTTCTGGATATACGTTTGGGCATATTTATTCTTTCATATAGGACAGACTAAATAGACTTCTTGAAGTTCTTTTGAAGCAAATGTGTTTAGAACTTTTTCTATTCAGACTGTGTGAAAACCTGATGTTTGATACAGTCAGATTGTCATGAAAAAACTTGTTTTAAAGTTTATTATTGGGACTCTCTAGTACAGCAAGAGTATTCAGATGGTAACATTGATAATCTATATTTAGAGATGTTTTAAGATTGTTTTTAAGGCCAAAAAAATGTCCTTAAAGTAATTCTTAATAGTTTCTTGTAGTCATTTCCTGATTTTTCTATCCCTAAATCAACAATAGTATAAATTCTGCCTTTTAATGTTAGGAAGCTAGATTCTTTTAATTTCCCTTTTTTAAGACTGGCTTTGTTCATTTCCAATAGTCTCAGCATGCTATTTCTTCTGAATGGATAGATTAATTCTTTTTCTACAGAAGATATTGTACTACATCAGACATCTATTTCAAACTAGTAACCTTTGAAGTTAATTTTTGTTTCTCAGAGATCTTTCTAATCTTTCCTTTTAAATGGAGAGTTGACAGCAAGAAAAAATAATTTCTATCCTTTGTTATTATTCTCATATCTATCATATTCATATCTATCTATTCTCATATCATCATATCTATCCAAATATTTATATTGTTTGAATTAAAATATTTCTTTATATGTGATATGAACTGATGATAATTTTTAGCAGCCAGAAGCAATGTTTAAATCCCTCAAAACACTAAGTATTTTTTACTACTGATACATAGACCATTAGTCTTCATTTTCTACTGATTGTTTAGTTACATAGCACTACTTAATTTGGGGAGAATTGCAGTGGATATGATTGCCTTTTCCTGATGGAATAAACAGAGTGATAGTCTGGAAAAGTGGGAAAGTTGAGCCAGGCTTGGAATCTGTCATTACATAGTGTCTTGCAAGCACTCCTGCCCTGAGCTGCAGATCTTACCTGACCACCTTACTTGCAAAATTAGAACAAGTTTCAGACCGAATAAAAAACACATCAGTGAAGTCATGCATGAATCACAAAAGGTCTGCATGAGGAGAGGGCTTCTCACAACAAACCCTCTATGTTCATTAGTCTTTAAGGGAATTTCCTATCAAGGCGCTCTCAGCCACACAGCAAAAACTTCTGATCTCAAAACCTACGTGCATCTTCACACACTCTTTCAATCTTTTGTTCTTCCAGGAAGATGTCTGAAAGATAAAGCTAAGGAGAAGAGTGATAATGGTTTAGGATAACATGTCTATCTATCCTGAAGGAAACAAAGGATAATAGAAAAAGCCACACACAAAGTTTTGGATTAATTTTCAGCATTTCTGAAAGCAATACTATTCTCTTTTGATAGAGCATTTATTTTTCTCTTAGATGTATGTCTCTATTTTCTGTAGATAAACACTCCATTTTTTGTGAACTCAGACTTAAAACAGTTGTTATATAAAAACTCTGAGCACTGTACAAATCTCTGACCAAAGAAACCATTCTTGTCTGTCTTATATTTAAGAGAGGAATTGATATAAAATGTTGTGTAATAACTTGAGGTAAATGAGCTCAGATATGATTAGGGAAAAAAATAGACTGTGTAAGGTTTTTAAGAAGATGTGCTAATGGTAGCAAACTTGTTCTGCATACAGAGAATTTTGCTATATTTTTGGTGTTGCTGTTAAACTACAAACTCGAATCTGTGTTTTCCTGAAAGGTCAGTACCTTCCTCCAGAGGAAGCAACTGAACTGGAATGATGTTTTGGATATTTCAGTCTTAACATTGACATCAGTAATAAAAGCTTTTCCTGCTGATGATTATTTCATTTCTGCACTCTTTCAACCTTTGTTTTTTTTTTTTTTTAAATGAATTACAAAGTTTGCATTATTTATCACATCATAAACCTCAACATACTAATGTGTATAGGTTAGGATTTAAAATCTAGAATATGAAAACACATTGCCATTGTGGAAAAAATAGACATTTTCATTTGCTAACAAGATCTTTTTCTCATTACTTGTATACAGTAAACAGCACTTGAAAATGTCATTGGATTTGTTGGGCTTGGATCACTATATAAAAGTAGTTTCAAGAGGTCAGGAACTATTTCAAAGGCATTTATCTTGATATAACACCCTATTAGGGGATGGGCTTCAAGATGCCACTGCGATCAGGAAAGCAAAGACAGTATCATTTGAATTTTTAAAAGTATAGTTAAGAGTTTGGTGGAAGAGAAGAAATAACAGAAAAGCTCTCTCAACTTCCAACTCTTTCTAGTGATCATTATATGAAGCTCTGAATGATGACTTGTCTGGAATTTACCTATTTTGCACAAAAAGATATCAGGAAATGAATGGTTGATTTCCACTATTCAATCATCCATTAGACACCTCTGAAAGTTAACTGCAGGCTATTATCAGATAAAGACAGAGAGTCAAGGTTAAAATAACTTGTGGCATATCCGTTTTTTTTGTCAAATACTCGTAACAGAGTTTAATTTCTGTCCATAAAACAATCAAACAGGAAATAGTTCCTTCCTTTTTACAACAGTCTAGTAATGAATAACTGTCAGAAATGCAACATTTCCACAGGTTGTGGTGATAGTTGCCACAGGGAAATACATTATATTTTCATTCAGGTCTTTATTCTCAAATGAAAAAGAAATTAATACATTGGCCTACCAAGATGATGGTGTTTAGCTTTAGGTAAATCTTCCATGATAATTTATTATTTTATTAACAGACCTTTGATTTATCTTGACTTGATTGACTTCTTGCTTCTGTCACTCAGTTTCAGCTGATACTCCTAACAATAGAGACTGAAAAAAGTCCCAGAGTTGTTAGAATCTGTTCTATAACTGGCTTAATGATACACTTGGCTGGCATTCTGATAACCACAAGGAATGGAGAAATCTCTTGTGTAAAAATAATAGTCTTACTGTAGCAACTGCCTCTAAAAACTTATAAAAACATCTCAGTTCTCTCTCACATGATGGATTACTCTCTCTGCTATCACTTGTGTTTTGGGATAAAGCAGACGACTAGATTCACTATAAAAGCAATATGTACTTTCCCCCTGCAGGAAATGAACAATACCTAAACAGTAAAGCATTTAATCTATACAATAATATTTTTGGAGAACAGACCTGTTCTGGAAATACATTTTCCCTTTAGTAGTGACAGAAGGCCTTTGTGCAGAGTCCTATAAAAATATGAGTTGTATAGATACATGCTTTGAGTTGCAATGAAGTGTCTTATCTTCAGTATGTTCATCATCACTTCCAGATACTTAAGAAAAATAGGTTCTCTTTAATAATGCTCAGAATGGCTAATTTGGTTTTGTTCCATTCAGTGAACTCTTGTGTTTATTAATTGCTAGGACTCACTATATGCTAAAAGCAAGGCAAAAAGTCATCTTAACTTTTAGCTATCAATTCCTTAATGTTGAAGTCAGGCTGCAATTAGAAGCTTCATCATAACAACTATTGAACAGCATAGCTTTGAACTCCTAAAGTTTTACTGTGACAGGGATAGTCTTATTCTCTAATGAACTCCTACAGAAAGGAACATAATGAAAATGAGAGGCAGCGCTTGACACTGTAAATTGTTCTTTTTTTTTAATATGACAGTTTCTTAAACCTTAGCATTTTAAATAGATAAATGTGAAGACAACAGTAGATTTTTGTGGGTAGAACTTGAGATAAGTTTCAAATCAGAAACTTGCTCTGCTGGTCTAAGAAGTTGAAGACTAAACTCCATTCTGAGCAATCTCCTCAAAGATCTGAAAATCACAGCGTCTGAAAACATTTTGTTTTGGTATAGCTTAGCTACTAGCTCGTGTTTTACATAATATGTGCAGCTTAGACTCTTATTTTCAAATTCTGTCTGACTTCCCTATTTTCCTAGAAAAGTATTTGATTTCATAGTAAAGAACAGTTTTCCCGCTACTAAAAATGCAGTACATCAAGATAATGACAGTTACAAACGTAAGTCATCACATTCTCTTAGCACATAACACATCCATCAGAATGTGATTTTTATCTGTAGTGTTCTTCATTCCCTCTCAGAAAAGCACAGGCCAGAGTCATAAACTGTACTTTCAGCAAGTGCTGACAGAGAAATAAAGATGTAGCGGAAACAAGTTTCAACATTAAATAGCCGTGTTGTTTTCTTTTTATATTTAAGTAGTTAAATCTGATTTAATCCTTTTATTATTTTTATTCTAAATGGCTACAGCTTAACTGTAAGGATATTTAATTAGCTTTGCTGATTTTATCTGCTTTTACAGCCTCATTTATTGTAAAATTTGCTTTTTTTCTCTCCTTGCTTTATTTTTCACCACTCTAGTATATAGTTCATCTTCTCTTGTTATTTTTTATTTGCCAGAGAATTTTACTATACCAAGCTGCAGTTAAAAAGAACACTTTTATAAGCAGGCAACCTAATGCTGTAGTTAGATGAAGAACTTCAACTGACTTAATTTGGAGTGAAATCAATCATTTTGACACCGTGAAAATCCTCAGTGCCCATTTTCCCAACTGCTGCAAATGCATTATTGCTCTCCATCAAATTTCATTTTCACATGAGCGTACATCGACATTTTACCTGTATTCATACATTAGGGTTTTATTGCTCTATACTAAAAGTTTACTTTTCATAGTTTTGGTATTCATCTCTGAAATCTTCTCTTTGAATTAATATATTATTACTCTAACTTCTGATTTCTTCAGCTGTCTGTGTTTAAAACAACAAAAACTGTGCATTTGTCATGCCAAAGTATATGTTGAGTATTTGATGATCAAATTTGATTTTTGCTTACACCTCATTAATATATTTTCTTAGGATTCTACACATTCATGGGTGCTGTAGTTCCTTGTGCTTCCATATTCATAAAGAAACGTGGTTTTTCTCAGGTAAATAAAGCCAATCAGCAACTTTATTATGCTCTGCAAGAAAATTCCACAGGAATAATGGCCTCTCGTTTTTAAGTATTTGGATGCTTGAAGTCAGCCTTCAATTATATCCTATGTGGAAAATGAGCTTCAGGTCCATGTTTGAGAAGAAAAGGACAAAACCATACTTGGTCTCTTTACAATGTGCGTATTTGTTACACAAACATGCACTCTAAAATCAGAACTTAAATTTGACAGAGCCTGTTTTGGCTGTTAACAGTTAAAACTCTCTAGATAACCCAGCTTCAACAGCTGATTAGCTCATGTGGCCACCAGCTTGAAACTTAGATACTTGGTTAAAATTGAAGGAACCAATCCAGGTTCTGGAGTGCGAACTATCTCCACTGCCTTTCTAGCACATTCATTTAACAAAGCATCAACCATAGGAAAGTTGCCAGACAGCAATGCTTTGCTGTTGCAAATGGAGCATGTTATATATTTGGAAAGAGAGCTGAAGTATCCTGAACAGCGTTTGCATTGGTCTGGAATTCTCTACAAGCTCCAAAACCAGAAAGCACTAAAGCACTGAGAACTTAGCAAGGTAAACTTTGTGCTTATCTTAGAATGACTCTCTGATTTTGCAGTGGGAAGGCAAACATCTGATCCAGAAAATACAAGACAGGAGTGCAGAAGAATCTGGGGGGTGGGGAGGTTCACATTTCAATGCTGGTTTGTAGAGGTCAGAAAGCTAGAAGGCAGTACAAAATAGTGGGCGTTTGTTCTTAAAAGCCTTAAACTTTTGTGAGCCTCCATACAAACTGCAACAACTGAGATTTCCTGCACCCATTAAGTGTTTTGCAAAGCGAAGTGAAGAGAAAAATCAAGTATAGAGTACATCTTTCCCTCCTTTCCTGGTTGAATAAGTGTGAAATTTATATAACTGAGAACTACTAGGAGTTCTTAACTGCTGAGAGCCACTGCTTACTAAAAGTAACCTGAAAGAATATTAAAGCAAAACTACTTTTTCCTTTGTGCTGCCTAAAGTTTTTTTTTTGTATTATGCAGTAAGCCACAAGAATTAAACCCTTCCATAAATAAAGTGAGCAGCCTGTTAGAACTATTTCAATCTGAAGCTTTCTGTTGCTGCAGGAGTGGAGAGCTAAATAGCTAAATCAATACTGAGTACCTCTGACCTCCTCTGCAGGGTCTCAGCGATGCTCTCACACCAAGGGATGCAGATCCAGGTCCTACAGGTGTTGACTGGTCAAGCTTTTTTGTGCTGTTGTCATACAGCCTCAGGCTTCTGAGCAAATTGTTCCTCCAGGCTTCATACCTGTCCTTTAGCATCCAAAGCTGCTGGTAGCTGGGCAGCAATGAGAAATTCAGGGGACACAGACAAATGGATCTGTTGGGCTTATTGCCCAGCAGCCAGCCACAAGGCTAGTCCTGTGCTATTTGGTCAGGGGCCAGGGTAGGGTAGCACAGAGAGATCTACTGTGTGCCTTCAAGATTCAGAAAAATCACCGGCACAGGTGCACTTGTCAAGGAATTGTCCTTCAAAGTGTCCCTTAAAAAAAGATAGATTACTCTAGGCACAAAGATGTGAAACACTTCATCATAATAAGTGTCCTATAATTCAGAGACCAAGATGAGAAAGAACATATTGTTAACCATTTAAAAATGCCAGATGGGAAGTTTAACTTGCTCATTCCTTCTCAGAGTCTACCTATAACTCTCTCACTCTTTCTGTCAAATCTACATATTGAAACATCTCCTTAAAGCATTCGAGAGTGACAACATTTCACAGAAAAGAATTAGCAGATTAGGTAGAATGATTTTGATAAATGATTTGTGTGAAAGCTGAGTGCTCTGAAAGCTACTGGGAGCTATAAGAATAAAGGTTATTCTTCTTGAGATTTACTGCTGTGGTGGATTTGGCCCAGTTGACGGGCAAACACCCACACAGATGCTCGTTCACTCCCAGTGGGACAGGGAGAAAACTTGGAAGAAGAGGAATGAGCTGAAGAGTAGATTTCTTATGAATTGCAATACTGGGAAATATTATATCATTCATCTACCAAACTCAGTAGACTTTTGGTTTTCTATGGTCCTATAGCTTTTGTCACATTGAGCATTGATCACTCAAATCCAGGAATATAGAAAAATAATTTATTCAGGTTTTCTGTGAGTTTTACCGGTTCAATTACTCTTCATTTCAATAATTCAAAAATTAAATAGAGTTTCTGTATTAGAGTACATCATCTACCCCCTCTTATAAGTTTCATTTTGTTATCTTTTGCTAATGTTAACTTTCTGAATTCTTCTCTTTAAGTGATATCAACCCTCGTATTTTAACAGAAAGACAGCATTTCTTTTAACAGTCATTCCTGAACTAGCAGTTGGTTTCTGTTCTGTATATGGAGACTGGAGTTTCATTTGGGCAATGAATGTAAATCTCAGTTAAAACAAGAAGATGTTACTGTCAAGTGTTTATTCAATGCTCTTTCAGCATTGTGACAAATTAAAACTGATAATAGCATATATTGCATCTTACTGAGGATACTTAAGAAATATAAAAATTACTATAGCTTCAGTCACAAGAATCCATGCTTCAGAAAAAAAGACAAATCCACCACGTCATATGGAAAATCGGAAACAGACCCAAATTAAATGACTCTTTTGGGGCAAAGGAAAATGCTTTCTTTCACAGTATAAAGTAGAAACAATATCTAATTTCACTTGATTTTGTTTTACAATTTAAGGTAAGTTTAAAAATTGATTGTTTTTTTTCCTGGTACCACTGCTGTGAAAAATATTATCACAAACGGGATTGTACTTGTCTGTACCTTAACAGTTGATCAGACTATGGATTTCATTTATCAATCTATAGAACTGTATGATTCCATTACTATTTCAGTAATATCCATAATTTTTCAAACTGTTATCTGTAAAAAAGATAATGGAATAGCTTTTCAGACAGTGAGGTAGCAAAAACCTGTGAAATCCCCAGACTTTATTGGCTCAGATGACAGAAACACAATGTGTTGTGGGAGTGGGCTAGAAAGTTGTGCTTCTGAAGCTATCTGCTTCAGTCTAGGAAATATTGCATCCAATTTAATTTTGGGAATTATTCTTACTGGGAGATGAACCTAAATGTGATTTATTTTATTTTGGTTTGATTTGTGGGTTTAGTTTTGTCCAAGTTAAGCAGCAAAATGCCACAACCTAGTGAAGCTTTGACTAGGCCACATGAGACTTGAAAACCAGTAGTAGTCAATATGGCAATAAGTTTTCCTTCTGAGCTTATCGCCCAAAAAAAAAGCCTACTTCTTTAAGCAATATTTTATTGTCACCTTAGAACTCCTGAAATTTTACTTCAAGAATCCTCTTTAGCAACCTGTTTGTGTGCAGTAATTATTGTGAAATGTGTGATGAATATGTTTCACCTTTCTCTACAAATAAGGAAGAAGCTCTGATGCTCTTAACTAAGGATATTATTTTTTCATTCAGTCTAAATGAACACAAAAAGTATCTACTTTATCTAAGATAATCAACTGATAGAAGTTTCTGAGTGTACTGTAACTAAGCAAAATGTTTTAAACATGGTGAGTCATTTCTTTCAGAAAGGATAGCTACAACTGCTAAGCAAATATCCATGGAAAGATTTAAGTCTCTGTAGACCCTGCAGAAAATATCACACTTTTTAAATCAGAAGGAAATGTTTGTACTGTATTCACAGAACTCAAAACAGATTGAAAGACTGAATTGGTTGTTCAGCCCTTTTGTCCTAAGAAGTGAGTCTTTTTTAATATGTCATAGAATCAGTGAAAGCCAGGAAGTTTAAATAACACTTTGTCATCAGTACTATTTAGAAAAGCATAGAGCACATTCCCATTGCAATGGGGTCGCAGAAAAACTTAGCAGCTAAACATCAAAAAAAAAACCTCTCTTAACTGTGAGGAAACTAAGTCTTGCAAGAGTTCTAAAACTTGTTAATATTTCATGGAGTACCTTAAGACCTGAGACCTAAGTTCATTTTATTAACAGAATAGCGGAGGATAGCACATTTTTCTTCCCAGAAATGATTGCTATAGAATGATATATTTCCTTCCTTAGCTGCAGATTTTTCAGCAACTTAATGACAGAAAATATGTAAAAATAACAGTCAGAGGGAAGCACATGAAATAAAAACGTTAACCTCAAACCCTTGAGTTTAGCCACATTGTAACCCACTGTAAACAGTTCCTTATCAAGAAGGGGATTAATGTATCTTTTCTGTAGGTGGTGTTATCACCTACGCTTACGACAGCATGCTCAGATAACAGACATTTACAGAACTCGAGCCGAATAAAACCAGGCAGATACTGATGTGAATGCATTTTTCTTAGCTGGACAATTAATGACTTGCTGTCCAAGTATTTTAAAAAATATTATGGTGTGAGTGATCTCATGTACTGATTTTGGTTTCCCCTATGCACTCAGAATCTCAAAGGACAGTCCCTACAGCTGGTCTTGCTAAGCCTGTGGTGATTTGGTAGCTCTGCACAGACACAGGCCCTAAGCCAGAGAGTGTGAGCTGATTACAGTCATGCTGTATGTAAGGTTCCAGTTTTGAGCTCAAATCGGTCCTCATCCTGTACCAGACTTTAACTTGCTTAGAGGATGACATTTCTCAAGCTGAGGAAAAACACCCATGGAGAAAGCACGGATAGAAGTTATCCAAGGTAAATTCAAACTCAGTCTTAAGGCACCATAATGCCATATTGAACTAATTAAAGTATTAAAAAACAGTCTGGAAGGAATCTTTTGAGGACCCTTCCAATCTTTAGGATTCTGTGAATCACTATCACTGAATTGGCTAGCTTCAGAAAGAGACTGGGAAAACTGGGTTTAATAAGGATGAGAGAAGCTTTGAGGAGATCTAACTGCAGCAACCCAATACATTGAGATTATGCAAAACAGAAGACCTAAAATAACGTCAGAGCTGCAAAATGAAGAGGCTGTGTGCATAGGGTGCAACAAAGAAGTTCCTCTTTGGACACAAGGAAAAAATTGCAGTGGTCCTGGGCAACTAGCTGTAGGTGGCCCTGCTTTAGCAAGAGCTTGGACTAGACACCCTCTAGAAGTCCCTACCAACCTGTCTCTCCATGATTCTGCAGTACATGCTATGTTAAAAACAAACAAAAAAAAATCCTGGTGCAACACAGGTTAATCCTGTGCAGGTTTTTTTTCATAGTTACTGCTATAAATTACCTGAATGTCAACAATTTATACTATGCAGTGATTTTGTCCAATTTATAAAGTACTAAAGTTTTACTACACAGTTATTGTTCATTACCTTACAATTAATTGCATGTCTTTTGGTGAAAAACAAGGGTACTGAGCTTCATAGGCTTTAATAGAATTTGTCTTTAAAAGCAACACTTGTTTTAGTCGCAGTAAGGCATTATTTAAAGTAATAGTGAGAATGACTTGCTAGGTTCCTGAAAATATTATATAACCAAACTTTAAAAATACACCTAACAGCCCCTTCTTCCATCTCTGCACCACAGCAATCTTTTCTCCCATACTCAGTGAAAATACATGAGAAAAAAAAAATAAATCTGAGCTTCAAACTAAGATTCAAGTTAAATGCACTTGGCAATAACAATTTATTTCTTGTTTGAACTCTAATAAACAGAGTTCTATCAAGGTTTGGTAGTAATTTAAAGAAATACAAAATGATAATATCTGCTGGTCCCCGTGTCAGTATCAGCAATGCAATTAAATAATTGTACTCTTCTACCTTAAGCTGGAAGTAATGTTTTCCCTGGAGTAATTAATGTTCAAACAGAAGCAAAAACAAATACAAACCAAACAACTGTATGTGATATGATTAAGATAGTCTTTGGTTTTATTTTTCTAATAGTATTGTTTGTATAAAGCAAAGGCTCAAATGAACATCTAAGTCTGTTAGTTAACAAGAACCTCAACTACAGTAGTTGTCTAGCAGTTTGCTGTCTGAAGAACTTTAAACTTCTCCTAAGTCCTCCCTTTGCTGGTTGGGGTTATTTTTCTTTCTTTTAATAATTCTGGGTGAGATAAACCAGAAGGATAAGCAAAGATTTTCTAAGAAATCCATAGGTAATTCACCAAGGTACACAACTTAACAAATGAATTTAATAAACAGATGGGCTAATAAAGGATAGACTTTTTTTCTGAATAAAAATTTTTTAATAGCCTTACTTTAGGATTGTGCTCATTTATGTCTCCCTTGATTATTTCTTGGAAATATTTTTACTACAAATGAAATCAAAGGATAAAACAAACACTTTCACATGTCACATTCATTACTATAGAGGCATGCCAACAGACCAAAATTTTATTTTGTCTACATCATTGCCAGCAACAGCAGGAACAGGGATGAATCCATGTTGGTGTTTTTATGGGCAACAAATAACCAGTTTCACTCTTTCTTTTAGAAATAGCAGTAATTAGACAGTGGCAGTCCAACAGGGCATGGGTAGGTACATAAGAAACATGACTAGCTGAGGACATTAATACAGGATATATTTCTCTATGGTTATTGAGATCACAGGATATTTTATGTATCCAAAGTTGTTAATATGCAAGTCTAAATTTTTTTGTCAAGTCCCTGTTGAATTGTTTTAAATCATAAGAAAATCCTTCCTGGGTGACTACCTCAATTCAGAATTCCCAGGTTCATTTGACAGTTCTGAAACCTTTTCTCATAGTAGGTTTCATACTTTATGGACTTCACTGCATGTGTAATGAAACACCTCAGGAGATGATGGCTGAACAACTCAAGATCTATTTAATTATGAATGAATGACTGAAAGTGAAAGGGTAAATATGTAAAAGACACATAGTTGCTGAAGAAGAATAGTGCCAATGGTTCCCTTTTCTAAGTAAGAGCTTAATACTTAGGTTAATTATTCATTTGTGAATGGTCTCAGAACAAATAGACATTGGATTATCTACACAATAACACACTTCCCGTAAAATTACTGGAAAATGTGTCCACAACTAGACAAGCAGAATACGATATTCTTACAGTACTCTTGTAGGAAATAGGACATGTAAGCTTGTATTCTCTCACTTAAAGAAAATAACTGACTAGACCTTCAGAAGCCACAAGTGGCATTAGTAACATTAGAACATTCGTAACCAGTAGTGTAAAACAGGAGACATGCTCTGCTCTTTGAAAGAATGGACATGTGATGAGGCTACTCTGACAAGAAGTTCTTGTCTCTGTCTTTCTAAGCTGGACACCTCTAGATCTTGCAGAATCACATCTCTAGTCCCTCATCCGAACCTATACCAGTAATCTTCACAGGGAAAGGGCAAAAGTGAATAAATGGCAAGACTTAAACTTTACCATTTAATTCATAGCATATTCCTTGTACAACTTTGGCCTGTTCCAGCTAGTAGTGTCCATGCCAATGTGCAGTTCAAGGGATGATATGGACTAAAAGCTCTTCCCTTCTGGTATTTTCTGTATCGCTTGACAGGGAGTGCAGCATTGTGAACATGTCTCTTATCTCTAGATGTTCCAAACACTAAACTCTGTAGTTATCTATGTCTCTTCCACTCATGAATTCCTCATGTCAATTCATAATGCTGGATATGGCAAGATTTGCCATCTACTGAGAAGTGACAAGGTTACAGATGTGTTATTCTCACGTTGTCAAAGACATAAAATCCAGTTCACCAGGATATTCCTCAGGTTTCAGAGTAAGCACTCTGATTGGGATCATGGTTTCCACAGATTTGACACCCAATACTGTAGTTTTAGCCCCAATTCAAACTAAACATCACTCTTAGTAAATTTGAACACATTTCACTCCTCAGAACAGCCCAACAGTCCTAAAACCTTCTCAGATTGGTACAATAAAATCTAAGGCTTCACATTTCAAAAAATCTGAGCCACTTTCTCTTGTCACCATAGGCCAAGAAAGGACCATCTCTGGATATATTGAGACAACCAGGACACAACTTAAGTACTTTTCTATTTACAGTAACAAAAAAAAAAAAAATATGCCCAGGCAGGTAGGCTGCTTCACGTCTTATTACCAGCTCAGCAGGAAGAAGGAAATCTAACTTAAGTATTCCCACTCATTTGTTTTTTTGTGGTTTAATACTTTCCAAGTAGTTCTAACCCCAATTCCTGGGTTAGAACCAGAACTTCTTAACCTCCTAGATAGGAAGAGACTGGTATATGAAATTGAGCATAGCTGGGGGTGTGAGAGCAACCATTCTTACATATCTATGTGCTTCCATTTTTTAAGGAAGCTGTTTGCCTTCCTGAGAAAATGAGGTGAATTCGGTGTTCTGCTCTCTACTTCTATTTCTCTTCTATTCATTTGTGACTGGGGCATTGAACCTCTCAATGAATTCTTCATTTTACTTTTATATAAGGATATAAATACACAGTACAATTGTGCCTCTCAGATTCACAGTTGAATGAAAAGCTAAACTGCTATATATTTTATGTGACACTCAATTTGGTAAGCTAAGCAGTAGTGTAAAGTGGTTTGAAGGTCTGCTTGATCTGAAAGATAATTGCAAATACTCCCGAGACTTTTAAGAATTGTGATTTATTACTGGGAAGTTTATAGCTAAATCATTAATAATATTCTGAAGTAATGCAAACTCTTGCCTGTGATAAAAGGATCCATAAAAACAGTGTTAGTGTTTTGTGACATGATGAAATGACAGCTTTCACTTCAGGGTATGTAAATTGCTGTAAATATAGTGTGACACCTTTGCTTTGCTGTAAAAGTTTTCCATCTAAAAAGACGTCCAGTCTCTCCTGATGCTCAGTAAGACAAGCAAATATTTTGGTTCCTGAGAAAAGTAACAGGGAACTAGTATCTCAATTTGCTGCTTTAGACAGCTTGCTTTTACTCCCCTGACACTAGCAGGTATGGAACATAAGACAACAATAAAAGGTGGAGAATACAAAATGCAACAGTATTTACAGAGGTTACCCAGAGTAGTCAACAAACAAGTGGTAAAACTGCTCTAAGAGTGAGCAGGATGGAAGCTAATTTATCAATGGATTGAGATTAATGAGATATAAAATGACTAGGCAGATAAGGGCCCTAACTGAACTGAAAATGGCTGGGGAAACATAGGCTCCACATGGTTCCCAGTGCACTTTCCCTTTCTTCATGGAAGCACTCAGAAAGAGGCTGTTAAAAAGAGTGTGGGAGAAAATGAATGGCTCAGGAACAGGACGGCCTCATTCCAAGGTTCAGGGAAGACTGTAGTGCTTTGTTTCTGGCTTTTTTAAGTCTCTCTCCAGGTGGACAGACTTCTTGGTTCCTCCAATACATCTTTGATAACCATCCCAGGAAAGTACAATATTATCATCTGAAACTTACTCATATAGAGATATTAAGCAGTTCATTAATTTGGGGGAAGTTAGTATCTGACTTGAAGGAGAATAAACATTTAATTTGGGGAAACATGTTTCAAGTGATTGGCACAAACAATGGAAACTCCTTCACACACACACACACACCAGTGGTTGGTATTAAGATACAACCCTTGTTTACTTCCAGCTTTAACCTCTCTCCCCTCAAAATTTTGCAGCAAATTTGCCCCAAGTCAAAGACAGAAGCATGTTACAGTATTGCATGGGGCACGGGCTCCCCTCCAGGGGCACAGCCAAGGCCTGTCCCACCACTCCATGTAGTGTCCCATGGATTTAGCACTTCCTCAGAGACAGGTCAGGAGCATGTGGGAAGTTGTATGGGACTGGAGACACTCTCCCCAAGGGGATGATGAGGGAGAGAGTAGGTCCCAGTTGCACTACCTCTGAGCTGGTCATGAGCTTCAGCAGCCTCATAGGAGTGAGGATGAGTCCAAGTCCCTGACACTTAACTCAGTGCTACACAACACAGCAAATAAGGCAATAAGACCAGTGTCCAGCTCCTCATTGTATCAAAATAACGGCAGCAAACTCCTCTTGCTGCCACTCTCCTTCAGGAGAAGTGAAGGATTCCAATCTGCTTTCTGTTTCTAGCAAATTAATTGTTTTCTACTTATTATTAACTCATTTTCATTTCAAAAATAATCTTTTTTTTGAGAGTACTTATTTAACTACTTCTCTTTGTTACTGTTTACAATGAACTTTAGAACTTGTATAGGCCAATGAATGCCTTTCGTTTCCCTGGAATGTTTTCAAATATTTTCTGTAAACCTTAATGCTGAGCTTACTTTCTGCTACACTAACGCTTGCCAGAACAACAACAAAAAAAAGTTTATGATAGTTCATATGATACTTTTACCACCTCTAAAACCTTTGAATACTGATTGATTTTGTATAAAAGAATAATATTGACAGGTGGAAGGAGGAGAAAAAGGGCTAGATTTGCAATCATATTGAGGTATTCTTTCCCAGAATAGACTAGGGGAAAGGGGTGGGGGGTGTGGGGGGAGAGATATGTGTTACCTTTTTATCTTAGAAAAATGCATATCCATTCCATCAAAGCAGATAGATAATCATTAGAAGAGAGGGAATTAGGTTTTCCTTCTTCACCATAATTGTTTCAATTTAGCCTGTAACATTAATGAAGCTCAGTAACAAGGACAAGGATGTAGAGTCTTAAAGAGCTGTGACTATAACAACAGCAATTTTATTACGGAATTGAGTGGGGCCAATGACTCTAGAGGACAGAGGTTGTTTCTTCTTTAGGTTGGGATGCTTTTGGTGCAAGCCATGCAGTATTATAAATAGGATACTTCACAGGATTAAAATGAATTTAGCTTTTGAGCATTCAATGAGGGTTTCATTTGTACATGTAAAGGCACCCAAAGGATTGGGTAAAGTGTTACTATAAAATTCCAGACACAACAATAAAGATGGCATCTTTTCCCAGGACAGAATTAGGCTCTTAGACTTTCCTAGTTGTAAAATATGTTAACCAAAACTATAGAAAAGATAAGAGAAGGTAGAATTATGCTGTAGAAAAAAAAAAGCATTTCTTCAATTTAAACACAGAGCTATAATTATACTGCAAAACAAATATTGTCTCTTATCTATGACCAAGATATTAAGCCAGCCAACATTGGATGAACATCTGTTATATAAGTAACTAACGTTTGAAAAGTCATGGTACTTCAGTTTATATACTCTTTAACTTTGTCTCTGTTAGGAAAAAGAAAATGATTATAAAATAATTTTCTCTCTTATGTAAAAATAGACAAGGTGTTCTTTTCTTTGAATGTGATACTCTTCTTTTGCCTTGAAACACTTTCCTTGCAGTTAAATCTAAGCTTTTTAACTGAAATTCAGACAAGCTTTAAAACATAGATCTTGGCTTTTATTTTAGCTGTTTCTTCTAGCATTAAAAAACAAATAAATGGATTTAATCTTGCATTTGTAGCTCTAGGATTTAATTTCTTATTCACTCTTTTTCACATGGCTTTGCCAACTTCTTCACAGAGAAGCTGGGTTATTGCTAAACCTTCTCTCCATCACTACTTACATATTGCAAAGAGACAGACTTACTTAGGAAGAATAACCCCATCACAAGCATCTTTGAAGATGGCTTAGCAAGAAGAGGAAGAGAAAGTGTGAGAGAGGATATAAATGTGTAGCTGTCTAATTAAGAAGTCATATAGGAGATTAGAAACTGATTAGGAAAGGCAAAGGAGAATACAGAGTAGTACAATTTCAGTAGAACATATTGTCTAACTATTCCTCTCCTTATTTGTATTCAACATATGAAGACCCAGAGAAAAATACTATCTCCCTGATGAGCTGTTAACATAGCCAGTATTACCAATGAATAGATAATAACTTCCTTCTAACAGTGGGGAAGAGTCATTTTCAGTATGTGTTAGTATGTATAAGTGTATATAAACACACACACTAATAATGCATTCATATGAATATTTATTACTAAACTACAATATCATCTATACTACTAGTATGGTGTAGATGTGTTAAATGCACATACAAGCAAACCCTGTATGTGTTTGTATTTACATAAAAAAATACATGCACTTTTGCCTTTGAAAGCACAGCTAGCAACAGTTACTTGGAAATGCAAGGACAAGGCTATAACCTGTCTGAAACTCTTCTCATTGAAACTCCGTACATGATCTGCCTCTAGTACACCAGTAGCTTGTTGCTGGAACAAAATTGACTAAATCTAAACATAGAAAGGGATGGAGAAGAGAAAAATGTTCAACTGTTCCTCTTCCATAAGTGCCAGACAGTCCTAGCAGTACTAGCTTACAGATTCCCCATTTGCTTTAACTGATCTCTCAGTCTGAAAATTAAGATTTCTACTGCTCATTATTCAGAATTTAGGAACTATGAAAATACTCAGGAGACTTCACAGACAAAACCACCTGTTAGTTAAAGCAAGAGTGAAATAATTCTTTTGTACGCTTAATGTTTGATGGGCTTTTAGGCTTCTTCATCTTTTTGTAGCCAGTTGAAGTTTCCAGAACAAATTTTAATGAAGTGATTACTGTCAAACACTTAAGAATTATTTTGAATAGGAAATGGACTTCAGTTTGGAGATGTTCAAAAAAGAAGTTAAACAATACGTTTCCTGAAGTCTCTCATTTCTGCTAGGGAACTCCTTAACCCAGTAAGATCTTTTTTCCTCAAGCCTGCTAGCCACTACCCTGCCTTCTTGAGCTCCTCAAATTGCTTCCCAGGGAGTCAGTGATGCAGGCAAGAAAACCCTGTGGAGGGATACATAGAGATCTGTGTAGGGCAGACTACAGAAGTATGTGGCCTTGCAAGAAGAAAAAGAGGAATTCAGCAGTCAGGCAAATGAATGGCTACAAAATAGGGAAAGTGAAACTTGGATGTGATAGTGGCTAATTTGGAGGGCAGCAAGGGATGAATGAAACTCTTAAAATGCTTAATAATGCTATGTACTAGTAGAGAAAGGGTAACGCACAAGTCTGAGAAAAAGTGTTCAACAACTGCATTGGCTATAATGTCTGGATATATTTCACAGAAACATTGAAGTATTAAATGGTTCTCCCTCTCCCTGCATAACATGCTGAAAGACTTAAATACAATCCTGACTTCCAAAATGATGCAGTATAACAAAGGGGTCTTTGCCTCCAAATGTGTATTTTTAAAAAGACAGGATTGTCAAATAAAATTGTTTGTTCCATTCAGTTTGGAGCTGTGCAGGTCTGTTAGTTGCACACTGGGGAGTCGTATAAGTGTGCAGACAAGATTAATCAAGTGTGTGAATCCGAAGAACTTGTGAAAGTAATTTGGATAATAACATTTGAGGCTTTCAGAGACAAGAACAGAGATTGTCTTCCCTGTTTCTTCTCAGCTACTCTGTAACTTACATCACAGGTGAAACAAGCTTGCTTTTGAATTTACAAATGAAGTTAGTTTTAACCACTTGTCAAGCCAGAATGGCTGGCATAAAAAGCTGTGTGGATTCATTAAAAAAATCATGGAATGTCATAGAATGATCAAACATCATGGAGCATGCTGCAGTTGTTTTTCAGAGAAAAATGCTTTCCAAATGAAACTCCAGCACCACTTGCTGACAACCTGTATGTTCCCTTGGATCTCTAGTTCAATCCATTTTCTCCAGTACAGTTTAGGTTGGGAGGGCTTCAAGCTGTTGTGATTACAATTATGTGGTTAAGTCACTTGAAGCATATGAAAGTTCGCAGAATTTCTGCCTTGTTTATATAAACCTTAATTTCATGAAAGAAGTAAACGATGAGGATTTACAGGCAAAGTTATTCCTTTTCCTTCTCTGCTTTCCTAAGACTGGATGTAGATTTAACTGTAACTGTCAAGCTTTGAAGACTTCCCTTGCAAATCACCTACTTGTGCCGTACTTCAAATGCAAAGAAAGGATTTACAAATCAAACTCAATTTAGGACTTATTGGGATGATTTGTAAATTAATCATAAGAATTACATATAGAAGGTAAGATTTATAAGCCTAAAGTAGGATTATGAAGTATGATGTTGGATTAGTAAATCTATTGTATGAATGTAAATACTTCTTCTCAGACTTCTAAAGCTATTACATTTTAGTTAAATCACGTTTAAACTAATGATGCCTAAATCAAAACTGAGTAATGTACTTCTTTTAAACCTATTGGCAAGATAGGACTAAATTGGTACTAAGTTTAAAAAAGGAATATTAATGCATACAATGTATAGGATAAAGTCACTATGGAGTATATTTTACCATTGTAAATGTATAGGAGGAAGAAGGAGTAACATCAAAATAGAAACCTTCCAAAATTTGCTTCAACTTTTACAAAACTGTGCACCTGGAAGTAAGCAGTAATCTAAAGTAATGTATTAATAAGTCACATACAAAATGGTGAGAGGAAGTTGAGAGAAGGTAACTTAATAAAGTGAGGAAAGTATGTGTACAGTGTTTCGACTAAGCAAATTAGAACAGACAATGCAGTGATTAGAAACAGTAGGGAAGTTACATTACTAGTCTGAAAACAACCTTGCCATCCACAGTAACTCTGTGATTTCTTCTTTTTTTTTTTTTTTTGCCTGTCCCCGAGGTCTCAGAGCAACAGAAGTCTAACTTGGTGAGCAACTGGCACCTCATGAGCTGTTTACACCTAAAGAACTGATAGCATGAGCAATTTAAGATTTCTAGCAGCACAGCTTTCTAGGACTCATATAAAGACAAAGTCTTGTAGTAACCTGCAATCATTCAGTAGAAGGTACCATGAAGCAAAAGTTATATTCAGTCTTAAAATGTAAAAGAAAAACAACTAGCAGCCTTATCAGAACAATCTGAGCAATTTGACTCACACTGTGAAAATGTTTGAAGTTTTCCTCTGCTGGCACTCAGATTGCATTTCCTAATTTGTAGCAAGTTGCTCAGATTTTCTTTGTGTTTGTAAACACCCTGCAGAACTTACTTTTATTCTGTTATAAAAATCTATTTGTACTCTGTTTCTAAATAAACACAGTTGATGAGAAGTGAAGAAAAGCCAAAACCAAACAGAGACAGAAAGACCTTCAAAGGGAGAAAGCAAATGAGCAAGAGGCCTTCATTATTGAGAAATAGTAATGGTAGAAAAGTCATAATTCTTTGTAATTAAATGAAATGGATTATCTACATAGGCTCCTTCACACAAACAAGCATCAAGGTTTTCGCATTAAACAAATTAGGTATTCAGCTTCATCTATATTTCATTAATAATGTAAAGACATCTGAGGAAGAAGTGAAAGTTTTTCATAGAATGGTAGGGTTGNCTTAACTATAGTGTAGTTGTCTGACTACAGAGGCTGTGATGTAAAGGATCATTGCTTCAGGTTAAGTTTTGAGATCAAAGCAGACTAGATTCTTAATATTCTTTATTCCTCACTAAAGTTTACCTATTAAAGGTGCTAGCCTTGATTCAGTAAGTCCATTACCCACATACTCAGTCTTCAGCAATTTGTGCTCAAGGGGCGGGGAGAAGTTGTACTATCTTCTTATCTTGGTTTTACATTTTCTTTATTGTCATTCATTTTTTGATGACTGATGGAGACAGACTATTTGGCTAGAAAAATGCTTAGTCTGAGGTGGTATAGTTATTATTGTCTGTTTTTTCAAGATCCTCCATGTTACCTGTTTGTTTGCATCAACCCTAATGAGTGCTTTCAGCACTGTAGCACATGAAAATTTATGTGTAAAATGAACAGCTAGCCAGACTGACAGATTTACCTCTGAATCCTCTCTTTGTTGATTCTTGAGGCTGAGAGATTGCAAGATGACTTCAGCTCCCTCTTTGCATAAACAGAATGTCCCAGAAAATCAACTCATTGACTCAATCTCTTATTCTGCAAATGCATTCAGTGGTCAGAATAAACAGAGACCAAGTTCCCTTTAAAATCACTGCCAAGGTTTAAGATTCAAGGAAAGGTAGGAAAAATGTCACTCCTTACTAAAAAAAAAAAAGTAAAAATAAAAAATTCTAACTCCAGATAATTGGACTTGGAGACTTAGGATGACAATTTTGTAATTTTCTATACGTTCCTTCTTTAAAACAGACATGCATGAAAAAAAATACAAGAAAAGCAAAATCCTATGAAGCAACAAGACTTGCTTGAAAGTGAAAGCCAAGTCAGGATAGCATTTAAGCTTAAACAAGCACAAAAAGTTAGAGTTGCCATACCTGACAAGTATTTACTTTTTCTCATTTTCCTACAGCGCTATTTCTGCAATGCAGTTGTATTTAAGAAGTAACATGTTATCACCTCCCAGTCATCTAGAACATTAAATCTTTCTTTATAGTGCCATTTGGTAAGAAAACAGCCTGCAGCTTAAATATTCTCCTGTAGCTCCAAGTGCTTCAATTATTTCCATCACACATACATATTGCAACAGCATGATACAGTAAGACTATCAGGTAACAACTCCCTTACCATTTACATTGTATCACTCTCCTCTTTCTAAGACTTTGTTATATGCTTCTTCCTCCTCTATTTTATAGAGAGGAGGCAACTGAAGAGAGTCTCTTGCATGGATCTGCTTTTCATAGAATTTTAGAATTGTAAAATCATGCAGTTATCTGGGTTGGAAGGGAGCACAAGAGGGCAATCCCATCTAACACACTTCTCAGAACCAGTCTCATTAGATCATGTTGCCCAGGGCCATGTCTACTCAAGTCCTGAACAACTTTGACAGTTTCTGCAGACTCCCTGGACCACTCATTCCTTCATTCTATGCCACCTCATGGAAAACAAAAAATAACCCTTGTATCTAATTAGAATCATCAAGGTTCTAACTTGTGCCTCTTTCTTCTTGCCCTGTCACTGTCTGAGAAGAGTCTGGCTTCATTTTCTCTATACCCTCACAAGTAGCTCTCAAGAGTCCATTCTTACCTTGCTTGATCAGATGTGCCACATCCCTTGCAGTACTCCTTGCTCTTCACACAGGGTCCTATATTTACAACAAGCCAAAGCCCTACCTACAACAGAAGCCATTCAGCAGGGTCTTGATCTGATGACCCCACTTCTGCCCAAATTTTTCCTCCTCACTGGCAGGAATAAGAAGACATCACCTAGATCATATTCACCACTCCTTCACCTTACACATAGAGCTTTGTAATTACTTTTGGTATACTATAGCTTACCTGTTACAAGGTCATCACTGGCCGTGTGGAAGAAAAGCAAAGGGATAAAGTCCAAAGGAAGGCCACTCTAAATCCAAGCTCCAGCAAATAACAAACCCCAAACTCTCAGGTCATCATTTAAGTCTTTGCATCTATCACAGCAAGAAATCTCCTCTATTACTCCTCTTTTCCTCTTCATACAGATAATAGGCTGACTCAGCTGGTACTGATACAACTGCTTGATGGATCTTATTTGTCCTATCAGCGCCTGTTCTGAATTTGCAAATATGAAGGTGAAGCAGGAACCTGAAGTCATAAGCTTCCAGCTTTCTCCATCTTGAAAGTGTTACTTCCACTGCTCATTTGACTGTGGCCTCTGTTGTCCCTCCTTTGTTGCTTTCTATGGCTTGGCCTGGTGTCTCTGTGATTACTTTTTTTTTGTGAAGACCCCCATCAGTCACCTTTTTCTTCAGCTCCTTTGCCTAGTGATTCAGTGCCTCAATCAAAGCACCTTTCACATAAGAGTTCTCCAGCACCAGACATTCCCTACAGTCCTATGTCTGAACAGTGGTATCCCTCTCACAGAGCTCTGTTGAGGAAAGAGGTCTCTAAAGCATCAAGGATGTTTGTATCAGTCAGTAACAAAGAATATATCCTCAGTGTGCTGAAACCATTGTTGGATAGTTTTTCAAGCAACCTCACACAGTTTTGGGTGCATTTTCTGTGTCCTGCATCCCTGTTTTGTCATTACAATTGCAGTTCCTCTGGTGCGGTCAAAAAGCTGGAGCAGTAGCAACTATTTTCTCCTCTCTGCTGCTCTGAATTCTGTTTTGCCTGTACTTCTTGCGTATATAGTATCTGGACCTGGAAGCAGAGAGGAAACATGTGAAGAACATGGGTTAGAAGAAGAGAATTTCAGTTCAGGATAAGACAAATTTAAAAGGTGATAAGTGAAGTAACAATCCTTTAACATTACTCAGTCAATCTAGTTACAAACTGTAACCCCATACCTAAACAATATGCCTTGGACTGCACTGTTACAACTAGTTTCACTATTTTAGTAGTTTATGGTTTGATGTGATTAAATGCCTTTGAAATTCTTTATGAACCTTAGTAGAGCTGACCAATTTACATAGCCATGTCATTGCTACACTCAATTTTACTCTGGCAAAGAGACTAAGGAAACCAAGGTTCCAGACCTTAATTACTCACAAATGTATTTGTATTGATTTATTGAATGCATAGTTCATGAGCTCCATTGCAAGGGTTACTCTGTTTGTGATCCTTTTACCTTTCCCTGACACTTTCAAATCAAACATCTATTTAAAAGCTGAGAAAGCATGTTTGCATTACTGCTGCAATCTGACAAAGTACACCTGTTATGCTCTCAATGGATAAATTAAACCACTTTCAGACCTTAGAAATAAGGCACAAAAAGGAAATGGCAGTTATTTGAAGTGACATGGAACATGAAATGTAAGAATGAAAACCTAAAAGTAAACAGCATGAAATACAGTGTATGAACACGTGTCAGACATATGCAGCTTTGTGTTTGGATTAGTTATTCCATTTTTTTAAGTAGGTACTTCAAAGATACTGGAAAGCTTTGTTTTTCTTGTGTGTCTTGATTTTTACCTCCTGACAATGACAGTTCTTTCATCTGAACTATGGGAAGAGGCAGCTCTGTAGAGCACTAGTAGTAAAATCCCAAACAATAACAAAAGAAGTGTAACTAGGAGGGTAGAGAAAAGAGCAAATGACCTGGGGCCAGCACAATCAATCGCATCACTTCTTAAATGATGCTTGTCAATCCCTTTCTTAAAAATGTCCAATGATAGTCATTCCACACTTCACTCAGACAATTTACAGTTGTGTAAGTACACTTCACTTTAGAGTTTTCTTTATGTCTAGTAGAAATCATATTTCATCCTGCAATTAAAGGCCCATACTGTTTTCCACATTTTCTTTACAGTGGATCTGGGGAACAGCCTATTTCCTTCTTCTGTATGGTAATGAAGAACATTCAAAAACCATTGCTGTGGGCAGAAGCAGGAAACAAAATGGAAAGGAGTTCATGAATTTCTGTGTTAGGTGCCTTTGTTACCTTCCAAACTGTAACATAAAGAAGGTTATTCCATGGTACCTTTTTACCTAAGTCATTTTTGGTCTTTTTGGTGTTAATTTTATTTGGTTTATAGCATCATAGATAAAAGTATCTTTAAAAACAGGCCTCTGGTACTTATTTATGATTTTATATGCAATGTTTTCACTGATTCTACCACTTCTGGTTGGGATAGAGATAATGTCATTAATTCACAGCCCGTATGCTGCTGTGTTTTGGATTTGTGACTAAGCCAGTGTTGATAACACAGAAGTAGGAAGTCAAGTAATATGCTTTATTGGATGTGTTAAGTGCCATCATATTAGCTAGTGAAACCAGGCAAATAATATGTACCTGAATGAATGCACTAATTACTAATAAAGATATGCATATGACATTGTGGGGACCCTTCCCTCAAAACAATCACCCCAATCCTCAGCTTGGCCATACTGGCAGAGCCTAGGAGTCTGTCCTCTTAAAGACAGATTCTCTAAGGTATTTACCAAGGCTCCCAATGCTAAAACTTCACTGAGGATATATCTCTGCCTTGGGAACGTGGAATACAGTCATTCAGTAACTAATCAGCATACAGCCCTGTATTTCCACTTCCCAGTTATGCTTTTACACTGCTTTCCTCATGTGCTTTCATTTATATTCCCCTACACTGAGTTTCTGACATCGTATCGCCTCTCAATTTCCCTCCTGCAATTTTACAAGCAACCTTCACATTTCATGTCCTGGATAACCTGGTATCATTAGCAGATTTTCATACCTACCTCACTTCTTGCTCTCTTCACGAGTATTTGGGTATTATACTAACTAGCACAGTTCCCAGCAGTACTGCAATGCTGACCACCCTCCATTCAGAGGGCTATTTCATTTAATTTTGTTTCCTATCCTAAAAGTAATTGTTGCACATGATGGTACTTTATCTCTTACTCCTTTCACATATATATTTTCTTTAAAGTCTTTTATAAAGGTTTCATCAATGTTTTTGGGGTTTATTTGGTCTTTTGAACTAAGACTCTAGGACTATCTGGCTTATAGGAATCTAATACAGAGTGTCCTAAAGTTAGTAGTTACATTGTGAAATGACACAGTAGACCAGGATTTAAAAGCAACACCAAGTCATTAAAAAAGTATCAATAATTAGGAACATATAGTTGGCAGTTCATGCTGTATACTTGTCCCTTAAGTACTAAATTTCATAGTTTTACTTAATGTCTAAAACTACAGGTTCATTGTCAATATTAGTTTTATGGAATGTTGTAATCTTTCCCTTTCATTCACTCCTTTAGGAGACTGAGACCTTGCCAGATCTCAGAATTTTTTTTTTTTCTCCGAGACATTAGAGGTCATCCCCCAAAATCTTTTTCACTTCACAGGTACCAGGTGCCTTATCTTTCAGAAATAGTGTAACTGATCCATATCTAATTAAACTCCAACCAGTTCCTCCAAATTTTCTTTTAGTTTTTTACCTTTGTTTCTCTGTTCACCAACCTGAAGAAAGATTTGTTTGCCTGAAACATTTGTCTGGTAGTGTCCATTCATGGCAGAGGGGTACAAGCATTACTGCTGCTTACAACCTTTGTCTTGCCTATAACTTTACATTGTCCTTGCAGCAGCAACTTTGCCATTATAAAAAGGTTCTTAATTTAAATTCACTCAGCCAGAAGAAAAGAGAACCACCTTATTTCTCCTTCTTTAACTCAGAGATTATAGACAGGATTACAGAATACAAAATTTTCTTCTTAACTTCATCAATTCTGGAAAATATTGTATGAAGAAATTAACCATTTTATCTTTAATATCATTTCTTTCTATACAGACTTTTACTCATGCAGTTTTGCCATGCTTTGCATAATAAATAATTCATGAGTCAGAATATAAAGACAAAAAAAAGGAGTATGGCTTATTTTCTATGCAGCTTTGATTAAAAGATTATTTTCCAATATATTTTACCAGTAATTAGCAATATGCTACCATATTTCCTCTTTGCTATGCCAGCACAATAAAAATTTACTAACATTAAAAATTGGATAAAGACTGATGATGTTCTTCAGAAACTTTAAATCTTCAATTAAACTCATGTGAGATTTGGACAGCCATGAACTGTAAGACTAGAATTCAGTTTGACAAAGGCATAGTCTGGGTAATCTCAGTGTTTGGGGATACTAATAACAGTGTCATTGCTCTGATTTGCCTTAATTTGTGACCATGCCTCACAAGATACTAAATTTTTGCTTCATTTTTCAAAAAAGCAGAATCATTCTAGCCATACCTTACTCTGCACTTCTCAATACTTCCACATGATTAAAAGTGAATGGAAGTCTCTCATATTCCTGCGCACAATTAGAAGGAATGGGTTGGAGTCTGAATTCAATGTGTAAATTCTTGCGGGATTTGAAAATGTTTGCATCAAGAAGAGTGTGGGCAGCAGGTCGAGGAAGGTTTTGCTCCCCCTCTACTCTGCCCTGGTGAGGCCTCATCTGGAGTGCTGTGTCCAGTTCTGGGCTCCTCAGCTCAAGAGGGACAGGGAACTGCAGGAGAGAGGCCAGTGCAGGGCCACCAAGATCATCAGGGGACTGGAGCATCTATCTAACAAGGAAAGGCTGTGGGAACTGGGGCTGTTTAGTCTGGAGAAGAGGAGACTGTGGGTGGGATCTCATTAATATTTACAAATATCTAAATGATGAATGTCAGGAGGGTGGAGCATCACTTTTTTTTGTTGTTGTATCCAGTGATAGGACAAGGGGTAATGTGATTAAGCTGGAACACAGAAAGTTCCTTTTAAATGTAAGAAAAACCTATTTTACTGTTCTGATGAGGGAGCTCTGTCACAGGCTGCCCAGGGAGGGTGTGGAGGCTCCTTCTCAAAACCTGCCTGGACATGTTCCTTTGTGACCTGATCTAGGAGGATCTGCTTTAGCAGGGAGGGTTGGACTAGATGATTTCTAAAGTTCCCTTCCAACTTCTACCATTCTGTGATTCTGTGTGATTCTGTGATTTTCATGTTTATTTTGCATTTGTTTGGGTTTCATATTTATTTGGCAGTAAGCTATTTTCACTAGGAATATCTATTTGCTCTACACAAGTTACTAAGCAGAACTTAGAACCTCATTTGTGTTTTGAAAAGAGGGATAAATTAATTTCTTTTCAGTCCAGAAAAAAAATACCAGCTGAATACAATTAAATACTTTCTCCAGTTTCACATGAGTGTGGTGTTCATCAGAAATCAGCAGGAAGAATCCATCTTGAGAAGTTGCAGTAAATGTATTGAATCTAATTACTACATATAGCAAACTGCATGTCAGCTTCTAGACAGTATACTCAGCTAACCCTTGAGGTAAAAAGGCATGGCATAAAAAACCAGAATAGCTTGTATCTTCAATGCTTAACTCTTGATACATGCAAGTGTTTTTTCTTAGGAAGAAGTGGGCGTGAACAACATATGCTTTCATATACACATTAGTTACACTTTTAATTCTGGGATGAAGTGTGATATGGGTCAGGCAAAAGCTTTGTTTCCAAAGTCCTGAAGACTCATCTCTGAAGCAGATTTTCAGAAATCTCAGCAAAACTTTAAGAAAATTAAATACAGGGAGTTTTTCCAGTACTCAGCACCTACTAAGACTCTCATGTCAGATTTTTCCAAATTGTTTAGCACCAGTCTCTTCTGCAATCTGACCAGTCATTTGCATACATAAATAAAACTTTATCCAGTTAAAAAAAGGACCTTTTTATAAATCCAAGTTCTTTCTCTTGAGGTTCAGAAATAAAGAAAGGCTTGGCTGAATTTTACTATAGTCAAACAAGAACTTAAGCTTCTTATGAATGAAAGGAATTCAGTTGCACCACTTGAGAGTTAACATTAGATTATCATTTTGTTTGCAGAGACAGAACCAATCTTTTCCAGTTTCCCTGTCTTCTGAGCCATCAAGAGACACTGATTTTACCTGACATTGGATTCCTGTTCATTTCTGGTATTCTAGGAGAATCTTAAGACATTGGTGACAATGAAGAATTACTTGTCTTCATGGCATGTTGTGTATTGCAGCATTCATTACATGCAAGAAACTTTGAGCAGTGACAATGATGGCTTGATATGTACAAGACTTCAAAATTATTGATATCACACACAGAATATCAGGTTTTAAATGTGTCTTATCTTGTTACCCAATTTGTCACATCCTTGCACGGAATTAAAAGGAGCATATGTGTTACATTACCTCATAACTCCACTGATGCTTCCAAAATGATATAACAAACATAAAGTAAATAGACAAGCAATGCTGATAATTTTCAAATGCCTGTCCATTATGCTAATGCCTGCACTAAATTCACAACAAGAGATCTTACATTTTGTCTTCCATAGTTAAACACTGCATATGAACCCATAAAATCATAACTATTCCTCAATTTAAAAATAGACTACAAAAATATGTGATCAAAAAGTCATACATATAATTTAACATTGTCCATTTTCTTTATGGTTATTATGTGCTTTCCCTAGATTTCTACTTGTTTGAGGGTTTGTGTAAGGTGAGAAGCTTTGAAATATTAATATAGTTATAATTACAAACTTTTAATAATCTAACAGGATGTATGATAAAAGCCACTTGAAGCTCTTTATAGCCTGAGGGACTATGTTGATTCCTTTCTGCATTCATTTCTTAGAGTATTAAAAATGCATTATTGGGAGTGCTCTGATAACTGCTTACATGTCTATTTATTCAACTCTGCAATTGTTTATATTAGAATTATGGACTTGGTTTTCTGGACAGACAGTCATTTTGCTTGCTTGCTGAGTCTTGAAGCTATTTTAGTTCAAATTATTAGAGAATCACATAAAAAGGAATTCTTTGTTCACAGACTATCCACCAAAATAGAGAAGGCTTAAGAAGCATCTATAGCTCCAGGGCCCAGTAAATTAGGTCTTGACTAGAAAAATAAAAGGAATAAGAATTGCTATATGTAAGAAGGTGGATTGGATGTGCTGTCTTCCACTAAGGGAAAGGAAACTGTATTCTCTTATAAATTGAAAGTGTGTTTATTTTACACACTTTTTTGAAAAGTCAGTTATTCTTAGATAACAGGATCAACTCTAAGATAAAGGAAGAAGTCTGGTTTATATACTTTCCATGGCTCAAGTTGCATTCTTCCATAAAGAAAAAGAAAGAAGTAAGTCAGACTAGAAATCTCTATGAAATTTACATTATCTTGATGAATATCCATTTTTATACCAGCCATGAAAGATGTAGAGGAGAGATGCTTCAGAGCATCTAAATTTTACCACACTCTTATGGGTAAACATCAGTACAGTCAGAAAACAGGATGAATTTACAGAGGCTGTTTCAGAATAGAAAAGTATTCTTCTCTTCTTTCTCTGCTTCTGTCCTATTCCAAAAGGTAAAAAATGTATTTGCAGTGTATGCTTCTATTGGAGCAACCACTGAAAAATATTTTTGAGAGGTCTAAGCCATGAAAACCAAAATATTGCTTTTTTACCCTTATGCTTTTAAAGATCATGTTGTGAAATTGATAGCCTGTTAAACATTATTCACACAGTAGAAAGTGTTTTGTTTGCATCCTGTAGATGTCTTATTAGGTATACTATTTTCCTTAATATTTATATTTAGTTAGCTGACGCATAGAAATAAGTGGAAAGTAATAAAGTTAGCTTCATGTACAATTTTGGTTGGTTTACATCGAACATTATTCTTTTGTTTTAATACAAGCTGTATACAGTGGATTATTATTAACTATTTTAATTAACCTTTAATATTAGAGTGAGACAGGATATGATTTTAGTCATGTCCGTGTAGAGTTGTTTGCAAATTCTTCTGTCTTATTTTAGAGAAAGCTCCTTCTATGATTCATTTCCCATTTGCTCAGTGTTACATGCAGATTGTACCCATAGTATCCCTTAGTCTCAGTTAATAATATTTCAGTTTCTACATCCTTCCCTTCACACTTCCCAGGGATGAGGATACATTTTGGTTTTATTTCAGAGCTCATTACAAAGACATTTTGTTTTGATCACTTTGAAGCTCTCTAAAAGGTCAGATCCCCTCAACTGATCTATATATGTGCAAAAAAAACCTCACAACCAAACAGCAGGAGAAATTGTATCTTACTGAAAATGTCGAAAAGTAATAGTATATTGACACCTATTTGATTCATCTGTACTATACCTCTGCATCTTTAAATCTGTATTACTTATTTAAATTGTTATATGCCTGTTGCATTCAGTAATGTGGTAAGCTAAGAGATCATTCTTTAATGCTTCATGTGGTGTTCCTTTGGACCAGGAGAGAATTGCTTCTAATTTAAGAAGATATCACTCAAAATTATAGATATTCATTAGAGTAATGAGGCTTGACTTTGAACTTGTCACTACAGATACTTCTGCTGATTGCTGGACTGTAGCTGAAACCAATAGCTATCATCAGACCTGCTCTTCTCATCATGCTCAGGTACTGTAGGGCTGTACCTCTTCTTTATGTCCCCTTTGCCTTCCCTTGCAAAGCAAATTTACAGTGGCTGTGCCTTGATGCTCAGAGATCATCTCAAGTGGAATCTGGAATCTGTCCTCAGTCATTTTCCACTCTCCACAGCACTGAAAACATATCAAACCTAAATGCAGTAGTAGTTATGAATACTTGGGAGATCCAATTTGACAGAAGAGTGAAATCGAAAAAGAATAACGAGATCGGGTCAAGAAAGGCAAGTGCCTCAACAGATCCAAGGAATGGTGCTCCTCTCCTTCCAAATAAAGCTTAATTGCCCTCACAATTTTGCTTGGGACAATATGTCTTGCAAATTTGTAAACTTTAGAGGAAGAAAAGAAAAAGCTGAAGCCACTGCAGGGCATCAGCTCAAAGGGTTTTAGAATGCCATCTATGCCTTTTAATCAAATCCAAAACATTAAAATTATAATAATTTTAATATACTGCTTAACAAAACTAGTACATTTTTAAGAAGAAAAATAACTTTTTTGCCTTTCTAGCCCTGAACATCATGCAATCCCTCTTCTGAGATGAGCAGAAAGAGTATATTGAGACCTCTTGAAATAACTGCTTTTGTGTAGAAGTTTTAGTTTGACTATATGTGTGGATAACTGTTTATCTACACAGTCCTGAAAAGCCAGTTCCAAAGTAAGTGTAGAATGCTAAGAAATAGAAAATGTCTTTCAGTAGTTAGCCAAGATACAGCATCAAAGCATCAGAGACCTTTTTATTGTCAGTGTACCACCTTCTCATTATCCTAGATATCTCTAGTCAGGCACTTCACAATGGTGCATGGTGGGAGAACACAAGATCACAGACACAGCCAGAAACCTGAAATGGTCCAGGCTGGTATAAGAAAAAAAATCAAGGACTGGAACAGGATGCCTGGAGAATCTATGCTGTCTCCACTGTTGAATGCTTTCAAGAATTAACTGGAAAAGCTGTGAGTAGCCTGGTTTGATGTAACAGCTGACCCTGCTTTGATCAGGGAATTGGACTGGAAACCTTATGATGTCCTTTCCAACTTATCTTATAATCACATGATCAGCAGCTTTTCATGTCATTAGCTAGGGGAGTTTTCCTCATCCTTTTCTTCTGGCCTGTTTTTTAATGTACTTGATAATATAACCAAGAAAGGATTACAGCCTCACACTTGTAGTGAAGTTAAAATTCCCAGTGTTTATAGATAGTGAGCAAAAATTCTGTGTACGCACATACTATTTTGAACCTAAATCAGACCCACTAAGTGTGACAGCACTCATCTTACTTTGCTTTCTAAATGGCAGATTTCTGTGGCCCGTTTGATGTCTGTTGATGCCTGAATTGTTTGTGTTGATCTGCTGCTTTCTGGCTCTTGAGGCATTGTGTAGCTGAGTTACAGTACATCTCTGAGAGAGTTCCTTTTTTTAAAAAATGAGAACTCAATGCACCCTTTCCTGCTTTAGCTTTCTCATTCATACTCATACTTACTTTACTACCCTCTCATTCTTTCTTTTTTTGCTCACTGCTGCTAAGAAACAACTTTTTATGTCAAAAGAAAAGTGAAAATAGACTGTCTCTTTATATGACTTCCTACTTTCACAAACCTTCTTTTGACCTGAATGTAATATTGGCAAAAAAAAAAAAAAAAACAAAAAACAAACCACCCAAGCATATTGGGAAAGTTTAATATTTGTGCAGAGAAATAGGTTGATGAGAGAGAATGATTCATGTATCTTTCCTCACACAAAGAAACATCTTGCTAATGTGATGCTATAGAGAATTATCAGAGTTAAATCAAATAATACTTTAAAAATTAATTGCTGCTCTATAAACTGTTATGACTAGGATTTCACAGTTGCAGAGGTCTATAGAGACACCATCACAGCATCAAGAACAGACCATACAGTAAACCAAACTATACAGTGACTGTATTGAGTTCATTTCTTATTTGTTTCTCTAATACTAGAAGAAGGATGATTCTGTAATTGCTTGCTTCCTGGTCTCATTCTCCAAAACATTGATGATTTGAATGAAAAGGATTTTGAAAGAACAAGTCTCAGCATTTTCACATTCTTTCTATTTGTAGTGAAAGTTTGCTCAAACCTGCCAAAAAATAAAACTTGTCATGGAGATCTCTGGGTAGTTTATGTCCTCTCATCTGATCTGAGACAATGGATACTTTACAAAGGCATAAATTCTCCAGTTTTTACTGTGATATCTTATGCTTACATTTTCTTATGGACTAGATGATCTCTAAAGGTCCCTTGCAACCCTACCATTCTATGATTCTATGATCTCTAAAGATCCCTTTCAACCCCTACTATTCTGTGAAGAAAACTAAACAGTTCTCTCATTCTCAATGTTTGCAATGCATGTAATAACTTCTGCTGGATTAGTGACAAGTTAACCCTTACAGCCACAAGATGCAGGAAAGCTTCACTATCCACTTTCTGACCCTTGTGAAAACTTGTCACTCCTTGCTGTAATTGCCAATTTGTGACACCAGTTTCCAATATGCCTATGAAGAAATAACCTTGTATACACATTCTGGTGTCATTATTCTCAGAGCATCATGCTTAACGGTTACTCTGTCTACAAGAAAACCTGCCATGGCTGCAAGATATCTAATATGATTTAGAGAGTACAGACACTTTTGTATATAATACTTGGTGACTTTTAGGTGCTTTTACTATTAAATATTCAGGAGAGTGGGATTTACAAAGATAGGTAAGTCTGGCATGTTTCTAAAGCTACATTGGATGTAATGAGCTTGGCCTTCACATTCATAACTAAGATTTCTTTATCTTATTCTTCAGATTTTTTCTTTACCAACTTAACCATTGTGGCTGCATGGATTTGCAGATACTTCAGTCCACAAGACCTCTTGGGCAGAGGGGAAACTTTTACAATGAACTGTTCCTTATTTTGCTTCTTAAACAACTTTTTAAAAAAACTTGTGATTGAAGATTTGGAAATATTCCAGGGACACATAGAAGCCAAGCATCTAATTTTTCTCTTCCTAAACATAGCTGATAGGTCTACATTTCAAATTAAAGCAAGTAATGTTACAAATAATTCTCTACAGTATTTTCATATTTTTCATTATAGAATTTCAAAAATAAAATATTAATCTATCATTCTTAAATGAGTTAGAGACATTTGAAGTTAAATAGCAAATGAAAGATTGTATGTCTCGTGTGAAACAGAAAAAAAAACCCTCAGGAAAGAGTTACTGCACAGTTGGTGGCATGCCTAAATAAATATTTGCAAGATAAATACAAATAATGATGAAAACACTTGCAGATTACTTCTATGAGAAAAATCATAGAATCATAGAATGGTAGGGTTGGAAGGGACTTTTAGAGATCATCTAGTCCAACCTCCCTGCAGAATCAGGTTCACTTAGATCAGGTCACATAGGAACATGTCCAGGTGGGTCTTGAAGACCTCCAGGGAAGCAGACTCCAAGCTGAATAATTTTTTACACCAAATACATCTATCTGAAAACTCTTCACGGTGATTAAAATGTATAACTAAAGTGAGATGTGGCATGATAGTCTTTGAAAAGCCAAGACAAGCATCTAGTTGAGGGAATATCAACCAGTATACAGCATAGAGTACCATTATACATTGATATATAATGATTCTGTTCCTTATGGTTAATAGCTATTATCTGTGTACTGCAAAAATATTAAGGAACTCCATTGTTTTTAGCTGTTGAAAAGATCCTGGTACTAACAATCTACTTAGAGGAATCCTGTTTCTCTTGTGATAAGAAATGATCTGATATGTATAAATATTTGGAAAGGTTTTTTTTTTATTTTAACAAACATTATTGAAACCAAGGAACTCCAGATCATTCTTTAGGTTAATTTATTTCTTGATAATGAATTGTTGCTTTTTGCATTTAAATTATACAATCTAAAGCAAAGCAACTGCTTTATAGCACTGAACAGATATGCACATGCAACAAAGCATCATTGGAATCAAATACAAAAAGCACATATTTCTTAGAAAGCTTTATCCCTATCTCGTGCTTTTGCTGTCATGTTACCATTTACTGTCCTCCACTACATGGCTTGACATACTAATACAAATCTAACTGTTCTGTAAGCATAATTACAACATAATTATTGTTTCCTGTAAAAATCACCTTTAAGAGAACTGGTCAGAGAAATGTAGGAAGTGTAATATATATTATTTTCATAGTTTACTTGTGTCCATATTTTATGTGTTCTTCAAACACACTGCAAATAACTAATTTCTGAATTTCTTTGGAAAACACAAACATATTGTCAAACAATGCTTGCAAGGTTTAAACTTTCCCCATAGGAATTCAGATTTCTAAAATAATCTTTACTGACAACTAAGCAGTCTAATGTCTTTCAACAGAAAGCCAAAGAGCATAACTTTTAAGAAAAAGTAAAACCTAAAAGAAAGAATAAAAAGATCATGTAGTAAATTCAAAACAAAAAAAAAGTTGTAAGTTCAAAAGCCTCACACAATTTTACTTCTGCACTTTTGGGTACATACTATAATTTTCCACAGTATTAGTCCATCTTTGCATAGTGACCTACTTGGACACAAAATCGAAGGAAAAGCTCATCATTCTGATGAGGCTGTATTTTTGCTGCTGTGTTGACTGAGTTATTTTTATCATCCTCTGTATCACCATGTGTCATCTGTTTCCCAGGCTCATCAGAGCATATTCACCTGAAAAAAAAGTTATCTGCCATTCTACTGATACTCTTGATTGTTCCTTCCCTCCTCCTCTTCCTGTGACCTTTTATAGCAAAGATCTTAATATCTAAGCCACTGAAGTGCTTTGTGATGTAAGGTATGATGAGATATTTAGATGAGACGTTTATTAAATGGCTGTCTGTAACCATAGCTGGGTAGATTTGCTGGGTCAAGTGGTCTTCCTGAGCTCTGTAGTCTTATAACTAAATGTGATTACATAAGGTGGTAAGTAGTAAAGGATATATTTCATTACTAAACCACATACGCTATTATTTGTGAAGGCAGTGATGCACATACAGTAATGGAGGGCATTGCTTCTGTCCTCTCATTTAAGCAAGCAAGGACATCCACATCATTCCTCTGTAGGCTGGTATCCCATCAGTGGGGATTGTTCTTGTGACCATAGTACAAATGAGATACTTATTTATTCTTTTAAACAAGACTAGAGTCTAAACTGTATTGCCATAGATATTGTCAGAACACTCTTCTTAAGCATTTTTTTCTAAACCAGCATGATGTTCTGTGTACATAAAAAGGTATCCTATTCTGCTGCTTGTTTTTGTCATTCAGGCTGTTTTCACCTTCCTGGGGCTGCAGGATGATGCCTGACTAGGTCTTGGCCTGGAGTTAAGCTTACATGGAAAACTACTGAGCAAGAGAAATTCCTGGATGTATGGGGATTGAATGAAAATTATGGAAGTTCCATGAGGAGATGGCTAGATTTCAGGAGATCTGAGAAGCAGACAGACTTCACGGGAGCTTGGGGTTGTTTCAGATGAATGCATTGCTGCAGATAAAATTATATTAAAACTGAATCAGCCCCTTAGAAAGCGCAGAACAGAAGAGAAAAACTACATGAAATTATACATGAAAGCCAGTCTTCTAGTTCTGTTCTAGTAGTTTGCAGACCAAGCACAATGAAAAGTTTTTAGACTTCACAAAGAAGTTTTTGAAGTCTTCATCAGCTTCAAAAAGTTTCACTGTTTGGTCTGGAATGACACCCTGGAGAAGTATCACTGTAGAATAGCTCTGCTTTTACATTCTTTTCCCAGCCTTCTCTACCGACCTCTGTCCAAGAAAGGCTTCTGAGTCAGATTTCCATTTGATCTGGTTTTGTACGGCTAGTAGTGGATGCAGTGGAAGCCCTGTCAGAACATTTGCATTGATGCCTTACTTTCAGGAAGGCTCTTTGGAAGCACTGATCAATTTTACAGTAGCCTACACATTGAGTAGATTCATGGATTTTAACATGAACTCTAAGATTTTGTATTCCATGCAATCTCTTCCTTTTCTGCTTAATGCAAGAATTAAGAAGAAACATCATGAAGCATTCCTCCCTTGATAGTCTGATAAAGGTTTTTCCAAATGTCAAGCTGGTCTGGTTGACTAGAGAAGATATACGATAGGACACCAACTAAAAAGGCATTTTAGAGGGGAAAAAAGCATTCAAATACCTTAACTGGAAACTTGAATCACAGATTCATACAATGGTAGGGGTTGGAAGGGAACTCTAAAGATCATCTAGTCCAACCTCCTTTTTCAAGCAGATCCACCTAGATCAGTTCACACAGGATTGAAGTTAAAACAAACAAGAACTAGTCTTCTGGAAGGGTGTTGAAAATGCAAGCTTACAAATTCTAATGATTACGAAAGATTTAGTCCTCTGAACTACAGGCAAACACTTAGAAAATTCACTGTCCCAAAGTAAACAAAGTAAATTAGATTTTTGTGTGTGTGTTTTTTAGTGTAATGGGCAAATTGTCTCCTTTTAATTTGACTGCTCTGAAACTATTGTAAGCAAAATAGTTAGACATAAGCAGGACTAATGTAACTGGTGTCTAGCCTGAGGTCAGTGTAGCAGTCCTTCTCCAGGGCCAGATATCAAAACAGCAAAACATTTTATCAACAGGTGAAGGTCAAATGCAATAATCTGTTCTCAGGCTAGTTACATCAGGGACAGCGACATGACATGATTTCTGAATTGAGGAATGTTTTTACTTAAACAAAATACCCTGTCTTTCAATGATGACACTAAGTACCTTTTCCACAGAATCCTCTATGGTTGTCTGCATGCGAAATTAATACATTTGGTTTTCAGCAATGTCATTCGGTCTCATGGTGATCTGGATAACACACTATTAATTAATTAAGTTCAGAAACTGAACTCAGAATTCTCTGAGCTGTTATTTAATTTCTGCCCAAGCAAATTGACTTTAGCTAATATTGTGTATATTTTCCTGTATATACCCTGGAAGTTTTTTTCCTCTCCCATCCCACAAACACTAAAGAGTTTAAATAATGTTGGACTTATCTTCACAGAATACATTCACGTGCATAAGTGCACAACATAAACAGTGCATGTAATATACAGACAATTCTGTCAAATATTGATTGATGCCTTTGCTGCATATACTGGAGAAAACTATTACAGAGATTCAACTAATGCATGAAAAATATTTATTTGCTTCTGTTCTTTCACATTTACTTTTTCACTCCTAGACATTTACTTCAGATGTATCAGAGGCTTAGAAAACAGTTGAAATTCCTATGCATCTGGTATATTTTAACAGGGTTTCTTTGGAACAGCATGAAACACTAAAGCAGAAAACCCTGAAAACAATTGTTCTACCTCCACTAGATGCAAAAGCCGAAACATTTACAAATGGTGTTCTGACTACATGACCAAGGGACGTGCATATATTTTCAGCATTTCTGCCTGAATCAGAGTGCAATCATTTAGAGCAGTAATCAATCTGATTCAACACTTCCTCATGTTTTTAGGCTGTCATAACAAGAATCTTTCTTATTCTGGATCAAATTTAAGCCTTCTAAAAAAGTAAAATGCAAATTCCATATCTTTCCTTTGTAAAGACTTTCTTTACTTGGAATACAGGTGCAAAATACCCACTTATCAGCCCTTAGAGCTAGATAAAAGCTTCAATTAAGCTTATCATTTTTTGGTTGCTTTGGTTTGGCTGCTTGCTGAGGAATGGATTACCTTTTCTTTTTTTTTTTTTTTTCCCCTTAGCTTATTTGTAAGAAACATACTTATGTTATCTTTTCAAAGGAAAAACTTATGTCAGACACTTTTCCAGGTCTGATGTGCCAACTCTTCTTTTTTCTGCTGGAAAACTGAACATACACATATGTAAATCTATTTTTCAAAGTGTTATTTGTCTGTCTCAGTGAACAAACTGTAAAATACAGTTTTATCTTCCTCTTCTATATCCATTCCTCTATATGTTTTCTCATTCACTACTCTTTCAAGAGGAAAGATTTTTGGAAGGCAAAGATGTGATGCCACACAGCATTAACAAGGATTATAAGAAAAATGTCGTCCTATGTGGAAATGCATGGTATAATATCTGTATATGCACAGTAAAAAGTATGTTATAATTACTGTGCATGCACAGTGAGTGTTACTTTGCCTTTCACTTAAATGAGTGTAAGACAGCATTCAACTGGTATAACTCTTCACTAGGGGTTGTTTGTGAGAAGAAGTGTAGAATTTCAAGGTATTTTCTTTTATCACTGATGGTACTGTTTTATTGTGTATTTTCCTACAAGTAAATAATCTCCAGAGGTTAATCTTTCCTAGCCAGCATGTTTTAAAATTGTCTAAAGCAACTATGTGCCATGTTGGAGTCAAGAAACTATCCTGGCTGAATCTATCCTTAAGATTTTATAGGAGAGCTTTAACAAGGGAACATTAGAAGATCTAGAGAGTACTTTGTATCACATGGAACAATAAGGTAGGGAAAACGGTTACTTCAGAAAAAAAAAAGCCAAAACAGTTTGTTGCCTCAGCTCTTTCACACAGCATGCTGTGGTCAATTAGCATTCCCATTCTCTTCCACTATTGGCAATAGATTTTTCAAACCTGTTGTCATTAGGCTTTCAAATGTATTATGTAACTAGAATAGAACTTTTTCCAACATGTATATGCTGAATTAATTTCTTCAAAATTTTCAGAAGATTTTTTTTCTAATCCCTTTAATTATTTTGTCATCTCTTTTGACTTCTCAATTTATTGATATAAAGTTTTATGATGAACTATGTCAATCTGTAAGTTTCCACATTTTTTCCTTTCTCCTCTTTGTTAAATCAAGGTAGTTTTGAGCAAATATGCCTATGATAACCTCCAGAATGGTGACACTAGGTAACATCTTAGAACTCACAAGTTCTGTGCTACAAACCCTGAAACACTCCTTGTTTTGCCATCAGAAATAACGCTCACATAAGCACTTCTGAAAAAAACTGAGAGGAAAGGACAGTGAAGGGAACCACAATTCTGTCAAAAATGCAAGTGTTAATTACTTTTAACAAAACCATTTGTCAAATGAAGACAAGAAAGCTCAGGCCTTTTACTGGTTATAAATAAAACCAAGATAGAAAGGTGTAAGTTTATTATTAATTGAACCTTAGTTCAGAAGTTTTCAACTTGAGCATTCACAGGCATTTGAAGGAGGCGTCAGGTGCTTTTTACAGATATTAATACTTTAAGCAAACAAAAGTTTCTAAGGAGTATAGTTCAACACTGGTGATAAAAAATTCTAGGTGTACATATAGGATTTGATGTTGATAAAAGGGCATACATTCAGAAATACAAACACAAAGGACATGGAGACATAACAACAATGTGGGAAGAATTTTAATGGAAAGAAAAAGAAGGGGAAGCGTACATAAAACTATGAATATAATATAATTTCTCTTGACTAGATTTATGCTAAAAGAAATCATAAATGTAGTTCTCTAACTAAGATGGATTGAAAAGGGCCATCAACAGAAGGGTTTGCATCCTAAAATTGGATAAGGTCACTATGGCTTTCACAGCTTCTTCCAGTCAAAGCCAGTTGCATGGAAAAATAAGATGGCAAGAGCTAATGAAGATCACATCCTAAAAATGTAAATTTTAATATGTATATGTTATGTTAATATAGTCACTTAACATTGGAGATGATGATTCTCATATAGAATCCCAATGGGATCCTATGTTGCTCTGACCTCAAACACAGCAATTACCCTCTTCCTTGCATTGTTTTCCTGCTTTTTAATTTGTGCCAATTGAGTAAACAGGAAAAGTGGTATTTCTTTTCTTGTTCTTAGTCATGGAACTTAGAACTGAAGTCCAAATACAGAGAAGTAGACATAAGGTAGCATTATCATTTAGAAGCCAAAGGATATGGATATATAAAAACAGAGGATATTTATCAGTGAGATGAAGAATTTTTTTGAGGATGGATCGTCCTTAACTTCATATATTAGATCTAAGCTACCTTACAAGGAAAGAAATCACACTTTGAAGGGCTCTGCCTCTCCCCATGAGATGTAAGAGTAGTCTTAAGCACCAAGAAGACTTGGTGCTAACATAATGATCAGCAAGGTGTACCCAGTTCTCAGTGAACGTAAGCCACTGATTTTATGTACTTTACTTGGCTTCATCACATTTTAAGTTGGCAAAGGGAACAGTGTTTGTATACCACATTACAATGTTCTGATCATTATGGTTGCTATGGAAACTCAGCTCAAGTTTTATCAATATAAATTCAAATAATTGAATTGTGATTAAGCACAGCAGGAGAAAGAAGAGCTCACACCACAGCCTTATGCTTCAAAGCAAATTACAAGGTCACGAGTCTAGGCATGCAGGAACAGGACCTTCAGGATACTCCTACTGCTTCCATCAAGGTGCAGTGGAACAGGAGTAAACAGAGGCAATGACTATGAGACTCAGTTAGTACATGCTTTCAGTAATGTGCTGCAATAACTTCTTCTGCCTACTGTGCTTCACTGCAGGATAGAAATGGAACTTCTAGACCCTTTCAAAGACAGGGAAGGCTTGTATACAGCTGCAGTTACCCATTACTCCATCTTTCAGCTACAGCCTTGCCCTTAAATAGAATGTTGATTTAACAAAATTTTGTGAGATCTAATTTGCATAACTAGCTACAATTATCAAATAAGCAGGTGCATAAATTCAGTGAGGAAAAAGAAAACAGAAATGTTTAACATTTATAATGTTTTCTATGTGATGAAAGGCACAAGTTGTCAAGCCAACACTAGAAGAATCCAGTTCAGTAAATAATTTAGAACAGAATGTAAGAATAAAAGAGTCAAATTTCAAATGATTAAAAAGGTTTGGGGCCTGCAGCAGTAGAACACATTGTGAAGGTTTTTAGGGCAGCTAGTTAAAGACAAGAGATTGTGCACTATTTTTCATGGGAAGATAATGTTAAAAAGTACAAAGCAATGCATACTGCAAGGGTTAAGATGAATATGCCATTGCTGGGGTGCAGCTATTCAGGAAAAAGAAGAGGTTACCCATTACGCAGCTCAGCTGCTGGAAGGACAGTGTTCAGTTCTGATCATCTTAATTCAAAAGGAAAACAGCACATAGGCAGGCTCAGCAAAAGTCAGTTTGAATCAGCAGGAGCAGTGAAAAAGCACTAAAGAAGCTTTTCTGAAATATGCCTTGCTTGTTTCAGCAAAGAATAAAAACACATTATAGTATAAAACAAAACAATGAAAACCAGACAGAAGAAAAGGCAGAAAATGGTAAATTCCTTTACCGCTTCTTTTGGGAGACAAAAGAAAGCAGTCAATCTGATGTTAGCATGTATTAGCTACTGAATGAACTCCTTGCCACAAAATATCACTGTAAGAAAGTTATAAGTTGAAAGTGGAAGATAATTTGACACTTTCATGCTTGGAGGGTAGTTCCTTAGGCTGGATTTTAAAGCAGAAAAGTCTTTAAACTGACTCTTCAAGACCAGATGACCAAGGATGCTTCTACCATATCAGTTTTTCCAGAGTCTTTTTTCTGGATTACTTCACACTCTCAAATAAAACATTACTAGACTATGATTAGCACATTAGTTAATTAATAATGATCTCCAACCACTTCTCTGAGTTCTTAACTCCTCTATTCCTATGATGATCTCAGATCACATCAATAACTATGATACTGCAATTATATATTAAATGAATCTTCAATAAATAAGAAGAGAAGATTTCATCAGTTGTTATTGCAGACCAAGTTTCAGAAAAATATAGAAAAATGCTAATTTACCTAAAAATATGTAAAATACTGATATAAATTGCATATTAGAACTATAAAGCATAGATTTTTGAGGAATAGTAAGTTTGTGAAGTGTTTTTTAGTTGGTTTTTTTTGTGACAAATATCAGAACAACACTGGTCTTACTTTGCTCCTCCACATAGATTCAACTTGATGTTGTACTTGAATTCAGTTTCTGAGAAACAAAGATAATAATACGTAGCTGACTCATAAGGATGCTATGAGAATTAATTAGTGCATAAAACACTCACTGCAAAAAGCAGAATGTTTTTTAAAGGAGTTTTAAATGAGACAAAATATTGCTGCAGTCACATCGAGAGCACAACATCAACCCATAAAACAAATTTCCAAGTAAAGCAAAAGGAATTCTGTGTTAGAACCCCCCAGCACAAGGACAAAGGAAAGAGGCAGATGCTTTTGTCTTTTTTTTTTGGGGGGTGGGGAAGTTTTTGTGGATTCATGTCAGATGGTTCACATGCTCTTTCCTTCACTGAAAAAATGTGATGTGGTCAACAAGTGCTGTAACAGGCTTTTACAGCTGATTTACATCAACATGCTAACTGGCTAGTTGTCACACAAATCTCTTGTACTCAGAATGCAATCAAGGGAGCTCTAATTTGAATGTTCAAGTTGTATGTAATAGTTTATTTACCTGAAGCTTGTAGGAACTTAATAGCTTTGAGTCCTCAGCTGCACTTTCAAATTTGGTTGAACTTGGATAGTGTTTGAAAGCTGTTGGGGAGACAGACTGACTGACTGACAGATAAATGAACACGGACAACATAATTGCATAAAACTTTTCTTCTTAGGAAATCAGGATAAAAATAAACTGACATTATTATAACACCCAGCAAACTTTCAGAGTTGCTAAGAAAGCTTCCATAATTATAGTACTATATTCCTAAGGCTGTTGGGAGGTATATGATGGTTATAACTGTTATTCTTGTGTGACTTCCTGTAAAATTGCTGCATGTCACTCATTCCTAATGGCTGTTTAAGAGTTATCATTTTTGTACATGTGCTATCAAGTGACTGTAACTTGAAAAAACAAAAGGCAAGACAAAACAAAAATCTCTATATTCATTTAGGGTTTTGTTCATCAAAGTCTGTTAAAAAAATCACCTATTAAATCAGCTGGGAATGTGATCAGCCTTTATAAGGTGTATCATAAAAGTTCAACCCAAAAAACTTGAACTCTTACATGAAAGCTCTCAAAGGACAATCGTAGAATCATAGACTCATTTAGGTTGGAAAACATCTTTAAGATCATCAAGTCCAACTGTTGCCCTAACAATGCCAAGTCCACTACTAAACCATGTCCCTAAGTGCCACATCAACAGTCCTTTAATACCTCCAGGGCTGGTGACAGTACCACTTCTATGGGCAACCTTTTCCAGTGATTGGCAATCATTGCAGTGAAGAAATTTTTCCTAATATACCAACTAAGGTCTGCCCTCAGCCTCCTTTTCTCCAGGGTAAGAAACCTCAGTTTCCTCAGCTGCTCCTTATTGAACATTCTCTCCACACCCTTTACCAGATTCATGCTCTTCAACTACAAGTCACTTGGAACTCTTTTATGATGCTGCCTTTTGAGAATGAAGTAAATACTTGATTCTGAAGTACACTAGGACAAACTGAGGCCTTTTGGGTCATTTAATAGAATACAAAAGCTGTTAAAGTAAACTATGCTTCTCAAATGAATATTTATTCATATTCTGAAGTGGCTTACTTTAACGACTTCAAATTTTAAAATTCATCTTTGCTGCATTGCAATTGTTATTTTCAGTAAACAGATTGGCACTTATCTAGAGGCAGAAGAACATTTGCCTGTAAAAATAAGCCATTCCAATTAAATTATCAAGGCTGTAATGTATGCTGCATTCAACAAAAGCAAATTATCTTTCTGGAAATTTCCAATGCTTAGTCCAATTAAATTTCCTATGTGAAAAGAAAAGCTTATGACAACTCTCTCAAATATGGATTTCATAGAATCACAGAATGGAAGTGATTGAAACGGACCTCTAGAACTCATCCAGTCCAACCCCCTGCTAAAACAGGTTCTGCTTGATCAGGAGGCACAGGAATGTGTCCAGGTGGGTTTGGAAACCTCCAGAGAAGGAGACTCCACATCTTCCCTGGGCAGCCTCTGCCAGGGCTCCCTCATCTGAACACCAAAGAAGTTTTTCCTTCTGTTCAAGTGGAATCTCTTATGTTCCAGCTTGTGCCCATTACTCCTTGTCCTGTCACTGGGCATCACAGGAAAAAAAAAAAAAAAAAAAAAAAAGACTGACCTCATCCTTTTGACCTCCACCCTTTAGATATTTATAAGTGTTGATGAGGTCCTCTCAGTCTTCTCCAGGCTATACAGCCCCAGGTGTCTCAGCCTTTTCTCATTAGAGAGATATTGCTTAGTATTTGGTTCCAATGGGGAAAAGAAGCCTATTCTAGTAGTCTAAGGCTAAACTAGAGTGATGAAGACTCCTTTACTGACATCAAGATTATAATCTGTGTCAACATGATTGCACCTTAACCCAGAACTATGTGTTTTTGGTTGAACACTCAGTAATGTTATTTGAGTTTTCTATCAGCATGGCCATAAGCTACTGAAAGGTCAGATCTTGTTCTTTGTGTTTATGGGAATACTTTTATTGTTGTCAATAGAATTTGCACATCCTTGAGGTTTTTGACTGGTTTGTTTTTTCTTGCAATTGTCAAGCCCAGAACAGCCAAGCTGTGAGGAAAGTAGTGGGGGAAGGAATATATTAGTTATTCAAGTCCTTCATTTAGTTAAAATAACATTGGCCATTCTTTCTTACTAGTTTTGTTTGTGATTTTTTCTTTTCGTATCTTTATTCCTGATGCATGTACATTAGTTCAATAGAAAACTCTGTATATATAAACTCTGATGAAGAGCCTGGTAGAGTGGCATTGCAACTGTACCCTAGACTAATGTAAGAGTCAAATATTCTGCCCTCATCACCTTGTGATGTTTGTCTCTCTCATAACTAGCAGCAAGCTAAAGGTTTTTTACATCAGTGGAGAAGGCTTATTTTGCCACAATGATCCTCTCAGGGCAAAATCTAAAAATGAGACTCAAATATAGCTCAGCTGACCTTATATTTGGAGCCAATCCTTAAAATTCATCATTACATTTGTTTTCCTGATTACAGAGGCATGATATGTATTCCTGCATCTAACTCAGCTAAAGATTTTTAAAGAGATTGCTACTAAATGCAGGTAAGAAATGAGATGTCAAACTTAAGGTAGAGCCATTTTTCATGACAAGGCAGGGGAGGTTTGGGTTAATAGTGTTTTGTGTCCTTTATAAAAATACATAATTTATCTCTTGCTTGTATGCACTCAGTTGCTCCAATGGCATTTCAGTGTTTTGTTTCTCTTAAAAGACCTTGGATGTTAGATTTTCTTTTTGATGAAAGGCTATTCAGAGCTTAGTGCTTTCATATCTTAAACAATTCCATGTGGAAAATATATACCCTTTCCACTGCATGCCAGAAAGAAGAGAATAAAACTGCCATCGCAGAATAGACTGCAAGGTAAGTAACAGTTTTCTAGTTCTTTAAGACAGCTTGTAAAAAGGAAATGGGCAGGTTTTTATAACCATAGTTGGAAGACTTGATGTATTTATCTTGAAACCTAGAGGAATTTTTATATAATCAGTAAGTTCTGACCTATTGATCTGCCTTCTATCTGGTGACACCATTTATACTCATGCAGAGCACAATCAATAGTATAGAAAAACCATATTTTTCCTGTATTACAGTGATATTTTAAGTGACAGTATAGTCAGGGAGAAAGCTTCAATAATAATAGTAAAAAAAAAAAAATAAGAACTATAGTTTGGGGTTTAATAGCTTGGCCATATTGATTTTTACCAGGGTTATTTGCCATATTTTACCATCAGAGTTGTCATCTTTGCAAAACAGTGTGGGGTTTTTTTTTTCCCAATTAACTTTTTTAGTTGGGAAAGCAAATAAGCATACTGAGAGATTAGAATCCTTCCCTGAACTACAAGAGAAACTCTCCTACTCCAAGATCCTGGTAACTTTCTGACCCATATCCTCTGGCACTTTGGAATCCTTTAAGCTAAACATCTTTTGAAAATAAGAATAAATCCTAGTTCTTTCTCTAGTCTAAGCAGTGCAGACAATCATGTGACAAACAAAAAAGAGTTCCCAGAGGTTGTGTTAGGAGGAGGGAAAACAAGAGGACACATTGGTAAATGCTCTGGCAGAATGCATTTAGGGAAACATAAGCTTAGATGCTGGCCTTAGGCTACAAACACGCTTCCATACTGCAGAGGAACATTAAAAAAAGCCCAGTGTCTGACCTGGAAGAAAATATCTTCTTCAGTCCAAACCCAGCAACCGCTGTTCCACAAAGTCTGTCTCACGGGGTAAAGCTTATCCAAAAGCACTAAGGTAAATGAGATCTTGACCATCTTCACATCTCTGACTCTATATCAATCTCTATATCAATCCAGTATATACCACAAAATTAAAAAAAAGGATAAATAAACTATCTTACATTGCTGATGTCAAATTCACACACTTGTAACACACCAGAGTGTGTTAAAAATCCAGTTAGAAAATCCTAACTGTCCTTCAGCATTGAGAAACTCAAAGAAATTGGTCTATGCTCCAGGATTAGCAACTTATCAAATCTATTTTAGAAAGGAATAAATATTGAAAACTATGGCCTCTGGAGACACAAGAGGAACTTTATACATAGATGTCCAACACTGTGAAAAAAAGACTGAGTTTAAGGCAGAACCACTATGCCCAAGGGTCAGACTGGCAGTGGACTTGGACACGCCAATAAGTTAGACTGGTGTCACACCCCCCCCAGATCTGTGGTGCATCAGAGCTGTCCTGGAGGGTCCTGGTTATTGTGAGTGAGAATTCTGTTATGTGGACAGAAATCTTAGAATAGAACTTATTACTCACTTTCTATAGCTTAGTAAATTACATTAACTTTATGTGTCACTGAGTGATGTGGTGTTGTTCTCATGTCCATCCAATTCAGATTTGCTTGAGGACAGCATAAGAGCAAGAATAGCACAGCTAATATTTTGGGCCATTGGATTTGCTGAACAGTATCTGAATACTGGTGCCATCTTCCCTGATGTTCCCTGCATTCCTAGATGGTCGATATGCGATGCTTCAGAGGAAGTAGGGAGGAAAGATTATTTAAAATAAAAAGAACTGTTTTGTCTCTGCATTGAATTTCTATTTTCATAGGTGCTCGTATAAAATATTTGGTGCTGTTCCCCTACAAGAGTAGCTGGCCTTGTGAACAAATATCAAGAAATAATAATGAGCGTTGCCTGCATGAAATACTTATGGAGATGACATTAAATAGTGCAGCACTTACTTGATTCTTCTAATTACAGCTCAGAATATACACACATGTTTTGTGTTCTCTGCTGAGGCACTGTAGCTTCATGCAGTGCTCCAGAGAGGCTGTGATTTTCAGTGCAGTGCCCCATCTCAGCCATCATTTTCTTCATTTCAAGAGCAAAGTCAAAGAAATTGCCAAGGAGTTCATCTTTCACAAAATACCTTGACTCCCTCTGGGCCCTGAAGCAGCTAGCATCAAGTGGTGAAATCCAAAAGAAGAGAAGGTAACTCAGGTACAAAATGTATACTTTAAATGTTAGGAAGAAAGAGAAAAGGATTATAATAGGATATCTGGCATTATTCTAAGAGCCATCCTTTGGGAATTGCAAATTCCCCGTAAACTTCACAGAAAGAAGAGCTGAAAGATTATTCATTTGAAACTAGTGAGTGAAAAAAAAAAAACATAGCTGGAAGAGTAAAAAAGAAAAGTGTTCACTCGGCAACAGCAGTGAATTTATTAACTCTTCAAGAGGAAGATAACAGATGCCGTCAATAATGCATTTGTACTTGTGCAGAGGTGGGGCAGATGAAAGTTCTGCAGTGGCCTGGATTAGTAAACAGAACTAGTTTTGATATAAGCCACGGAGGATATTTCCTGTAAAATGGTACAAAAACTACTTATTTCAAGATTGTTTGTTTCTCTCTTGTTTTACTGGGCTTGTTTTACTCCTTTTGTTATTGAAAGGGAGATGGAGTGATGTAGATAATAGCAAGATGAAAAAAAACCATTTTGCCTGAACAAAAGGAAACTTCAGGTTTAAGTGCAATTTAATGTAAAAGAAAGATTAAGAGAAAACACTGAATTACCATGTGTGGTAAATATTTTAAAGTAACTGAACAATGCCTTGTTTCCTACAGATGTATGAATAATGTCTCTGTGCATTACTTTGTTCACTAAGCCAAAAATCTTCAAGTGACATCCAAGTGAGCATCGGAACATATTTTCAAATTAATGAAGTGACTGTAACTTCCTTTGGATTAGAGGCAACCACTACTAACATGTAGGCTTGAAATATATTTACTTTAAAAAGCAAGAGTTTTCTAGAATATGGTCACACTGCCTTTCAATATGCGAAAAAAAAAGAAAGCTGTGAGGATCATAGGAATGCTTTCAAAATACCAGTGAAAAACAAGTAGGGCACTTGAAAAACAGATTTATTTAAGACAGCATAGAGTAACAGCAGAATCTTTTTCACTAAAAAGAACTTGAAATAGTTTTATCTCTTATCTGTCTGTGTTTAATAAAGTCAGAACTCACCTTTTAGAATGGTATTGGAGTATGAATCCTTTGAAAATAGGAAGATAAGAAGTACAGGAACTGTACAAGTCACGAAGTACTAGAGAAAACTGCGAGAGTTCTGTCATCATTCATTTTTAATTTAGACTAAATAGTTTAATAGTTAATAGGCTTAGTTATCGGATTTGAAGTAAATTAACCTGGTCATAATGATCAAAGTTCCTTTCATTTCACCTCCTGTTCTCCCTTCAATTCACAAACTCAGATCGAACAACTCCAATATAGTGATCATAACTGAAGTAAACTTGAAATTTGCAATATCTTTGCTTATTTTCAGAACTGGAAATCATGATTTTAGTGTATTTCAATCATACAGACAAACTGATTGTTTGGGGTTTTTTTATGATCTTAAAAGTCTTTTCCAAACTAAATGATTGATTCTGTGATGGTAGAATCTGGGTACAAGGACTCATCATATTTTAAGCTTACTTGAAGATCTGCATTCTGATGATAGATATAAATGGCACTTATCATGGTTCAAATAGAAGCTCATTCCTGCACAAAGACAGCATCTCTTACAATGCTGATCATCCTCTCTGAAGAATCAGTTGAAGGAAGGTGATGGAAACAGGTTGACTATATATATGATGAACACATTAGCCAGGAGCAACGTGATTCCATGTCATTATCTTGCCTCTGGATGCTTAATAATTTCCTCTTGTTCTGGTTCAGCGTGAGTTTAAGCAGAGTATTGTAACAGACAAGTGACAGTGTGCTTCTACAGTTTTTTCTTAAATTCTTGTACTATCTTTTGCTTCTGACAATTTTATGTCCTTGGCTTGTGGGTTTTTTTAGAAAAGTAATACTCAAATTGTATTTTCATGGATAGTTGTCTTCAGTTGGTGAGGTTTTCTTGTTTGGTTGTTTGGTTTGGGGTTTTTAAAGTGTTTCTGTTAAATCAATTTGTTGTTAGGGAGGTGTTGAACAATTTCATAGTTGTTGAGCAATGATAGGTAGAACAACACACTTTAATCTGTTGCTGGCTAACATTAAGTTTTTTGGCGAGTGGTATTCAGCTATATCTCACGTAAGCTGCATAGTCAAGACAACTGAAAGACAAGTTAATCTACACCAGCTTCACTAAGCTAGGTTTTAATAGTGGTCTGTAGTCATCTGAATCCTCACTTAGGAAGATAGATGTGATTGTCTATATTTATTGTCTCCCAAAAGACCAATGCACAGTGTTAAGTTTTAGGCTTAACGAAACATGGAAAAGTTTGGAAAATAATCTTGTGATTCTGCCTTAGCGAAGGAGAGACACAAGAAGTTTACTGAACATTGTCTTCACATTTTAAAAAACTATATCCACCTCTCACTGTTTTCTCCAATGACAGACACCTACCCTGCAGCAGCCATTTGAACCATCTACTGTATCCTACCCGTACAGAGAATGTTCACATATGAAATCAGCAAATGTGAAGTAGGCTCTTCTCTGACAAATAACCTCTTGGGCAATTAATGAGGCAAAAATCTTATTCCCAGATGAGTAAGGTGGCACCTGTGTTGCACAGCCTATCGGGAGCAAGCCCCTCTGTAGCCATAAAGCACTAGGGTTTTCACTTGTGGAGGGTGCTTCAAGCTGAAGGGGTCAGTCAAGGCAGTACAAATATCCTGCTGGAAAGTCATTCTCACTCTTTTTCCTGAGTGGAGGACTGCAGCCCTCAAGATGCAAGTTAGAGTAAGAGGTGAAGACGATAGGGAGCTTTGTGAAGTTAGGACTTTAATAATAGTAGTTCGGTGTACATACGAATAGAGCATATTTATCACATATTTACCCAACAGCTCTTCACTTTAGAACTCCTTCAATATACCATACATACAAATATAATGTTTTGTGTTATACACTTTGGAAACAAATCAGGTTTTATGCTTGATATTTCACAGTTTTAACACCTGTCAAAGCCTTAGCAACAATCTTCTAAAATTTTCTGTCTTTGAGGGTTTTATCTCTTGTTTTGCAAGGATTCAAGGGGATTCCAGGATATGCTTAAAGCATTAACCCAATTCAATTATTTATTGCACTAATATTGACCTAAGAGATTTTGATATCAGTAAACCACTATAACTCTTGAATACAGCCCAGAAAAAACTACTGCAAAGATTTATGAGGTCAGGAAAATGGGATATCTTGCAACATATCCGCTTACTACATTAAATGAAACCATTAGGGTTTTTTTCCTTATAAATTCATCATGCTACAAACTTCTCTGTATGTCATATTTCTATTGTGTATTATTTTTCACATTGGTGTGTGATTCAGAGGTGCAAGAGACCGGAATATTGAAAATGTCCAAACTGATAGTGCTCTAATAGAGCACTTGATATTTTAAAACACCAAGACCTATGCACAGTAGTATATTGGCCAAAAATTGGCTACAAATTATCATACATCAGCTCATACAGAAGAGGAAGCTGCAGTCAGAAGACTGTGTGTTTTATTATTATTTTTCTTGTATTTTTACCTTGCAATTCACTGAATCACACAGAATTACAGAATCTTAATCCCGAACCTACTAAATCAAAAGGTCTACTGCTAATTGATTTTTTAAAAAGAAGTCACATATAAATGAAAAAAAGTTGTTAGAAAAAGGTTAAAGAGATTAATCATTCCCAGTGGCACGGTAACTATCTAATACCACCACATGGCTTCTCAAAGTAAGGAATACAACCTACTAGCAAAGACTTGACAATACTCAAAAGGCTAGGGGGTATCATTATAAAGGGAAATCCTTTAAAAACCTTAACCTGTGTTGAAATTTGAATAATAGAAGGAATAATAACCACTAAGAGGTCAGTTATGGGTAAAAATACAAAATGGCAGCACCAAAAAAGGGTTAGAGAAACTATCTGCAAATACCACAAAACCAAAGAATAAATCTATTTTCAAACAGATGAGGAAGAATGCGTCTAGGAAGTCTGTAGCAGGAGGAAATGAATCAAACCATGAAAAGAGCAGACCACAGCAGAGAAGAAAAATTACTTGTTTATATCCCTGCTTAATATGGATACGTTCAGGGAGGTTTCTGAGCTGAACCTTTTTTTTCACCACAGACACATTAAAGGATACGCCCAACTGTCAGCAGAACTTATTGAAGGGATAGCTGAAATTAAGAGTAAAACATTTGCAATCTGAATAATATTTATCTTTGGACTCCAGGGAGACTTCAAGATGAAACAAATACATCACAAAGCTCTCTCTCAGAAACATTGTGGAGGCAGAGGACAGGCAGATGTGACACCAGTTATTTCAGAAGGCTGTAGGGAAATCCAAAGGCTGACCAGTGATTCAGTGTGTCCAGCAGGTTAATTAATTGAAACTGACTGAAAAATGGAATTAATGTGAACTTGAATAAATATGAATCATAATGGTTCATAAATATTAACGATTAGGGAAGAGCAGCAAGGCTTTTGCAAAGAGATTCTCACAAATCTACAGTTCTCTGAAGCAGTCAGCAAGCCTCCAGACTGGAGCAAGCAGGCTGATACAATGCACCTTGACTTTGAAAAGGCATTGACTAATGTCTTCTACCAAAGGCTCTTAAAGAGATAAAGATGACTGTGGAAAAGGTGACTAAAATTGATAAATAAATTACTCATTAAGAGGTAAAAAACAGTGGCAAAAATAGTTGTCACAGGGATGGAAGATTATCAGAAGAATCCCTCTGAGATTTGCACTTGTCTCCATAATTTTTAATTAGTCGTTAATGATCTTGAAAGAAGTTGAGCAGTGAAGTGGAAAAGTCTATCAATATTTAATAAGTTATTTGGGACAATATATATGATCAACAACTGTGAAAAACGCAAAAGCTCTTCATAGTAGTGACTGACTAGGTGACAAAATGGTGGATAAATGTAAAAGAAAAGAATACTTTATTATCTGAAGTGTGCTTTAATTAATCTTTTCATTTCAATGAATTTTATAGAAGTTAAATCTAGGAAAGGAAAATTTCTGGGAAGGAATTTTTGAATCAATGAAGTTTATAGAAGATAAATACAAAATTAAAGTCATCAATCCATTTAAAAAACAATAAAGAACCCTTAGAAAACTGCCCAAAATACTATTTCTGTTCAAAATTAGTATCTGTAAATTGCATCTTTAATTCTGTTGATATGCTTCCCTTGATTTTCAGGTTTTGGACAGAATGGACTAGACTGAAACACCTGATTTCTGTTCTGTTAAATCAAATCTAGCTAAGGAAACTTCTGATATAGTGTGTTTATATTTTACATATAGTATACATTATGTTTACCATTCAATATTTCTCCCCTACATGGCACTCAGTTCAATATGAGTTCATGGAAACTGTTGTTTATGCATATTTTTCTGTTCAAAATAAAAGTGGTAAATTCTTTCTGAATAGCTTTAGTTCAGAGAATTTGCAGAAGTCTTCTGTGCTGCCTAACCTCTAAGTAGGGGCAACAGGTTACTGGGAACATGACTCGGTGGAAGTTCCTTTGTGACAAAAAAAGGTGCAAAAAATAACTAAAACAAAATTAAGACAAAAGATGTTTCCATGTCTAGGTCCACTGAAAAAACCCACAGGTTGCAGACAAGTGATGCAAAAGAGAGCAATGTACATATATCCAGCCACAGAGGTGCTAGCAGAGCCTCTCCAATCAGGAAGCCACTTACAGCACTCAAGCTGTTGTTGTGCTCATAGACACAACTCCATCAAGGGTGGGGCAGTGCTACAGAAAAAAAAAAAAGACAATGACATGAGAGCAAGTCTTGCTAGGAAAAATCCTCAGGTGAACATGTTTCCCCTTTTTCATGAAGTCATCTCTCTTTTTTTTTACATTTAGAGGACTGACAGAGCAAACAGATCCTTTCTTTATCCTGAATATTTGATAATTTCCTATTTTATTATCCTCTTTCAATATTTTATCTACATTATCTATGTGATTGGCTGCAGGCATTTTTGCTGCTTCATGTAGCAAGGTAGCTGTAGTAGCAAGATTTATTTGGTGCTCTCTAGTTCCTTTTTTAAACTTCTTTGTCTCTTTCTTCAATGATGCAGGTATAATGTGAAAAATTGTTAATGCCTCCCCATCTGTTTTTCAAATGTAAGAGTACACTGTGGTTCCTCTTCTACAAGAGCAGTTCAAAATGCTGACCATTTTTCATTACCAATAAAATTAACAAGATTTATACATCTCTTGAAGATTTTTGGGATCATAACAGTGTCTGACTATCATGCCAGCACTTCAGATACTTTATCAAGCTTGTATCATCGAGTTTTAAGATATTGAAATGTTAGTATTGCAGCCTTTCAATGGCCTTATCCTATTTTAATAATTCCAGTTGCAGCCTTTACAAAATTTCTAACTATGAAAGATGACACTTAAGTTCATTTAAGACAACAAAATAAATATATTACAAGAAAAAGAAATTAAAATAATAATTTTATATTACTTATGTCTTTCTGTCTGTACTTCTTTTCACTTAAAAAATACATCAGCTACAGCTTTGCAACACTTGAATTAAACTATCAGGATCTAATATAGAGAAACTCTTGAAATATAGTGTAAAAAGTAGTAGAGGCCACCAGGCTTTATTTTTGTCATCATAATCAACTTTCTTTAAAAATATATTTGCCTTTCATGAGTTTTTCATTTTCATGAATGACACTTATTCAGACTACCTGTCAAGTTCAGGAGACACCATGAAAAAATGCTTGATCTAGGGACAACACTGGAAATTTTAAGACAGTTTAACCTAAGTTTAAACTACAGAACTGCAGTATTTTTCATTTTAAGTAATCTAATTTCATTTTCTCTAAACAAATTTGTACATATTTGACAACTTTTTGATCAGTCTCTGAAATGAAAGAAAATCATTAAGTCAGGTTTAGAAAGTAGTTTTGCTGATTTAAAAAGGCAATGTCAAACATTAGTTCTTCTAATATGTACATACTGTCATTTTAGTTAACTACAGTTATTGTCAAAACTTTCCAAGTATACACTTATTTAAATTGCTCAAAGCTTCTAGAAATGTTCACGGCTAGGTTGGACAGAGCTTTGACCAACCTCATCTAACAGAAGACAGCCTTGCCCATGGAAGGGAATTTGAACTAGATGATCTTTAGAGGTCCCTTCCAGCTCAAACCATGATTCTATGACTCCTTGATATATAAAGTGATGATTATATTAGTTTGTAACACAATAACTTTTTGATTCTTTCTGATGAAACACACGGTAGCATTGTAAAGAATAAGTTTTCCCTAGATGCTCACTTTTGTATAATCTTTTTCAGATTTAACAATGACTAATTTCTAAAAATCTGCTTGTCATATTTAAACAGCAGCTGAAAAATGGAAAGAAAAAAAGACAGCAAACTGGATATCAAACATGCAGAGAACAACTAGAGCTTTTTTTTTTTTTAAGTGCTATCGAGAAAAATGTGCTTTGAAATAACAGGACTGATAAAAATAGCTTTAATGAATAAAGCAAATGAATATTATCTAATATATGTAAATAGTATTGACACTTTCTAATCTGGAGCCTGTATATTCAGCCATGTAAATGATGCATATATTTCTTCTTCCTTTTCTTAAGTTGCTGTCCTCTCAGCTATAATAATTTTGCTCCTAAGTGCTTGAAAAGTAGACCAATTTACAGAAATCATCTGCAGAATGTAATTGTCATGTAGTATTCCAGACAGTTTTACCCATCTATGGGGAGAAAGAAATAGATAAAGGGAAAACACAAAAGACAAGCAATGTGAAAGAAGTGGAATTATAGACTGCTGAGAAGAAAAACTACTGCTATCAGTCCTGCCAGTTCATGAAAAACTGATCTGCAATTCATGAATGTGACAAAACACATTCTTCTTACAAAACAATGAACCACAAAGAAGACAGATAAATAAGGACAGAAGGAAAGGTGCCTGCCCAGCTGTAGAACTGTGACTAGTATTTCCATTTAGGTAGACCTTTTGTGTGTTTACAAAACAAGGGCATGAAAAAAATGCAGAAATAAGAAAAATCCTATATTTTTACAATTGAAAAAAAATGAACCCCACAAAAATGAAGAGGTAAATGAAAAATTTGAACCACTATGTAATCTTCTTATAAGGAGGAAAACCCTCAAAACCTTGCATTTGAGAAGTTATGAGAACTGTTTACTTTCTTCATGTAATCTACGTTTATTTCTAACTGATAGAAGCTGAGACTCTTTTATGTGGTTTTTATTGTTGTTTTGCTTTCTTCCTAAGAGTAGAGCTCCTACGATCCTTTGTTTATGACTTTTTTTGTCTGATTACTCCAAAGCAACCAGGTGTCCTTTTCTCCTTCTTTATATTCCCATGTCTTTGAATGCATTGGATGGGAAATTCCTTTTTCACCTCTCTGTTGGAAATGCAGGAGTGTTGTTTTGCTTCTGGAAGCAAAGAAAGGGAACTTCATGGATCAGGCTGCACAAACCTTTGATGATTCTAGGCATTTTAAAATCAAATTGAATAATACATGCTATTGATTACTCATTCCCAAAGGAAAAGTAGTACTTTTAGGTGTTTTCAACTTTGTCAACTTTGGTCTTTAGGCCTTTCACAGAGTTTTACATTTCTTCTTCCTCCATGAGATTCTTGGCACATTTTAAAACATAGCTGTAGTATTTCTAGCTCTGGATAAACATTCTGGATCTTCAGATTAACATGAGGAAGTAGGAGAATCTCTGATGGAAGAGACCTTAAATCCAATGGCTCCCCACCTCCCGTGACTGTAGAAAGCCTTATTCTAACATATTTCTCTGCATGATAAAACCCTTTTAGAGTATAATGGCATCACTGATTCCAGAGCAAAAGTTCTGTATATTCTTGGGCGTTAAAATTTCCATTCTAAGTCTTTTTTATCTTTTTTTTTTCCCCCTCAACTAACAAATTCCTTCTTCTTCTTGTATTTGTATGCAGAACAGCTAAGGGTGATATCTCAAAGGAATTACAGTAACAGATTAAAACTAATGTGCAGGATCACAATTATGTTGTACTTGTCCAAAGTGAATAAAATAGAATTAATTTCAGATTTATAATCATGAGGAATTACACTAATGAAAGGCACTAATTACATCCCTTTAACGTGCTAAGCATAAAATAAGTAAGAATGGACAATTATGATGAGTTTGATGAAGATTTGGAGCATAGGTTTTCAGGAAAAGTACTAGGCAATGGGGAACTGCCTATACCTTTAAAATTAGCAAAGCTAGCTGGGATAATAGATTTTCTTTTTGATCTCTGGAGACAACACTTTTCCAGGAAGAGAGAACTGTCTAATCCCTCGTTTCTTAATGTTCTTTGGAGCATTTTCTTTGATGACAACTTTGACTTCTTTCATATCACAGTATGTCCATTCTTTACAAATATTGAGCAAATTGTTATTTTCTCTACAAATATCTTAAAGTATCGATTTTAATTGTGTACCTCGACTTACCCCAGAAAAGTAAATTTTCACTTATGTAAATATTGCAACAAGACAATTATAAAAAAAAAAAAGGAGTGAAGTGTCCATGGAAGAAATAGAAATACAGAATTAAACAAACTATTCCATTTTAAATTATAATATTGAATATTTACAATAATAGATATATATCATTAATATTAATAATAAATATATACGATAATAGCAAACAAAAGCATTCAAAGAAATACTGAGGAAATGGCGTAAATTACAAGTTTAGGGATTTGTAAATGGAAGAGCTTGTTCTTTAACTGCTATTTCTAAAACATGATTGAATCAACTTTACATCAACTTCCATAGGAACTTGCATTAACATCCCATCAGCCATAAGCCTCTGCTGCTATCTGTATTCTGCCTGTACTGTCATTTAATTTCTAGTATCAAAAATATTGTTCCACAATATATTGACATTCTCAGAACTCACAAAAGTCTCTATGATCTTCTGAGCATATCTAATTCTATTAACCAATCAGTGACAATTTGGTATAGAAAAAAATGTCTCTGAAGAACTCTGTCTGTTTGTTTTACCCTATGAGCACTCTTTATACTGTCATGTGAAGGAATTTTCCTCCTTAAGTGTTGATTCATATAATAATACTGCTTGTGATCCTTACAAAAATGTTTCTGAAATCAAAGTTTTGGGTTTTTTAAACAGTCATTCAGGTTTGCACCAAACCTTCCAATGCACATTGTCCCTTATGTGCAGTATTTTCCTGAACTAGCAGATGCAGTGATGAGCAGCAGGCTTTTCAGTCACATCCTGTGGTCTCCTTGTCTTTAGGTGCTGTGTCAAAAGCGTGTTCTAAATGACATGAATGTTGCCTACTGTCTTTTAAAAGGTACATGTTCTCAAGTTGTTTTGCCAATGCTGTATTTAGCTCTATTTTACAAACAGAGGATTAAGCTCTTCCTTTTGTTTTGTTTTGTTTTGTTTTGTTTTTGGCAAAGTAAAGCTAAAGCTGGTGAAACTTGGCAGGGGTATGTGGAAAGGAAGCAACAGCAACTCTGTTTATGTTTCATTCTCGGTGAAACCACAGTGTCTCACAATCAACTTGCAGCTTTAGCCACTCTGTAGGAATTATAATATGTTAGGAAAGGACAGAAGTTGAAGAATGAGCTGCTGTATAGTACGTTTCAGGTGAAAACCTCCTAGCATGCAAATAATGTGTCTGAGCAGCATTAAAAACCTCTGCACATTTTCTGCCCGGCATTGAGCAAAACCCATGTTTGTGTAGCTCCCAAAGGAAAAGCAGTTTTGCAGGGTGACCAGAAATGGATACCAGCTGACTATATCTTAACTCTCAAATAGCAAAGCAGAGAAGAGTGGGCTTATCGTCCACATAGCCCTACCACATAGGGGAAGCCAAGTTCCTTGAGTCTGATCAGAATGAAGCATATGCCAGAGTGATGTGATGAACTGATGCTCCTAGGTTCATTGAAGCCCACTAAGTAAATGAAAAGTGTTGCATTAGCATTAATAAGCTTCAGAAACTAAAATCCTATGATCTGTAGAGCATGAGCCTGATTTCACAGTAAATTGCCTCACTGCAGTCTTTGAGCTGAACAAATGTAATGAGATTAGAAACCCCCTCTCAAGGATATTTCTCATTTCACAATATAAATGGGTATGTATTTCCTGTAGATGTGTTCCTGTCTGTTACTTACCACAAACTAGTAATTCCAAAAGAGGTGTATTCTTCTCTAATAATGCCCTGAAACTAGTTGGATTCAACAAAGCATTACATCTTGGACAAGGTAAGAACTTTGAGTACTTCCAATAATAAAATTGAAAAGATAGACATTTTTATTACTTCTGCACAGCAAACACATTGATTAGATTGTGATTTTCTGAATTAAGAAATTATGAAATGTCAGTAACCAAGTGCTGACGTGACACAATTTAATTGAATTACTTCATTTAAAGCCAAATTTGGAATAAATTTAGAATAAAGCAGCAGAGGGTTTTGTAAAAAAAAAAAAAACAACCCACATCTCTTGAAGAGAAAAGCTTCCTTTTCTGAACAGGAAAAGATCTTAGTAAGAAAGTAAATTAGACTCTTTGGAAAAAAATAAAGCCTCATTAAGAAATGGAAGTTGGCAGCAAAATAAAACTGTAAGCCAGGTTGCTCATTTTATCCAACTTGTGTCTTTAGCTGGATCAGAGGACTGGTTCGCTTTGACTATCATGCCCTGAACAGTCAAAAACTCTGTGGACACATGTTCTGTATCACTTGGGACACACTCAGCAGAGGAAGGAAAAGTGAGGGGACAAATCTCCACTTCCAGCCTCACGCACACCATGTGGAGGAGGCAGAAGGGCCAGTGCCCTAGAGAAAACACCCAAATAGTTTGTTTCATTCCATAAACCCTAAAGTATTCCTAAATCAACGTTCCAGCAGGAAAGCAAGAAAGCAACTTGCAGTTCCCGGTATTGGGCAAGATGAAGATCTCCCACTCCACCTTGACTGCAGACATATCAGTTGTAGTAGATCATTTTGCACCAGCAGAGCACTGCAGAGATATTCCAGTGGAGCAGTAAATCTAGCCCAACATATTTCATTACAGAAAGAACTGCTGAGCCTGACATTTACATGACCTGTAAATGATATTGGTCTTTCCTATTTCACAGTAGACTAACCATGTTGGATGTCACTTCAGGGTGAAATGGGTATACTTGGGTGTGCACATATATGGTTTTGTGACAGAACTGTAGTACCAAACATTTTGGTAGGAGAAATCTGCTCATAGCAATTCAGATTCTTGAAACAAGCAAAATTAACAACAAATAAATCCACTTTTTGGTTGACACAGGAACGTGGGATCATGACAAATTAACTTGGCCTATTGGCCTATCCTAGACATAGGTAATGAGGGGCTATTTATCTGCTTAATGTAATGATCTAGCTCCTTTTAGGCATGCAGAGGTATCTGAAAAATATGTGAGAGAGAGGCCTGTTTTTTCTTCTAGAGTGGTAACTGGAAAACAGCATCAGAAGGATGGAGCCAGGCTGTTCTCAGTGATGTTCAATGATAGGACAAGGGGCAATGGATACAAGGTGGAATATGAGGTTCCAAAGAAACATAAGGAAAAACTTTTTCACTGTGTGGGTGAAGGAGCACTGAAAACCGGCTGCCCAGATCAGTTGTGCAGTCTCCTTCTCTGGCGACATTTCAAACCCATCTGGACAAGTGACCTGCTCTAGGTGGTCCTGCCTGGCAGGGGGATTGGACTGGATGATCTTTCGAGGTCCCTTCCAGCTTTTAAGATTCTGTGATTCTGTGATACCCTGTGTTAAAGCAATACAGGAACCTACTTTCAGGTACCTGAATAATTAACTCCTCTATTGTTTATGTGACAAAACAGGAGCAAAAAACAAAAATCAATCCAACCCAAATGTCTATATTACCAATTACAAAACTTTTGGCTGAGTATGAGTGCAGATCACATGACAAGAATTTATTCTGAACCTTTAAAAAGGAAGTCATTCGGGATTTAATGTGCCACGTGTATTGGGATTATAAAACATATGCAGTGCTCTCCTTGCTTCACAGAGGAGCCACACAGGCTGACCCCTGTAATGTACAATACATGCTTTTTTTTTAGCCAGGAGTGGCTGTGGATGTCAGAGTGTGAGGAGGAAGGGAAGGGAGTGTGTGTTGCCCAAATGCCCTGGAAAGAGCTGGACTGCCAGTGATTTTCATTCCATCACTCTTGCCTGTCAGCCTCAGGTCCCTCCTCCCCCATTGCCCTCCATCCTCCTCACTGAGGGATGTATATCAAGGTGATGGCAAGGTTTCTGGCTTCAAGGTCCAATGAAAAATCTTTCATGGAAAGGACAAACACTAGCTTGTTATTTGCAATTTTTTCTGAAGGGATGTTCCATATTTCAACAGGTTAGCCTCTCCTGTCACATGAGACGGTTGAACACCACCTGCATAAGAGAACAGTTGTTTTCTAAACTACTTGCAGGTTATTTATGATCAGATGTGCACAGTGACTAACTACCTTTTTTTCCACATTTCCTCATCATTTTGAAACTTAATTTTTCACTCGGTTTTATTTGTGCTGCTTACACTTCCTTCTGCCTTTATCCTACATCAGTAGCCTTTTTCTCTCTTTGGAAAGAGGAGAACGGAAGAAAATATCCTTTAATTATTTAAATGGGCCCTATTCTTAAGTGTTCTAAGGAAGACTATTGTGAAATGCAAAAGGAAGAAGTGACACAACCAGCAGGCAAGCAGGAGTCACAAGCTTCAATACACAGTGGCTTTTGCAATTTTTTTCATTTGGACATATTAGACAAAGAGTAGACAAACATATACAGAAGGATAGACTCCAGACTGCTAGGTTGAATGGCTAGGTTAGCACTCTCACTCATGCAGCTATCTTATGTAAGCTAGGAGATGAGCATCCTCAGTAACATACGTGTGGTTTACAGCAATCCCAGCTGAACGGTAGAGGAATTTGTGCCAAAGATTATTTTTAAAAAGGAAAGGAAAATTTAATCTCCCACCAAATGTGGAGCTTATTTTTAAGTCATTCTACTTTTCAAATACTGGAGTAATCCAGGAATAACTACAGAATCATTAACAAGCTTTATATGGATAAGCACAATGCAATACATACTATCAACAAATATGCAGGTATATACACAGAGAATACAACATTTGAAAGAGAGAAACTTGGTTCTTGTTCTGTTCATGTAAACTCCACTAACGTATATGAAAATACTTCTGCCAAACTGAATAGACTTGAACACCTAATTATGAAAACTGGAAAAAACTACTTAAAACTGAAAGAGCTTAAAAATAATATGCACAACTCTTCTGCCTCTGTATCATATCCCAAGCAAGTGGAACAATTGATTCCCTGTCATCGCTTTCCTTCTCTGACTGATATATTTTTGTTTAATGGATCTTTCTAGATCCATTTCACTCCCTATTTTATATTAGCATTATTTTAGCATAAAATCATCAGCATAAAATCATCATATGAGTTCCTCGTTTTCACTGTATGCATGCTATGTGCTTTAGATTTTATATATATTTCACTTAGCTGATGACATTTTGTACTGTATTATAATCTTCTGTGTTCTATTGTATCTTTATGTAGTCGTACACTTATTGATTGGTTACATAAATTACTATATGGTGGTACATTTTTGTCAGTTGAATTCTGACTGTCTGTTAGAGGTAACAATTTGCTTGTTAAAGAAAGCTATAATGAATTACATAAAATTACCTTTAATATCCTTCAGTTCTGGTAAAAATATTTTTTTAGGTTGCTAAATAATTAATTTTTACCCCTCCTTAGGTATAGGCTGGAGCTTTCAAGGACCCACAAGATTATGTGGGATTAATGTACCATAGAATGTGCATCCTAAAGGAGAATGACATTACCATTCAGCCTCTCATATTTCAGAAGGGTCAATTATAACATTTCAGTGACAACAGCACTGCTAGCTTTTTTTTTTACTTCAATACTGGCAAAATAATGAACTGTTCCTTCTGTTTTAATGCTTTCAGATATGTTTGCTGCGAGCATCAGATTCATGCTGGGTGTAGACTGAAAGCTGATGAATTTGAAGAGTTTCTGACAGAAGAGCAAAGTATGTTGGGACTGTTGAGGGTATGTTGGAGACAGTGGAACAAGTAGGGTTCAAATAAGTCCATGAATTTATGTAGCTATAAACAGAGCAGCATGAAGAGAAAGAAGTTAGATAAATCAGAAAGCAGTTTAAGGCAATTTTTAGGAGTGAAGCACTGGCAGAGGCAATGAAAATGAAGGGAGAAGGAGACCTAAACATAATGTTAGGGTTGACAGACTAGATAATGAGTGCATACCAAGTCTAACTACTTTAATGTTATTTTCAGTAGGTAAAATTAGGTACCTCTGACCATTGAAAAAACTATTATTTTGTACATATTTGAGACTGAATTTAATAAAAAAAATTAAATGTATTGAAACTAGAGTCAAAGGGATATTTTATTTAAATAGTTTATTGTATAGAATTTAAGGCTTGAACAGAAGAAGTCTGTTTGGATGAGACATGGTAAAAATGTCCCAAAAGTTGGTGTGTTTCAATATAGAGGATTGAGTCTTGAGATAGATAAGAATTATTATAAGACTGTAAGAAAAATACTGACAGTGAAAATAGACCTAGACTAACGAACACACAGGTATCACAGATATCACAGATATCACAGTTCTTGATATATAAAACTATTCATTTAACAAATAGTGAAGTCACTATGACAAAATACTATGCTAGTTTTATTTGTAGTGAGAGAAAATCTTACAAAAGTAATAGGGAATTTCAGCTTAGTAAATCAGTTCATCTGAGTTGAGCTTTTAGAAAAGTAAACTTTGAGAAATACTGGAAAGCTTCCAGCAAGATTGCCTAGAATATTATGTTCAAGAATTTGAAGTTGAATCCTGTTCTACCTAAAGTACTAGCATCACTTGGAATTTCAGGAAAAAAACCTACAACAAACCAAAACTCTGACAGGGCTACAGACTTCCTAGGATGATTACACAATTCTTACAGAGATGAAGAGTAAGAATAGAGAATGCAAACATGGAAATAAAAATAAAAAGCAGACGTGAGATTAAGGATAAAAACGGTGAAGTAAAATTTTAAAAGATGACAAAGGAATCAAGTAAGAAAAGTAAGGATGGCATATTGGCAGTAACAATATATGGCAAGGAAAAATTGTCTAAATTTCTCAGGATAGTAAAAGAAGGATCAACCTGTGAAACCATAGGTATAAATAACTAAACATTACAGAATAGGGGAAAGTATTTTAAATGCCATAGCACCTCTTTGTAAGACTATGCAGTTATTCTAGAAGTTGTTGCTCAAATTTCTCAGTGACTTAGGGTGTTTTTTGCTTTAGTCATACTTTGTACTAGAGAATTATACTTTGTAAAATAAAGCATTTTTTATTCACATGATATCATAAAGCTGTAATAATGGAAAATTTGGAGTATTAGGTCTATAAGTTTTCTTTACACATATTCAGAAGTCAATTAAAAGAAATATTTCTAAGGATTCCCCACTGTTATCAATGAAATATTTATAAGAACACCAGTTCTTTTGCTGTTAAGAAGCTGTGTGGTTTTACAAGTGTGACTCATGAACTACAACAAATTTGTGATCTGTTTGAAACTGTGACACCTATCTAAGCTTTGCCTGAGATTTTGAGTAGAATTGGAAAGAATCACTTCAGAAATCAGTCTCCTTCTAGTACCTTAGCGGTGAGTGCAATGAAATAATGAATTTCAAAAATTTCAGAGAAAAATGTGGTCTACATAAACCTAAGAAGAATCTTCTATAATCTCAAGATCTCTAATCACTATCCATAACTATAATGGATATGACCAATGGAAAGGATTGAAAGATATTGAGAAATGTCAAGGGTAAGGTTCTTGTATTACTGAATGATTGTTAAAAATCAAAACACACATTATTGTACAAAACAAAACAAAAGAACTAAAAAGAAAAGAGATGTTCCCTGTGATTATATCTGCGAGAGAAAAAGTCTTCCTGACTTTTACAGTGATGGTCATCACTGTAACTCTGTGCATGTGAGCAGTTGTCAATAGCAGGGCACCTGATAATTTGATTCTACTGAGACCACTAGTGAACACTAATCTCCAGTCTGCCATTGTATATTACTAAAACTATCCACATATATCATATACAAACAATCAAATCCCTTTCAAATCTCTTTGCAGATATCAGTAAATCTGATAGACAGAGATTCCATTTCAAACTTTAAACATTGTCGTGCTCTGCAATCTTTTTCATAAGCTTGTCATCTTCTATCTTAAAACAACTAGGATTCTTTTTTCTTATGATGCTGTTTTGGAATATTGTTTTTTAACATAAAACTTAGGTAATAATAACATTAACTCCAACAACAAAAATATAATAATAAAAATAATAATATTTTTAAGTGTTTAGAATGTATTATTACATTACAAAAAATTATTTTCTGTGTTTATTTTCCTCTCTTTACATTCATTACCCAGTTAATGTCCCTCTCAGATTCTGTTCCACTAAACTAAGCAAACCCATCACTTTAAATCTCACTTCTTTAGATTGACACTCCTCCTCTTTAATTCATCTAGTAAACCACATATTGTCTTCAGATTAAATTTCTGTTTCAGAGGACATTTTGACAATGTTTCAAAGAAGAGTTCTGCTAATTCTGCATCTCCATCAGATAACAGTTTTCTGTCCAAAGTCTCTGTTTTGCCAAATGTACCTTAGAATAGTAGCTCTTCTCACACCTGTCTCATTCTGGCAGCTCAGATGCCTTCTCTGGTTGACCACACACACAGGTTTATCTTCTGCTGTTTCCATTTGGTGGGAAACAACAGAATAGCTGTTTCTGTCTCCTTCAGTGCCTGACTTTTTGTTGTTCAATATCATTCTGTTCCTATGCCTCCACAACAGCAACAATACTCTCCAGCTTTCTTGTTTCCCCAGTTAAACGAACCCATGTGTATTCCTTACCTGGTGCCCACTACTGCATCTATTAAGGAGTATCAGTCTCAACAGTGTTGTCAAAATACTATCCCATTCCTTTCTGAAAACTGCTAAACTCTCACTTTTGCTGTGTCTTTAACCTCACAATTCTTTAGCAATCTCTGTCATCTACAACTCACTTCATAATTGTACAGGAGTCATATAGCAGATGCTTAACCTAAATCTAGACCAGTGCCATTCTCTGGATTAGGTCTCTTCTCTGAGAAATTGGAGATATATAAAAAAGAAAATTAAAAAAAAAAAAAAAAAAAAGGAAAAAAAGAGTAACAAAAGAGTTTGGTTTATCATGACCTGCCTTTACTAAAACCATGCTGATAATTGAGGTAATTGCATTTCCCTCTTTGTCTTTACTGTTTCATCTAAAATATTTTCAAAGACAATGTCTGAGGAGATTGTTGGTGTACAGTTTTCCACATTTTCTGAAAATACAAAGCTGATAACCAACTTCAGCAACAAGTTAGGAACTGTACAGGTTGTCCTCCATTAAAAAAAAAAACAAACAAACAACTCAAACAACAGCCCACAATCACAATTTCATAAAAAGATTTCCACAAAAACTAGTCATACGCTGAACTTAGAAAAGTAGTGTTTACTACAGAGCAGCACTGATGTGGTCCACATGTTTAGGGATTACATATTATATTAGTTCTTGGTTCCAGCATATTTTTAGACTAGCCAATTTTAAGGCTAATGTTAAAAAAAAATATTGATGAAGAAGGCAAGATTAATCTAAGTTTTTTTTACTATATATAGACTGCAACTGCGTAAAAGGAGTCCACTTGAATCTGAAGGAAAAATGAGCTTCTAAGAAATGCTTTTCTCAAAAGAAACAAAAAAAATTTACTGAAAAATCTATTGCACTGTCAGGGATCTTCTAAGATCAAAGAAGAAGAATCAAGAGCAACTAGGAAAACTCAGATGAGAGCAATAGCCTTCCTATTACTCTTTCAGCAAAGTTCACATTCTAAGAAGGGAAAGAAAAGTGAAAATACAAGTTGACCACTATTTTCAGGAGACAACATTATGTGCCTAAAGATACCTGTATTTACTAAAAACAGTGGCAAAATGCCTGTTAATTTTAAAAGAAACAGGATTTTAAAGATCCTTTAGAAAAATAAAAAAATAAGAAAACTTCAAAACCTGGGTAGTTGAGGCATTTGACAACCTTGGGGAAAAAAAGCCCAAAACCAAAAACGAGCAAACCTTCACCTTCCTTGGTCACACCTATCGAATGTCACTCTCTAGGCTGTAAGAATGCAGATACAGATATCCAAAGTACTTGGAGTACTGGAAGTAACACAGGAAAATAAGAGCACTGAGTTGCCTGAGATAATTCATCTTCTATTGTCCAGCATTAACGTTAAAGACCTGAGAGATTTACATGTCACCACGTTGTTGAAGTGTGTTTTTCCTTTTCTTTCTGAAGTCCTCCACTTCATTCACATGAAACTAAATATATCATAGTCATTGGAGAGAATCTTGATTCTCAACTACTATTTGTCTTAGAAAATCTCTGTCTACAAAACAACAGCAAAACAAGATGCCTGCCAGCTCAGACTGAGAGATCAGCAAGGCGGTAATAGCTTGAAAATCACAGCATCCTCAAGAAACCTGCCAATGCAGATAGCAACAGCAGACTGGAAACAGAGTGAGAACAGTTAACCATGTGATTTCCAACCAAAGTCTGTGATATGCTTCATACAGCACATCTGAAAAAATGCATATATGTTAGCAGAACCCAAAGGTTTCTAAGCAGTCATCCAGTTTGAGGTAGGTTAAGTATTTTGTATGGCACACGATGGTAGTAAAAAGGTTGCCACAGGTTGCCCCAGGTTTAAGGTAAGTTCTCTGGTACTTAGGAGTCTTAGTAAAGTCTTAGAACACAAAACCCTTAACTACCTCTCAGTTTGAAAGTAGAGGTTAATGTAGATCTAGTATGAACTATATTCTCCTCCTGCAAGAAGTTAGACAGGAAGTCTTAAAATTAAATTACCATGATGTAATCTTATGCACAAGCAGTCAACTGCCCGTGAGTATACTTACACTGAAAGCAGAACCCATGGTCTCTAGATTCAATAACTCATATAATTTTAGCTGTCATACTTGAGCAAAAATGAATCTGTTGGTTATATGAAAGCTTTGTCATGTACTTTAATTACTGCATTGCAGAACAAAAGTGTAATGACCATCATATCCTTTCAAAGAAATGTCTTGCACAAATACGTTTTCTACATTAATGATAGAATCCATATATTCCCACATGACTCCCTGAAATAAAAGATGAAGCCTAATAAACAGAGAACTATTGAGAATCAATTTCTATAGTATATTCAGTGGTGTGATGACTTAGACATTGTATGGTCTCTAAATGTAGCAATAAATCAAAAGCGTAATTCTAGGAGAAGCGTGATTTTTTTTTCTCCCTAATTTATTTTCATGCTGATCTTTTCACTCCTCAAATATAAGGTAGTTTCAGACAAAAGCTGCTTTGGGGTCTGAAGGACTGAAAAAATACAGTGTGCTTCACTGCTCTGTGCCTATGAATGATTATCTGAACTACCAAAACGTGGAATCAAAGAGCAGTGAAAGCCCATCTGAATGCACATCTTCCTGACTCTCTAACCCTGAAATCTGTGGAGCCAAGGGAGTATACTCACTTCTCAGTGGAAGTATGAGAAACAATATTAGTCCCTGTCAAGCATTATAAGACTTTTATTTTGGATAAGGTCTATATAATCTATTTTTTCTTCATGAGTGATCTGTCAGTATAAAACAATCGTTACATGCATAATTTTACTATAGCTGGCATTTTCACATCCTCCTGAATTTGTAACATAAAACTTATAACACTTTCCAGAGAATCATCATTCAGAATGTTTTGCTATCTGCATCAATTTAAATTAAAACTAAAATTCTGCTTATTCTTACCTCTACTTTTAACTTCTCATTCTGGTTTCTGTTTTCTTATGTATTATTTCCCACTGCATGTTGTGCTTAATGAATGCAAATTGCAAGGTTTTAATTGGATAATGATTTAATATTTTAGTTTTTAATATCCTGACATTTTCAGGCAGTAAGTACTTTGTAACTGAACAAAATAGGGAGGGCTCAGAATTTATATGAATCTGGCACAGTTGCCTGAGGAAAATAGGGGACATTAAAGATTATACACTGAAAAACTAGCTGTTGGTGAAGTATCTATATGTGCTTTATAGCATGCAAAAACATTTTGAAAGGCTCATAAAAATGCCAACAAACCACTAAAATTTTCAGAAATATTATATATATGTGGATATTTTTTTCCCACTAGAAAGTTTCAATTCATTTAAAGGTACTAACAAAAAATTGTATTCATTAGTAGCTTCCCTAAGTTCCACATGAACTAAAATCCATATTGTAATAGGAATATTTTAAGGAATTTAGAAATTGACAGTACCACCTGTTGGTGGAAAATAAAAGTAGCTTAATTTCCTGCTCAATGGCTGAAGCCACATTTTGGTGAAGAGCTGGAATCAGTCATGGTTCTTGACAATTTGCCAGGCTACATGATGTGAAGCAGAATTACAAGAAAAAACAAGTTATTTATGATTTAATTATTTCAGGTTTGATAATATGTAGCGCCGATTTAACAAATCACAATTCAAATACTTTGCAAATATGTTCTAGTTTGTTTATAAACATGTCTCTCTGGTTTAGCTTTATCTGTGCTGTATTTTGTTTTGGATAAACTTTTTAAATTAAAATGAGCATATATACTCAATATACTCATATTTATATATGAGTATATAGTAGTCAGCTTAATACACATATTTGCTGGAGACATTTTGTTATTTACTTCTTGTCACTCAAAGATGACCTTTAAGTATTCAGCTTTTTTTTATACTTTCTGAATCCTCTTACTAAAATATAACATGCAGTTAATCTTATGTGGTCAGTGATTATTTCACTGCATTTTCACTGCATTTGACAACTGGAGTAAAAATAAGTATTGGAAGGGTTTTATGAATCTATTAACAGAGGTCTTAATACTTTTGACACTCACAGGGTTTATTTTCTTCTTCTTCTCTTGTTCAAGCAAATATCCTGTTTTACAAATAGGAGTAGAGAACCATGAGAATAACCATTTCAAATTTGTCTAGATCGAATGGCACCCTAAATCTAGCAGTGGCCAATATAACATCTTTCAGATAGAAACACTGGTGAGGATGAATATCGCAAACAACAGCTGACTGTATTTGTTATCTTGATTGGATAGTAATCTGAAGCAATTACTTTTTTAGTACAATAAAAAGCAGATAATAAAAATAGAAAGAGAAAAAAAATAATGAGTTTTCAATTATGCTAAGCAGCTGAGTTCAATAGTTTCATAAAGTAACCACTTTCTATTCTGAGAGTTGATTTTTCTCACCTCACTTCCTACTAGAAAGATGGTTCAAAGTCTCATTTTGTTAAAGAATATCTTCTTAGTTCCAACCTAAACTTACCTGTGCACAGCATACACAATTTTTTTCTTCTCATACCTATATTATCTTTTGGCTTGGGAAAATCCTTCACAGTTTTTGCTCTAGAAAAGGAGACAGTGAAGTGAAGATCTCTCACAGGGGGATCAAGAATATGTCATTCAGCCTTTGTTTAATAAGACTATTAAACCATATTCTGTTAGTCACTGTTTGCAGAAAATTCTGCCCTTTATCTGAGAGGTCTCTGTACTCCTTTTAATTCTGTTTTCCTGAATGTGGATGATCACAAGATCTGCAGTACTCTTTACTGTAGTTATCTAGGGCCCCACATTATTACTTGTTACTCTCCTGCCAATTCTTACGATATGTTTAATTTCATTTCCTTTCTCTGGGCCACATCACACTGAAAACTTATAACTCATCTTGAAGAATTCAAACTTTTCTCTTCCATTGTCATTTCCTTTTCATGAACTTTTCATTTATAAAAGAAACTTCTCTTATAAGTCCTTCCTAGACTTTCTTTTCTTGCATTTGATACAAGTCTGTGGTCTTAATTGCTTTTCTTTGACAACATATTCCAAGTTTTACATACTGCAGAGGTCAAATTAATTTATCTGCAGCTGCCTAGATAACCTTTTCCTTCTGAAAAGTTACTGCTTCATGAAGGATTTTTTATGCCATACATCAGAATTCTAGTGAAAATCATTGCTACCAGACTCATTTGTGCATTCTCCTATGATTCTGTAGTCAGAAATCTAAAAATGAGGTAATCCATTCCATCAAGTAGTTTACTCATCAAACTGAGCAGATACCTGATGAAGAGCTACTGACCTCCTCAATGTTTCCTGTCATTTCATATGTCTCAGATTCCACTCCATACCGTCGTTATCATAGCCATCTGACTCCTGCTACGTATTCAGTAACATCCCATTTTCTGCCAACAGAAGTAGGGTGCTCATTTAGGCTGGAGCCGCATCTGCACTTATCTTGACTCATCACTGATCAGGATAAGTTTGACTTCAGTTATTATCTTTCTTGCTGATCTCCTTGATAAAATTCCTTCATGATCAACCTTTTATATGTTTCTTCATCCTTACAGGTTTCCATTTTTCAAGCAGTATCCTGTTTCAGGTATCTAACTTATCCAGCCAAATCTAGAGCTCTTGGCTACAGAATTTTCTTCATAGTTGTTAACAAGCTCCAAGTGCTCTATGTTTCCTTCACATTATTCCAGAGTTTTTGACATATGAATCTTTCCAATCTGACCTCTCTGAATTCCTTAATGTACCTCAAATCCTTTTTTTCTTTGTTGTTTTTTAAATAGAACATTATTTAGCAGCCTGTTTGTTTATCCTTCCTTTAATTTAAGCTGAACAAACTCAAGCTATTGGGTTGTCTACTTAGTACTTATCTGCCTTCTGGAATAGTTTTATATCTTGACATTTTATCACTCTTCAATGACAAAATCTCTCAGCTATCCTAAACAGAAATGACAGTGCTATTCTTACTAATAATTTTTTCTGCTATCAATTTCTAGGAAATTAAAAATATAGTAAGTACATAAATACAAATAGTTGTAGTATTTATCATATGAAGACCCTACATATTTCAATTCTTGGAATCTATAGAATATATGCTTGGTGTAGTAATAATTTTTTGCAATGCTTTCACAAAATTGAGTAATATCTTAATTCAGGACCTCTGCTCCTTTTAACATCTATCTCAGTCATTTTGGAACTATTTCAGTGTTTGTTTCTATCAGATTATCATACTATAAATATCAGACTATTATTATATCTGTTTTTGGGGATTCCCACCCCAGTCTGCCTCCATTTTACTCTTCCTCTTCTCTGCTGGGAAGTGCTTTCTTTCTCCTTGCTTTTGTCATGTTGTCTCCCACCTTGTTTCTCTTTTTACTTCTCCAATACAACAAAGCTAGTTCCTCAAGGAACAAAAATAATTGTTCTTCTTTATCTCAGGAATTAGCCAAGCCAGATCAGGAAAGAATCATGAGCTATTGGTTTGAGTCTGCACTCAGTAACAAAGAGAGGGAAATCTAGGAAGTTGCTGCTGGGATAAAGACTACATATGGCAGAGCCTCAAAAAGCAGTTGCTCTTGACCTCTGCCTAGCTCCTGTCAGTCAGTTGTCATTAGCTGTCTTATTTCATTTAACAGCTTATGTAATTATGGGCCTAACAGTGCAAGTCTTAGTCAGACAAGGCTTCTGTTGAGTTTTTATGGTGACTTTTCTTGAAGATTTTCCTCTCTAGACTTCAATATCAAATACAAGAGAAGCAGTAGCTGAGTCTCCTCTTCTTTTGTATCTTTTGTATCCCACACCATCTGCAATAAGCATTTTTAAACAACTCGTCCTCTAGGGACAGAGTTCCCTACAGAAGCAATGTACTGAGTACATTACTGAATCAGTTCTGTTTGAAAAAGAGATGAGGCCATTATCTAGGTAAGACCTAGCAAACTTCCAGTGTCAGAGAGAACTTCAGAGTTTCACAAAAGTCTTATTGATAACTCAAGAGTTTAGTCATTGTCAAACACTGTAGCTTGGGTTCATGAGATGCAATATCAAGTTTTTTATTTATTTAATATCACAAAGATAAACAACAATCTCCACTTTTTATGAGAAGCTCCCTTTGGTCCAGATTTGAACCTTACTCACTCTATATAGTCTCCTGCATAATGGAGTAATTTCCTGACTAAACATCCCAGAGCCTGGACCTTTGAGCGACAGTGGAAATTACAAGGGAAACTCTAAGATTATTTAGAAATGTCAAGCACAGGAACACAGCAGCAAGTGCTTTCATTTTGTTAACTGTAGTATTGAATCAGCTTTACACTGAGAAAATAATGGATCTATTTCTGACGACTGTAATAACTGAGGCTCATGAGGTCTATCCCAGTTGTGAGCTCAAGTGCTGCAAAGTCAATCAAAGTTTATAAAATGTTCCAATAGCTGCTAATAACAGATGCTGAGGGCAAAAAAGTACGAAAGAGAGAGAAGAGAGAGAAAAAATAGTCTAAGAACATGTTCTATCAGCCTTTGGATACAACATAGGACTGCATGAAAGCCACCTTTGGTAAGAAAAAATGCAGTTTGGAAAAGAATGAACTCAAATTGGTAAACTCAAATTGGAAATAGTCTGTCAACCTCTACCCTTAATAACTACTTTTTTAATCATCTTCAAAAAAGGAGTTTGAAAGGAACAGGTGAACACAAAATCCAACCATTAGGAAAGGGAGTAACTATTTTTTTCACTCCAAACAGTTTGACGGTTTTTTATGAGCCCTGAACTCATTTCCATAAGGCAAATCTGTTACCAGATTATCTCATTACAGTAGCAAAAGCCCCTTCCTGGTTGATGTGAGGTGATTCCCAGGATCCAGAGTAAGGGCTTTTGCAATAGAACCCACTGGGATCGAGCTCCAGCCTTGGATGCTAAAAATCATAAAAAAAAACCCCTAACTTTCTCCTTCATTACCAGATTTCACTTTCCTCATATGTGTTTGTTTTCTTAAAAAACAATTACCATCTTTCAAAGAACTCAATAACAGAAACAGTCTTTTTTTCCCCTATGACATGTGTTCCTATGACAACATATTAGATTTTAACTAGTAAGTTTTCACATAAAAAGTCTTTGATGCATTTTAGGCACAGTTTTCAGTTTTGTAATCAGGTTTGAAATTTTTTTCTCTTTTTTTTAATTCATTATTTCTTACTTTAACATGCACTTCCTAGTTTCTGCAAAATGGTAACTAAGTACAAGTATCTCTATTTAAAACTCATTTACCATCTGACACATTGTTACAATGGATTGCCACGTGAATATTGATAATTCACTAGGGATATTTATCCTTCTGGAATAAAGGTAGAGGTATAGAAGATCAAATATAACTGTGACTCCAGATCTGGCTAAATCATGCCACTGGAAAAAATCACCCTTCTTGGGCTGTGGCAGAAAGTCTGAGGAGCTAATAGAGATTTGGATGAGAAATGAGAGGACATCAGACAGTGAAGACAAAGGACACCGTTTACACTGCAGCAGCTGTTGTCCAATCTACATTTGGCCATTCCTGGAAAAGTTTTTGCCCTCGATTTCCTTGCCAGAATAAAGCTGCTGCTGACTAATGAGTTCTGCTCAGAATAACCACATTGTGCTTAAGTGAACCGCAGACACTATGCTTCCCCCATGGCTACTGATGGAGAAGGTAGCTGAAATGTAAGCTGTCTTTAAATAGCCCTATGATAGCTTAAAATATATTGTATTTTGATAAATGGGTGGGGATTTTATGGTAAACTATGCATTGAATACCTACATTTACACAAATAATGAAAACCAGTGAGGGTCTTACTGATTTTGTCTGAATAACTATTTAACTGGGTTAAAGGGTATTTCCAATTTTTCAGTGTAAAAGATTACCACAGTATATGAAAAATGCCTCTTCCTTTCATATGTAGTGGGACTGCAGCTCAGATATAACCCAAAGTGGAATTATTCTGAAATCATATGCTCTTGTTAACGCTTAAGTAATTTCTCCATGAATAATTTACAAATCTCTGTTCCTCAGACGTGTTCCCCACTGCCTACTGAATACATGATTCAGGTTATTTCACCTTTCTTTTGCATTATCATGCACTTCCCACAATCTTGCCATGTTCTTATTTCTTACTTCGTTCAACCACTTATTCTTATGTTTTATTTTAGACAGAATTCATTTCAGGGCATGTGACTCAACTTAAGAATTTAATTATATATTAGCAGGTAAAGTTTAAGAATTTTCAGTCAGATGCATCACTGGGTAATTTATACATCACCCAGTATAATATCACATATCAGTTTATATTAATACTCAGTTCTCTTTATAATATGAATATATGGCTTCTCTCCTCCTTAGATGAAAGAATAGATTTAAATAAACAAAGCTACCTTATGATAGCTTGCTTTATGGTTGAAGGAGGTTCAGTTGGCAGCTTGTTTACCTGTCATTCATCACAGTGAAACAGCACTGATAGGTACTGATTATTGAACCTTCAGTAAGCTGAATATGCAATATTTCCTTAGTAGCTGACACTATGATATATTTGGTTGCTAGTATATTTGTATTCCAAAACTAATGTTACGAGACAACTTGGTTTAATATTCCTGAAAGTATGTATTACTGTAAAAGGCAAATACTAACTGGTCATGAATTGTTTATTTCTTAATGTTTTTAAATCATTGTGAAAGTTCTTCAGCTGAAATGATTTCACTCTTTTTTTTTTTTCAGCCTGCAATTTTCAGAAATAAAGATTTTCTTTAGTTGCAAGAACTAAACTCCTTAATATATAGTTGATATTACCACTGAGTTTATTATTTTCAACCTATTTTTCTTCTGTACACACTACTTGCAAGGTACGATGAAGTTAAATGATTTAAGTAGGCTGGAAATAAAGAAAAATCATTCTCTGCAGTAGGACAAACTACCCTCATACCTGAAGTTTATTGTCAGTATTATCTCCTATATATAACATTCTTCAACCAGATTTTGGTTCTTAACAACACTCGGCCAATTTGAATTAATTTTTCATTATATTCAGAAAAAAGAGTTGTGCAAAGTAATCTCCAAAGAGCACTGAGGTTTATATAAATGGAAGCTAAGGTGATATTTCAAGTTCAAATGAAACAACATATTGATTTTCCACAAGAATTCCGATCTCTGATTCAGCAGGGCAGTTGCCTGACAGTGCAGTAGGTATATATTCATTCATGGATAGGGACCCTCAGACTTTTATCCATATGGATATTTTTTTCTGAAATGAATGTTACAATGGAGAAAACATCATGATTAAGGGGAAAAAAAAAAACAAAAAAACAAAAACAAAACAAGGCAAAGCAGCAGCAACCAACTGATTAAACACCGAAAGGATTTATATATGTTTATAAGACAATTCAGATGATGCTTTCAGGAAGCTGCTACAAAGCTACCATTTTAGCCTGGAAAAGGTACAGAAGGAGCTGACAGGAACCATTCACCTAGAAAAACTTTTCTGCAAAAAAACTTTTCTAGTTTTGTTCTTAGGCTTTGTGTAAGTTTTAAAACCAATAAAGAGACTCATAGTCAGCAGGACAAGGCTATCTTGTTGCAGGTAAGGTTTTTACATAGTTGTAGAAAAGTAGCATTTGGGACAAAGGACATTTTTATTTTGCTCAGGAAAACTGTTGATATTTTTTCTCCATTTTCAAGAACTTTGAAGCACTGCTGTTACCATAAGAATGGGAATTCTCCATTGTTTATACCTATAATACCCAGATGTATGCATGTACACAGACATCTATTTACACTTATTGGTTTATGAATAGTTTCAAATAGATTTCAGATAAATCAGGAGTACTTACATTCTAAGCACTTTGGGGGCTGGTAATACAAATGAGACCCTGAGACAAACATTAGAATTAAGAATTACAAGAAAATGGAAGGAAAGTATTGGAGAGGCTCTTTGTTTATTCTGAAGGATGTTAAGGAAAACTACTAGTTATCCTATACCACCTATTGTGAAGGCCTGGAAGGAAGAATATAGGTATAAGGTCTTTTTTAAGTGTCATGGAATATGAGATCTACAGAAATAAGATATAAATAATGAGTCAAGTGGCAGGTAAAGTCCATTTGTGAGCTCTTCCCTAAAGCATGATGGTATGTGTTGTGGATGATAGAAGCAGCAACCCTTTGGTGTGCTGTCAAACACATTTATTCTCACTGAAGAGCCTGCCTGGACAACACGAGAAAGTCTTTATGTCTTTAAGTGAGGAATATCACGGTGGATGATTGTCAAAAGCAATGAGGAGGGTAAAATGCATATGAGGCTTCATTGTTTTTAGGAGAAACAATCTTGTCACCATGAGAATTCCTTGTGATTTAATGGATGTTATCACACATTAATTACTCAACAACAAAAAAAAAACCCACCAGTTGGATCATGTTCAGTGTATGTATGAAAATGGATGGTAGCTTCAGCAGCAGAAAGAACACAATCTGATGGTTTAACATGTTGCCTTATTAAATATCCTTGAATTTTAGCTTGATGTGATCAAGTTCAGATTATTGGGGTTTTATTGTTTTTTCACCTTTTCCAAAATAAGATTAATACTAATTTTAGCACATGTAAGAAAATAATTCCTTGTATTAAAACATAATTATCACAAGGCAAGTGTTGAATTGTTCCAAGGATTTGTTATTAAAATTCTTGAGATCTGTTTAATTGCAAGGCTGTTGCCTCACATATCAAAATATATAGTTTTAATATTTTTTCTCCTGTATGAATCTTAAATCTATTTCCTCTATATTAAACTCCCTGAGAGCCTGCTACTGTAGCCTAATGCTTGTGATTACAGGAAAGCAGCAAGTAATGCGTGAAAGACAAGCAAGGAACTAGAACTGAGGAAAACGTGATAATTTTCAGCATATGGATTCATACTTTCTGGGTTTTTAAACCTGGAAAATTCTGATTTGAGTTTTGAACTGGGAGATAGCATAATTCTGAAATGGAGTTGCTAAATCAGGGGTCCAAATGGAGAGACATAAATGCTAATGTAGATACATTTAATGTTTTTCCATCTAATTTATGTTAGAAAAGGTTACAATTGTGAAGAGAGAATTCTTGTGATCAAGTCCTGCAGTTCCTGTGCTTTAATTGCTGAGGTGGACATTCAACAAACTGCATCCAGAAAAAACTGTGCTGATACTTTATAACAGTGAAATGATTATTCTATTTTTTCAGCTCAAGTGAAGTCTTCTAACTGGATATTCTATTCAAGAGCTTTTCAGTCTTTTTTCCTCCTCCATCTCAGTAGATGTAATCACACTTTCCACAGCTCTCCATGATCCTACAGTCAACTCTTTGCAGCGACTCATCCTCAGATTCACAAGCTCTCCAAGATATTTTCTGTATGTTTTCTAGAGACACAAAAGTAACACCCATGACCTCAACAAAAACACTGCTCTCTGCTCTGGTCGTAGGAGTAAATAACTCATAACTTGAGATGTTCTGATCTACACAAAAACTGGCAGACTAGATGAGTTAGAGGAAATGCTGAAACACTTCAAGACTTTATCTCTTAAAAAAAGCAGAGGGAGAAGTGTGAAGATCAAGCAGATGGAGATTGTCAAAAGCCTTTATTAATGTTTGATTTTATGTATCACACTATATGAGGCATTGATACACTCAATCTTTTTACTGCTCTAGATATACATTAGATAGGATCTGTGTTGTCTGGAGTGGCTGATAAATTTAAAACACCTTTTGTAATTGCAAGAAAAGAAATAGTAGGGAGAAGATTTATAATGCTGCCACAGGGCACATTACAAACAAACAGGAAAACAAATGAACATTAAAGGCCAGAAGATGATGACTTTATTGTTCTTCAAGGTCTGCCCTCACCATATGGTCTATCTAACAATCTATGGCTGTTTTTACCTTTCCTAATTTTTTATTGTACTTCTGTGTTACACAAATAAAATGTTAGAAAAATTAACCTCTGGCACATTCTGATAAGATGCTTTTCAAACACAAACTGAAAAACCTTTCAACACTTTTTCCCTTTCAAAATAATGCTAGCTTCATTTTGTGTCTAGATTTAAAACCTCTGCTTGTTTTCTAGGAGCTCCCAAATGGTGTTCAAAATGACTCTATCTTACAATACAAAAATGTCTGTTTTAATGCAATCAGAAGCAAGTCCTGCTATTGCATCAAAAATCAGGTAGACCAGAGGAGAAAAAGGCCTTACATCAGAGGTGATGGCAGCTCTTGTGCAGGCTGCATACTCCCCACAGTTTGACTACATCCAGAGCCCATATGGCTCACATTTCCATTCCAGTCTCTCTGCTGCCCACACCTAGCTCATTTACCTTCTTCCAGATAAAGACAGAGCACTCACACAACATAAGTGGTTCAAGTCTCTGAGACACGCAGGACTGACCTATTGCTTAGGGTGCTTGGCACTCTCTAGCTGTTTTGGGGTATTCTCTCCCCGCACTTTGAGCCCTGCTTGCTGCTTCCTACCTTTCTTCCTGTCTGCCAGTAGATCAGACTGAGCAGCCCTGGATCCAAATGTAAAAAAAGATGTATTTTCCAGGATCTCTGAGGAAGGACTTGAAAACTTCTAATCTGCCTGAGGTGCATTTTTTAACCACTTCCCTCCTTCCTTTTCATAAACAGGTCTCTATCTTGGCATTGAAACCATAGGAGAATGCCATCCCCCACAGTAGTGAATGTGTCTCCCTGTGTCTTCCTTCCTGGCACATTAGAAGTAGGTGTACATGTGTGCATGCTTGTGTGAGCATGGGCATGTGGTGGGAAGACACAGTTTTGTCCCCTGTGGTTTTAAGAGACCTCCATCACCAGTAGGACAGCAGAGATTTCTAAAATGCCCACACACTTGCTAAGCTGATGGACAATTTCCAAGCTTCTGTGGCTCACCCTTTCCCTCTGCCTTGTGATAGCAATAGCTTCTGACAGAACAGAAGGAAGAGTAGCAATGTAGCTGGTGCAAATAAGGGGCTGGAGCACCACCTCTGCTGTGCCTCCCGAAAGCAGAGCAGTGACTATCTGGTGAATATTTTCCCCTGCTGATTCTTTGAGAGTATGAGTAAGAAAGACTAAAAATTAAACTTAGCCCATTTTACTCTCAGTCAATGCCTGTGGGAGCATTACACTCTATAAAGTGTAATTTACCCCATGAATTTGAAATACAGATTCAACCTTCAGAAATATAAAGGTTCCATATGTTCTTCTCAGCATGGGGAAAGCTTCGTGAAGCAAGGCCTGGAGTTTGACAGAAAGCAGTTTTGTGCAATGGCATGTTCTCCTGAAAGGGTAAGGAATTTCTCTGCATGATAGCAATTGCACCTCTGAGTCAGGCACCTCGGAGGTGAATCCAATAGGAAGAGAGGGCTATAAAACTCTTGAGACTAAAGATACAGTAACAAAATACTGTTGGTTACAAGCAGGTGCTGTGATGCTACAGCAGTTTCACTGTGGATCTCAGGACAAGGAGGCTTGATGAGTTCTCTCTTATGACCAAATCATGGAAGAATGGGAGTTCAAATGAATCCTTGAAGCATTTTTTCTCATATTAAATGTGGCAATAATTCACAGCCTGAGGCATGCAATACAGACATCCCTTTGTTTCTCAATGTTTGCATGTATGACAGCATGAACTTAAGATCTTGTATTTTCTTTGCACATTATTTGTTAGATTTATTTTAGTTTTTAGAATAAATGGTCAACTTTCCTCCCAAATTAATAGAAAATATCATTAATTGTAAAGGAACAAGATACTGTGCCTTGCCAGATGTCACTTATTATATAAACACTGAGGCTATTCAATGCTTTCAGCATAAGGAGACCTACACTTGTCCAGCAATAAAGAATTCTGCAATGTTAATTATAATAATTCTTACAGGCTGCAGTGACATCTTTTAACAAAGGAACAGCTAATCTGCCATAGATGCGTCAGTTGCCAGAATGGGTCAACTTTCAAGCCACAATGAGCTGATGAGTCTCACTTATGTTCACATGTGTGTAAATAATCAAAACAAAAGCAGTTAGAAACACTTATGAATAGACATGCCAGCACTGTTCATATCTGTAAGTTCCTGCCCATATAGTGACTCAGTCGGTAATCTGTGAGGTGGTTTTAGGTCTTGTCAAAGGCTAGTTAGTATAATTGACTACCATGAGCAATTGCTGCAAAAGAGAGTTAATGAACTAGTTGTAGGGTTCTAAAAGACTTTCTAAAAACAGGTGAGAGACAAAAAAAAAAAAGGCATTAATGATTTCCTGGACAAGGTCACTGCATTAATCTTAAAATATTTAATTGATAAACTCCAACAGTTCCAATGATCCTGCATGCTGTGGAAACAAGATATAAGTCTGATTTAGAAAAAAAAATAACTGTGTATTTTATTAGCTATGTATCTCCCTTTGTTACATTTGCATCCATCTCATCTGCTTCTGTGTTAAGCAACACCTATTCCATAAGAATGCTGTGTTACACGTGACTTTGAAGCCACAGTCATATTGTCACGCAATCTTATAGTGCAGTGAAGAGGAAGGATAAGAAGCAATCGATTTAACTAATGAATTCTTGTTACTTCAACCAAAGGAAGAATTCAGGAAGTGAAGAGTAAATCGAGTTGCTAAAGATGAATACAAAATAACATCGGCAAGCATGTGGAAACAAAAGACCAAGGCATAAACCCCATGAAACCAAGAAGACATATCACAATAACAAATGCACAGCATGCTAGCAGAAGAATAGAAAAAAAATCCTGGCTTGCTACCCAACAGAGAAGGAAACTACTAACAGCTACGAATACCTATGTATTTTGTGCCCGTTTTGAATCTCCTCTCCTTGAAATCACCCGTCTGTCAGCATTAGGTTCCACAATTGATTACTTCATAGCATTGGGATAAAATCTCGGCCTAGAGCAAGGGGAAATCAAATATGAATACATTTAGATAAGATAACTGAAGATCAACTGGCCCTGATAAATTTCCTTCCAAAATATTTATGGAACTGGCTGAAATAAATACATTGACTAGCAGTTATTTTCAGAAATTCATAGACAAAGAGGTGGTCTAAATGCAGATTAACCCTAAGAATGGCAAAAGGAAGCAAGCTGGAGGATTAAATGGGGATTTTAGAGATTTTTGCAGCTTTACTGTGGACCCCAAGTAACCTTGATGCAAGTAATTAAACCATTTGCAAGTAGAGACAGAAAGCTTACAGGATTAATAGCAACTAATGTGGATTCATAAAAAGTGAAATGTGTCAAATGAATATAATTTTATTCTGCAGTGGGGTAATGGGATTTGTGGACAGAATGGAAGCACAGAACCACAGAAACATGTTTCACATCATGACAACAATAAAACTTCCAGTGATGTCCTGCAGGATACTCTGATAAGCAGGTTAGAGAGACATGATCTAAACAAAATTTATTACAGAGTGATCTGGATAAAATCTGCTGCAGTGAGTGTAAATCTTGTTGGCAAACTGTAATCAGAAAGGAGGCTGTCAACGAATTACTGCTCATAGTAGAAGAAGTCTACTCAGATATTTTACTTAAATCTTGTCATTAATGGATTTGATACTAAAGTAAAAGGAAGCTTATTAAAGCATAAATGATGAAAAGCCAAGTGAGGCCACAAGTATGTTGAAACATAACATTAGAATTCAGAATAACTTTGACAAATTGCAGAACTGATTAGACAAAACAATTCATTGGTAAGAAACGCAGGGTGCGGTTGTGCAAGTAAAAGGTGAGAAGCAACCCGTTAGAAATCAGTCCTTTGGGAACAGAACAGTGTGAGCATAAAAGGGTTACTCTCAGAGGACCATTTTTGAAAGACAGCATGCTTCTAAGCCATCCACGTAACCACATTGTGGACCTGTTACCTAGTCCTATTCTCCATATGCCAGCCAAAGAGGAGAAAATTTAATCACAACTATGTACACTGAATATTTTAGGCGAGGTAAGATCTGATAAGAAGTGGTGCAGAGGGGAAATAAGAGTATCACAAGTTCCACAGGAAGAAATACACTTATTCACAACGTCTTTAAGTGGCTCATGGAAATGGGAAAAACTTATTACAGGATGTTTAGGGGAAAGAACCAAAGGCAAGGAAAGGGTCAATACCCCTGTCCATCTGAGCTCCACACCTGATCAGTGCAGTCCGTTCTATGTTCTTGAGCCCTGTTTCTCCTCACTCTTTTCTGTGTGGCCTTGATCTCTGTGTAGAGGTGTCTGGAGATGGCTCAGTAGCACACTTCAAGCTGGATGAGACAGAATTTGAAAAGACGTAAGGTCAGACCTGCCAATGAGTTAAATGGAGCCATAGGTTTGAACATGAATCCCAGGCAGATCTGTCTGATCTAGGTAACCGTTAATCAAAGGGTGACTGTAAATGAAGCACGAAAATGTGTGAACGTCCACTAGTAAGCTGATCATCTGGAGAGGGGGAATGAGACTGCACTGTGGTGTTCCTTTCTGTGTGAATGCTGTTGGTGTTTATGTGGTGTCTATGACAGGCTTGTCTGTGTGGCCCACTGTGTGTGTACCATGCCTATGTGTCTATTGGGAATTCTTGTTTAGCCTTGCTAACAACTGATCCTACTAACAGGGATACCAGAAAATAGACTAGATAAGACCAATCTCTTGGGCTTTAAACTCCAGTGGATTTGACAACCCTTCATAGGTAATAAAAAAATTCTTATATACCTGTGTTACATATATCTCTCTCTATATATACCTATACAATACACCTATATTGTAACTTTTGTTCAAGAATTATGAGGAGGAGGGGGAAGAAGCAGCAGTTTTGAATTGCCAGATGTGTAATCTTGTATTTTACCTTTTAATTATATTCCATCTTTCCATTAAGCTGCTGAGGATTATGTGCAAACAACTACAATCTTCAGTGGAAGCAGTGCGCTAAGTCTGAATATATTGCTAAGCAGCCACAGTTTCCTGAATTTGATTAAGAAAAATAGGGGTGTAATGGTGGACAGAGAAGGAAAACAGGGTCCTAAGAATAAGCATGAAAGTTCCTATAGTCGCTTAGGATAAAAGTGTATAGCTTAGAGTCACAGAATCACAGAGTCAATCAGGCACTGGAAGTAGCAACAGGTCTATACAGAGCTCAGTAGCACAAAGGAAAGAAATTTGAAGGATGACAGAACTAGCTATGGTAGACAGTAACAGTGAAAAGAAATCAGGTGATGATAGACCTACAGAGACAGGAAACCAAGAGCAAAGAAGGCATTTGTTACACAGTAAGTGAAAAAGCCTTCCCCATTGCTCCACTGTCTACAATGGTCTGAAAGAGCAGTCAGGATTGTTACTGGAATGACCAGGAATACATTGCTTTGGCCCTTCTCCATAACAAAATAAAGCAATTGACACTACATGGTTGGCAATCTCATCTCTGCTAGTAACATCCTTTCTTTGTCAATTACTCATAAGAAGGAAAGCTGAGGCCACCTGACAAACCAGTGAGAGCTGCCTACCAACATAACAGCCAGAGTCTCTATGGTCTGCTTTTCACCTCAATTTACATTGTGCTGGCTGTTCACACTTGCCCTCTGTGGAGTATGTTGGTTATATTCAGGAAATCTGTTTTTGTATCTTGCTTATGTGTTGTTTCTCATCCAAAGACCTCAGTCTATTCCTTTAGTGTACATAACATCCCTGTTTTACAAGTGAAAAGATAGAAACTGATTGTATGGAAGTTATGGACCTGTCCTGACTCACTGAAGACCTGTAAGAGAGCATGCTGACCATCAATTATCTGTTCCAATGGCTGTCTCATGTATGTATTAAATGGAATATACTATTGGTCTGTTATCATTATCAAGCTTGAGATTGTTATTACGTATATAAAAGTTCCAGATCACATTTCTTATAATAGACTAATGCAATATTATACCCAGCTCCCTAAACAACAGCTGATGACATATCCTTTACATATCAAAGTATTTTTCTTCACCATAATACACTGGAAATTACTTCTGCATATGAAACCTAAGTGAAAAAGAACATTTACATACCGTTCAAATGAATGCTTGCCATTTTATTACATATAAAAACACACTGTATTCAATAAAGAGTCATTCTTCTTTCTTTTGAGTTCTAAGTACAAACCTAAAAACTGTAGCTTTTCAAAACCTTTTTTTTAGCCCCTATGAACTACTAAAATGACATGGCAGCAAGACAAGATCCCTCACATTTTGGTCTTGTGGCTTAATGGGGTTTTTATTTTCAAGAGAGAGACACAGAGAGACAGCTCTACAAAGTGGAAATCCATTCTAAACTTAAAATCCATATTAAGGGTATGAAGATCAGAGTCTACACAGTGTCACACAATTGCTTGATGCAGTATGAAGCTAAATTGGCAATCACCTTGTCAATCACTCATTGGAATAAACAACAGGAAAAAAGAATCCAGAGATGGATAGTTGCCCACCACTATTTGAACATATTCTACAGAATATGTTAAAACTTCCAAAAGCACAGTACTATTCTCTGCTGGTTTATAACAGCAGAAAAATTTTCCAGGCATCACAAAATAACATAAACATAACCAAAGGTCACTGAATCTAATACAATTTTCTAAATTGATATCCTAGAATAGAAAAGGAAAAGATTTGCTGTCTGAACTTTGTATGTGACACCAGCAACTTATTTTAGGGACACAATTGACACAAAAAAATGTCAATGATTTTTAACTCCTTTAAAAGGTTTTACCACTTTAAAAGTACCCTTGCTGTTAAATTTATCAGAGCTGTCACAGTGTACTTTTACTATCTCTCCAAAGGGACTGATGCTGAGACTATGACACTTTTGAACACCTACAGTTGTTCTCCTAGTGCACAGGCCCAGTACAGTTGTAGGAATTACAAAATCCAGTCAAAATCATCATCTAAATAAATTTAAAACATTTTAAACAAGTCCTTAATTAAACAAACAAAAAAGGAAATCTTCACATTAGGATTTAGAAACATCACATTATTTCTCTCTCAGTACTTTGTACTTCTTTACAGTTTATTACTTTTATTTTTTTCCTTGCATGAAAGGTAAGAGAAGACTAAACTCAGTTATCTCTCTCATATTAAGCAGACGGTGCTGATAAAACATATCTTTCTGTTTTCCACCAAGTTAAAAATAACACGAGGGAGGTCAGGTGTGCAGTAATACAGAGATTTAAATAACAGGATTAGATGAAAATAAGCAATTACTTTCTTTCTGCTGAAAAAGCATAGGGTAAGAAAGGCAGGTTTTCCTTCAACAGCTGTTACCCTGAAACCAAAAGAGCAGGAACAGAACAGGAAATGAGGGAAAACACATCTTGCCCCACGTGTGACGTATTTTCTTGACACGTTTAGAAGCTGTGCTGAAAGCTATCACACAGAACATCAAAGGATAAAGACAGCCTTCAATAAAAGTATCAAACCGGACAATTTACAATTGTTTAAAGGTTGTTTCACTCTGTTTTCCAGTATTTCCATTTTTACAACACCACTGTGAAAATCTAATTTCCCAGGTAGAAAACTGTGATGGTGAAAACTTATGTACATGACACATAAGAACACTAAGAAAAAGCTTTGAAGAGCAGGAATATCCTTGCAAGGAACCTTTGCTAACTGTTGTATACCCACAGAGCTTCAGTGGTTTCGGTTTTCACAACAGTTGTTAGTGTAGTGTCAAAGGAAACTAAGAAGGATCTGAATAGGTGTCAGATGAGATCACAGAATCACAGAATGGTAGAAGGGACCTTTAGAGATTTAGGAACACATCCAGGTAGGCCTTGAAGACCTCCAAGGAAGGAGACTCCACAACCTGGGAAAACAGATCAACAGTCTCCAGGAACTTAAGGCCACCATGGTTGGAAAAACCAAAAGACTGTGACTTTTGGGACATGATGTTCATTGAGTGTACATTGACGTAAATTTAGCTGCATATTTTCTGATATTGACAAAATCACTAAATATCATCTAAATATAATAGAGAATAGATTAGAAAATGAGCCATCACTCCACAATACCAAGATATGCCAAGTCATTAATTCAGCTTCCGGGGTAATTAATATCTCAGTCTACACAATATGAGGTTTAGCTAGATCCACAACCTACTGGCTCCTTGAACTCTGATAGACTTTTACACTGTGGAAAAATATGAAGTAAAACTTCTACATAATTGGATTTAATAAAATGATAATCAGTATAAAAAGGTTTAATTGTTATTTCAACAGCATCATTTTATGAATCTGTGGGAAGATTTCTACTTGTCCTTTTGCAGTATGGTCTTTATCATTGAGATTGACTTATTTCAATACACAGGTATAGTGGAAAGGAAAAAGAATCCAAAAGGTATAATACAGTTCTGTAAGTGTCATACCTTAATCCTAAATGCTTTTGCAGCTCTAAATGTATTAAAGGATACATTCTGAGACTAGCTTGGCATTTCAGTTGACACTAATAGGGATAAATGTGTTTTGAACTATTAAAACTAGATTGTAATTTACAGCTGAGTTGACATGGTACTGTTCATAAGACTGGGTCACACAAAGATAGATTGAGATTGCCTTCTTTCATGGGATTAGGGTTTAGAAATCATTTCAGAACATTCATCTCTTTGTATAGTCTGTGCATGTATAGGATAGGAATATGTAACAGCAAACTTTCTTTTGCTAGATGCTGAAAAGAACAATATTCACATTACTCTAAACTTTGTCTCAACTTCCGGCCTTCCATCTTCCAAAAGAAAATATGCTAAAAAGTTAAGACCCTCCCCAACCCCACATAAAAACCTCAAACACTCTAACTCATATGTGCTTAGTTGATAGGAATAATCAGCTATGTTCTGTCTCACCATCTTAGCATTTTCATTATGTTTATTGTTGGAGTGGAGTAAAACTCCAGCTGGCTCATTAATCAAGAACACTTAGATAAAGGTTTATTATGAAATAATGCAGTCCCCTTACTATACCTCAAAGAAGAGTGCTAATTATTTATGATAGAGACAATTCAATTGAATTTTTACTTTTTTTTTCTGTATTTTTATACGAAAATCCAACGCGTTGAAAAATGCCAGAATGCTTTGGCAACTAATGGCAGCCATCAGCTAAATAACAACTCTTAAAATGATTTTCTAAAGCTGAGCAGGTCCAAAAAAGATTTTAGCTCAGCTGTTTCAGAAAGATTTTCTTCATAACTGTCTATCTGATTATCTACAGATGAAGCAGTGAATAAAATAATCCCTGTCAGGTCCTAGAGAGCTGACAGTTGTCTTCAGTACATGCAATCCAACTCTCACAATGCAAATAGAGAGTCATTTACAGAATCTGCAGGTACTACAAATTCAATTGTATCTTCCTATTGCACTTCAACAGTAATTTACTCATAACTAGACTGAGTCAAAACCAGCTGTGCCTCAGAATAGAAAATACCTATTTCTTTAAGAGACTGTGTTAAAAAAAAAATATTTCCAAGAGATGAGGACACAAGCTTATGCAAATACAATTGGGCAAAGCTTCTCTTGTCATTTTGTTTCTGATGCACAGAAAGCTACTCCCTCATCCTAGGATTTACATGTACTTTGCTGTTAGATACCCAGTGTTGTATACATAATATTGTGTAACTACTTAGGAAGAATGGAAAATACAAATAATATTACAAGAACTGATGTGACTTATTGAAGATCGTCAAAGAAGTGAGAAGAAATTTGAATCAGGTGAATCAGTTGTTTAAACTCATTCACACTTTGGCTGCATAAGACACCATGCTGTGTGTCTCCAGAACCATGCTCTTTCAATGAATATTGTCAACTACTTTCAGTAATTCCACTTTCAAATAATTCTTAGAAAGTGATTAGCCAGTAATCACAACTTCTTTAAAGTATTGCTGTAAACTTGAAAAACTAATATGCTTAGTTGACTTTTAATTTTATTAAAAGTCAACCCCACATGTTCTCCTGTTTTTATTCCAGATAAGCTAAAGATGGCCTGAAACATTCATCTGTTTCATAGACCTAGTTTTACTTCAGTTACATTCTTGGTATGGACAGTTCCCCTGCATAACAAAGGAGGGTGGACCCTGACCACGACAGAGGTTCTCAACAATCTTCGTATTAAGTATATATTAAATTTTAAACATAAGCTAAAAGCAATAAAGTCAAACCAATCAATAAATGCTTTCCTTTCTGTCAAAAAAATCCAGAAAACAAGATCTCAAACTTTGTTCCAAGAAGGATTAAACCCAGATTAAATTCGTTTACAATGAGACACAAGTATCGCTTGTGCCTAGGTATCCCACATTTTAGATGCCTTATCAAACTGCTGACCCACGGACTTTTCCTTGTATTCATCCATTGCTAGTCTCATGTTTTACCTGAAGGTGAAACTTTCCACAAAGAAAAATGGATTTTTCTAGTTAAAAGGATGGGAAAAGAATCACTAGTGACTAGCTACAGTAACATGCAACCCTGGAGCCTAAAGCTTATACAATTTGTTGTTGCTATTGTTCTTTAGAATACAGTCATTTAGAAGACAAATGACTTGAAAATGCTATTACTGGATTTAAATCTGTTCATGTTACCACATTTTTTGTTTTCTAAAATGTTTACTTGTCCTTATTTTGACCAAATAGAAGCTTAAGGCCTCAAGAACCTTTGCAAATCTTACAGGCAAATATAAATGGCAAAGATGCTTTTACAGCTCCCATGCTTGAAAATATTTACCTTGATATTCTAACAATTTCTTTTTTTTCTTTCACCTTTTTCAAGAAAAAAAAAAAAAACAAACCCAAATAAACCATGAAGGAATTTAACTGAGGATTAGGGTAGATAACATCACTCCTAGGCACAGACTAAGTAAGACTATAACCTTGCTTATGTCTGAAAAGGCAGGGACTGATCAATAGAGTGAACAGCCTCCACTAGTTTATGCTTTTGGCTTGTCAGAATAAGAAGCTTAGTCACTGAGAAAGTAAGCAGACAGTACCTGCTATAGAGAGGGCAACTTGTTCCACAAGTTGGCCTCACTCCTTTTTATCTTCTTACTCCTCACTGCTCTCTCTTACCTTTCTTCCATGACAGCAGCAACAGGAGCAAAACATCACTTCTGGATATCTGGTTTAGTCTCTTGTTCCAATGCTCCATATCCATAAGCAGGCACAGTCCTGAGCACAGTGACAGGGAATGTTGATGAGGTGATGCAGAGAGAATCAGAGGAGATAAGCCATTGGAGAATGAGTGGCCCTGTGGATCATGTAATGTCTTAAGATGAATGCCCTGTCATGGAAGATAGTGATGGGAAAAAAGGAAATCTTGTCAGAGAAAAAGCAAATGTCTTCAGACACTTCCCAGATTCCTCCAAATCCCTTCCAACTCCAACCCTCACTTTCCATACAAAGGGTCGACATTGCTACATAACTTTATTACTACTATATTTAACTTCCAGGCCAAGAGCTTCCAGACTAATACATTGGTATAGGTGGCTGGGTAACCTTGACAACGTTGAGAGAATCAGGTGTCTTAGGTACATCCTTCACTGGCACATCTTACAATTCAGACAGATGTGCACGATTCCCAGGGCCACAAAATGCCCCTATTATGTGGCTATAATTCAGAGAGAATGAAAGGACAGCACAGCTTGTTTCTAGCCCTTCTTTCTCCTCTATTGGCAGAAAGACTTTTCAGCTCTGGAGAAGAGGTGGATCACATGATGCTATGGTGGATCTAGGATGCTGACACCCAGAATTTCATTATCAAGTATATCTTGAGGTTTAACACTAAGACAGTGACTGTAGTTATCTACTCAGTAATACACTACTTTCAGCATGGAATTAGATGCCTATTACAGCCTGGGAATCACAGACCCAATGTAGTGCACTTAACAGACATATTGTTCCTCTAGATTTAGATGATGTGGGGTTTTTTCCCCCTCTCTCCCTGTGAAAGGGTAGCTGCTGCTGAAATTTCCTATTCCACAATACTTTGGAACTTAAATCATTTTTCAAGAAATAAAAGACCTAACTTACATGTCTGATCAGGAATTTCAAACTCGAAGACCACTTGGCTTCCCAGGGTAGGGCCCTACTCATCAAGTAATTTTTATACCTCCAGCTGCTGATTTTTCCAGCCTCAGATGGACAGAGTAGGCCTGATACCACTCTTACAAGTTTCGACAAAGACAGGGCAATAAAATTTTCTTCTTTCATTAGACGAGGAAAAGATTCAGATGGATAAACTCTTAATTGCTACAGATTTGTTTAACTATTTACTGTTACAGCTTCTTGAATTGCTTAAGTAGGCTCCTCTGAATACTAATTTTTTTCTTCCGGTCTTTTGATGTGTCTTTGAGTAGATGAAAACAACTGTGCTTATTGGAGGCTTGAGACAGCTGATAAATGAGCTGGCCTCAAGGCAGCACACACAAAATTCTGCATCTAATCCTTCCCCAGGTAAACAGCAAACGTAAAATGAAGACAAGTTGTGCAGGGAATAAAAAATAAGATACCAGAAGCAGAAAACGAGTCTTTGTGGGGCTGGCCACAGCACGAGCAACACAATGAAGAGAAGTAGTCCCGTGCCTCCTGGGGAAACGAAAGGAGGAGTAACCCCCCTCAGCCAAGTTGCTGCTTCGCCTCAGCTTCCAGGAGCGTTTGGGGGCAGCTGCAGAAAACGGCCAAGCGAAAGGTGGCAGCAGCGAGTCGCTCTGCAACTCGACCTCAGCGGCGATCCCTACCGCTACCGAGTCGGCTAAAGCCGCCTGTAGGCACATCTTTCAAACCCACAAGCTGTTAATAAAGCGCCTAGGCGATGATTTACTCAGCCCAAGTAGGCGGCGGTTGGGTAGCGAAGCGGCGGAGGTGAGGCCACCCGAGAGGACGCCAGGCTGACAGCCCCGAGGCAGTTCCCTGACAGAAGGGCCAGCTCCCTTCAGGTCAGGTGGAGCGGCGGCTTCTCCTCCTTACGAGCGAGGTGCCGGGACCGCAGGTTCCGCAAATAACCGATTGCAGGCGTTGCCCTGACGTCTCAGCCTAGTGAATGGCTTTCCTGATTGCTACGGTGGTGTTCAGTTCTCTGAGAGCGTGAGTGAGCAGCAATTACCTCGGGCAACAACAAAAATATTGGTATTTTCCCCCAGACACGAAAACTCCGGGAAACAAGTTAAAAGGACCGATGGAACGGCAACTTTCAGGTGAGTGCGGTAATTGCGCTTTACACAAGTTTCTCAGTAAAGGGTTAAGCG